>BTPG01000003.1:96928668-97066168 GCA_036245525.1 Semisulcospira habei | reverse complement strand
TAGTGATAAAATAATCTTTGTTTTTCCTGGATTGTGATGAAGCTCTATGCTCGTGCATAATGCTCACACATTAGGTTAAATACGGTACGGTTTTGGTTAACGGTTTGTTTTGTGTAGATAGTCCGTGAGCCCGTGGTCCACGTGAAATCTTTAAGACATGGTTAGCACGGGGAGCGTTAGTGAGTTGTAGGCAGAGTTCAGTTTGGCAGAGCAGTAAATCGGTAGTACGGGGCTTTATCGTCAGCTTGGACGGATGTATGTGAGACACCTAGCCCGTATTGCAAGACTCTGAAACCTAGAATTCAGGTATGTTTCTATATATGTAGTATTGATAGTTGCTTAGTTAAATGACAGTATGCGTTGGTAAGAATAATTTGGTTGTATAGTGTTAACCGGTTTGGTTCAGTTATGTTGGTTTAGAATTCAGTGAAGTAACCGATGTTTTGGTTTACAGTTATTTACCGAGATGGATAACTAAAGGAATGGGAGTAAGTTCATGTACCGAGATGGATAATTAAAGGAATGTAAGGTGTGTATGCCTAAGTCGCTAGAAAGGTAGTACATGGTTGGTTAAGCATAGTCTTTTCCAGTGTATAGAATAATGTATAGTGAATGTTTCAAAATAGTGACAGATATGGGGTGTTATGAAAGTAGTTCGGGTATGAAGCACGTGTGTGTGAATGAACGTGTGCGTTGTTGTATCGGCCAGAATACGTAAGGTTTCTCATGTCCTCCAATTTGTTGGGTATTTAGCAAGTGTTACGTTTGGATCTTTGTTGTTGGGTTTAGAGTGTTTGTAAAGAGTGGAGCGACGGACGCCGAGACGTCAGTCACAGGGACCTAACGTGATGTCATCCCTCCAGCTCTTCACTCAGGGAGTGAAGCGATCGGGACCGAGACATCCGAGTCAAAGCGAGATCTGCGCTACGGTACGAGTACGAGGACTTCCGTGATAAAGAGACAGGACGACAGGAAAGAGAGTACAACGAAGGACACTTGCACGCCTAGACGTGAGAAGGACCAACGTAACCAGGAGATAACATCAAACAGGTTGGAGACTGTGAGGACTAATACCTAGCCTGGCCGTGCTATTGTGTGATGTGTATGTGATATTAAGACGTGGTAGTGGGAATGGAGCGATGTATATAGCTTGATAGTTTTGTGAGCATTTTTCTCTTATTGTTTACTAGTGTATACAAGTTACTTTAGAAATGGAGCCCGTGTGTTGAGTTTTACCGCATGAATGCTCCCGTCTGAGTCAGTGGCGGTGTATGCGTCTGTTGTGCGAGAGTCTGTGCGTACAACTGGGGGCAAGACTGCGTACGTTACATGGATGAAGAACCATATGATTATCTCTACACCAGTCGGAAACCTCGCTGAGACTACTTTGTAAGCTAAGGTTAACGTCAGCTGTTTTTTACCCGAAACATGGAGGCTCGTATCGTCCGCAAACGGGTTGCAATTGACATCAGTGTTAGTAATATGCAAAGGCAAATCATTAATAAATATTATAAATAGAACAGTTCCCAAGATCGACCCCTGGTGGACACCGTAGTTAACGTGTCCTTGTTTAGAGTATTTTCCATGGGTATATACCTTTTGTTTTCTGCCTTTCAGGTATGATCTAAAGAATGCTATGGCAGTTTCACCTATATGGTATGCATGCTATCTTCTTTAAGAGAATGTCATGGTCGACAAGATCAAATGCTTTTTGTAGGTCTAAGAAAACAGTTTCAGACATCAGGTTTTTATTTATTGATTCCAGCCAGCTGTCTACAATGTGTGTCAGTGCTGACTGACATGAGTGTTTCGGTCTAAAGCCAGACTGATGAATATTTATGAAATTGCCCTTTTCTAGAAAATTTGAGGAGGTGTTTTTGTATGTGTTTTTCAAGGGGCTTTGAGAGGGCCGACAAAAGTGAGTTATGACGGTAGTTATTGACATCTTCAAGATCTTTGGATTTAGGGATTGGAATTACCTTGGCCTCTTTGAAAATAGTTGGAAACCTGCTGTGTTCTATACAGAGGTTAAATATATAAGTGAGTGCCTCTACCGTATATGGTAGTGACATTTTCAGAATTTTGTTGTCTATACCATTCATCCCAGTGGACTTTTTGTTCGGCATGCTAGAGATAAATTTGCCGACTTCAGCGACGGTAATATCAGGAATGATGAATGTCTGCAGTATATTTTGGGCCTCACAGTATTTTTCCAGTACACTAGGAACTTGGTACTCTGCGTTATTACTTGCAGTTGCCTGAGCAAGTGTTTCAGCTGTCGATAGGAAGTGACTATTTAATATATCAGCTGACAAATGGGATGGTATTTCAGGGCTGATTTACCCTTTGTTATAACGTTCAGGGCTTTTCACACCGATGCTGTATTTTTTTTTTTTTTTTGGTCCCTAATTATTTCCTGGAAGAACATTTTTTTGACGCTCTCACTAACTATTTAACACGATTTCGTTGTTTCTTATATTCAACAAACTGTTTTTCTTTCTTAAGTTTGTCTCTAAATGACATGGCCTGTTTGACATCTACTGTTAACCAGGGTTGCAGGGTAGAGTGCTTAACTCGTTTTTCTCGAATGGGCGCATGTTTATTTAGGACCTCAAGGAATAGATCCATCCAGTGTGACAAGGCACTGGCAGGAGAAGTGTGGTTATACCCGACACTGAAAAGAGTATTGCTCAGATCCCGCAGAAAGTCGAAATTATTAAATGTTTTGAAAGAACGATATTTAATTGTTTTATGTCTCTTTTTGTTCTCTTTGTCTAGTTTCATGGAGACTGTGCAACATACTCGGTTATGTTCACTGACAGTTAAGGAGGGAACATGTACAGTTGATATTTTATCATCATTTGTCACATAAATATGATCAATCATGGTTGAAGATGTACATGTGGTTCTAGTGGGGTTTTTTATTAACTGTTCTAAACCGAATAGTGCTTTTGTTTACGCCCATGCAGCTTTGGACCCTTTAGATTTAGAAAGAGCAATATTAAAATCGCCCAAAAGAACAACGTCAGCTTTATTTTGTTTTAAGCTAGCCATCATTGCTATGAAGTCATCATACCAGTCCCAGCTGGCTGCGGGATTTCTATAAATAAAGCCAATGAGGATGGGGTCTGATTTAGATGTCTTTACTTCTACCCACAATCTTTCCACTTGAGCTGACTCTAAGTCTTGTCGCCGTTTGACTTTACCAAGTATTGAATTATGTATATATACAGCTAGTCCAGTGTGTTCAGAGCTTGAGGCATCTCTGTGGAGTACTGAAAAATTTGGGACAGAAATGGAGTTATCCCTTATTGAACTTTTAAGCCTTGACTCAGACACACCAAAAATATGAAAATGAAAGGGCGTGTTCAGGAACACAGATAAATCGGGCACCTTGTTAACTAGATGGTATATGTTAAGATGGCCAATTTTCAGTTCGTCTGTTGGTTTCGGAACAGTATTTAGAATACGAGTTTGCATGTCGGTAAAAACGCAAATATAGCGTAAGCTATAATACAAATATGGTCACACAAAAATTACCCCCCCCCCCACCCCCCAAAAAAAAAATAAATAAAAAAAATCAACTAATATAAATATAATTATATAGCATGCTTTAAAAAAGCTCAATAAAACAATACACGGTGAAAGAGAAAGGAAGATAGAGATTACTAACCCAATTTTTGTCGACCCCCTAATTTGACGATTTTTGCTCACAAACTTCCACGTGATAACGCCACCCATATTTCCAAAACTGTTAATATTAAAACAGCGCCCCAGGTTCGCCCACTGCCCCGATGTTATTGAGTACCTCCTAACACGGCTATATAAACACGCACGCACTGCTGATGACTTGTTTTGATGTTGTTGGCAACCGTCAGGTGACATTTTGTAAACACCAAGCCAGTCACGTTCTTTTTGTTATGCAGCTTTGTAGGAGACGGACGTGTTTTGAAGACTGACTTGACTTCTCAGAGGTGATATTCGGTGATCGCTAAATCTTGTGAATATATACGACGGTAAGATTGATAGTTTGTGTATTAAATTTTTGATATTTAGTAACAAACAAAAAAAAAGGCCTCGCGGTAGACTTCAGTGCGCTGAGATAAAAAAAAATCTTACTGTATAATTGTTAACCAGGTCGGTCTAGTGTAAATTGCCCAGGCGTGTGTGAGCGACTGTCTACAGGACATTGACTGATATTAAAGGTGCTTAAAATACCAGTTTTTTACACTCATTTAAAAAAAATGAATTGGTCTCCGGAAGAGGCGTCAATCTTGCAATCACATGGTGAATACCATGAAAAAATGACTGCTTTCATTCTTTCTGTTCTGACAAACACTCCGGAATTTTGGTTAAAAAAACGGAAAAATCACTAGGAAATTTGGCTGATGTAATCAAAGGCAGTTCGAAGAAACAAAAGGTTAATAGTAAGGATAGTAATCCAAAAGAACTGGATTTATTCTTTTTAAAAAAATCTTTCTATTGACAAACCGCCAGTTGGGTGTATTAGAGTTGACGAGTGTGATTCGACTGCACTTTCTTTAGAAACATTACAAAAACATGTAGAGGACGGTTACAAATTGCTTCAGAGTGGCAAACAAAAAACATTTCAGCCTCTATTCAATATGGAGAATGGCTCATTGAAGGAGCCAAAATCCACAAAAGACAAAAAATTCGAAAAGAAACTAATTTGACCTGGAAACATTGGCAAAAAGCACATGTTAGAATTTCAGAGTCTTATTCTTGCAAGTTGCGTGATATAGCAGGAATGTTACGTAGATATCCTAAATTTCATTTTCATGAACTGTCTTTTTCAAAGGTGTATAGTTTACGAAAACAAATTAAAGAAATGTTGGAAGAACCTGAAATAGCAATTTTTGTTGAAAGAAACTACACCCAACGCAGGTCCAGCAGACTAAATGTTTTATGTTTGTTTGTACAAAGTCTGTTGTGCGACTTAACAAACCCATTTGTATCACCACAGGGACATTTAAACACTTTCGTTTTGATACCTGACTGTAAGTCTGAGTGTGACTATCACCAAAAAGACTGCAAATAGAAAAACGAAAATGAGCGACTGTAAGTCTGAGTGCGACTATCGTCCAAAAGACAGCAAAGAGAAAAACTAAAATGAGCGACTGTAAGTCCGAGGGTGAGCTATCACCGAGCAGGCCACAAAAAGAAAAACAAAAATGAGTGGCCGTGAGTCTGAGTGTGAGCTATCACCGGGCAGGTCAAAATGAAAAATGAGTGGCCGTGAGTCTGAGTGTAAGCTATCACCGGGCAGGTCAAAATGAAAAATGAGTGGCTGTGAGTCTGAGTATAAGAAATCATCAGGGTCTGGTCACGTGCATGAAACATGAGGTGACTATAAGTCTAAGTTAAAAAAAAATGATTAGACAGGTAAAAAATGAGTGGCGAGGTCGCACCACAGACTCATGTTTGTATGTTTGTTTGTATTGTCTTGTCCTAAATGTTGTGAGCCAAGTGTGAGGCGTTCCCGTCGCGGCACATGTAAGTAGCTTGCTTTTGCGAGTGAAACTGAGATCACACAGGTATTAGCAACGGACTGCCAGCTACAGAACAGCTGCTAACACCGTCAATACGGCGCTTCAAATTTGCTGAGTAACAGTAAGTGTAGTCAAAATGAGACAGAACACAGTTAAATTACTTTCGGCAACCGTGTTCTTGAATGACAGGTGTTGAAAGTGAAAACAGAAGATTGAGCCTTTATGAACAGAGTCATTGCTATCACTTTCTTGCCATGGACAACTAAGAAATTTGAAGACAGAACACAGAGTTAAATGACTCTGTTTAAGGGCCTTATGTTGCTAGTGTGGAAAACAAAAGACTGCCTATGACATCCGCGCTGGGTATATATCGTACTACTTCATAGTGTTAATAAATGACGTAGTACGATAGAAACGCCGCTCATGCCATGAGCGCGGTATAGGACCTTAGTAACGAGACTAAGTGCACAGTGCCTATTTGTGTACACAGCCGTTGTGTATCGCGTGACATACAACTAAAGTGTGGTGAAGTGTTCTGCGGACGGACTGGAGTCTTCAAATATTCATACATGCTGAATAAAGATTTTGTGTGTGTGTGTGTGAGTGCATGCGTGTGTGCATGTCTGTGTGTGCGTGTGTGTGTGTGTGCATGTCTGTGTGTGCGTGTGTGTGTGTGTGTGTGTGTGTGTGTGCATGTCTGTGTGTGTGTGTGTGTTTTGTCTATACTTGTGTGTATTTGTGTGTGTGCATATTGATTAGTTATTAGAGATATAAGAAAAGACATTTCAATACCATTTATACCGTTTTCTCTGAGTCAATACCCAGAAACACATTTTTAAAAAAAATAATAACCACACATAACACACACACACACACACACACACACACTCATAGACACATACACGCACCAAAAAAAAAAAAAAATTGGTATCAGTTTCAGCCCACTTAATCAAATTTCAAATACAAACAATTTTGAATTTCCAAAAACTACAGTAGCTCGCTTGAGCTTGCCCTTAGCACCACGTGAATGTTCTGTGTTTATGTACAGTGTGTGAGTGAATGCGCGTGATTCACGTGAGCGTGCTTGTTGGGTTCAGTTCGCGGCGGCGCTTTGAGCCGATTTTCAATTGGGATAAAGCGCCTATTTAATGCGCTTATTATTATAAGCACTTGTTAACAATTTTTTAAAGTAACCTACAGATACTTGATAACAAGTTCCAAAGTCACCTATAACTGTCAAATAACTTTAAATGTAACTTTTTAAGTTCCTATAAGTTAGTTGACACAAGAAGTTATAAGTGTCTTAAAATAAGAATTTATAATTTTGTATAACAACTTAAACATAAGAAATTGTAAGTTCTTGACTCAAGTCACAACTTAAGTCACAACGTACTTGGACAGATTTGACAAGATACAAGGACAACAAAAAAACTTTCTTTAGTAATAGTCTGGTGGTGGTGGAGATGATGGGGTTAAATAGTTAGGCGCAAGTGACATGACATCTCTTTGTGAAGTGTAATGAAAAAAAATAAACGATTACTAAATCTGATTTTTATTTGTTTAAATGATTGTGTAGCTTTTCTGTGGTTTCTTGAACACCAAACTGTTTTCCCATCTCTACAAAATTGGCCTTTAGTTCTTCAATATTCATGGGAGATTGACTACGCATCTTATTCTGAATTTCAGACTTCTGTTTCTTGTAATTGTTCAAATCATCCTGCACTCTCTTAAATTCTTCATCGCTAATATAATTGTCTTCCAAAGATTTACTGATAATAAGTTTCATACTGCTCAGTTTTGCACCAGCCAGTGTACTCAATGCTTCATGTTTCTATAATTTTGTGTAAAACATCTTGTTTATGGCCTCCAAACCAAAGCATGCTAGGCATGTAGCAATGCTAACACCCTCAATTCCAATTCCAATTAAACTTCCAATTCCTGTGGCAAACAATACAATACCCCCTACAGAACATCCAGCTGAAACTGCACCAACAGCCATAGATGTGTTTTGAACAGAATTGAAAACGGTCTTATACCATCTTTTGCACCGTGAGTATTTTGCTTCCTCACTTTCCAAATATTTAATTGCGTCTGTAATATTTATTAATCAGAATGAGTCTGTCTGTACTGTTTTATCTGATGCAATTGGCACATGCGGATCAGGCGCAAGCGTCGACACAGACTCAAGCATCGGTAGTTGTGGATAGAATTTTGTCATTTTTTTTATTCACAAATATTTTTTATTTAATCAGCAATTACATTTTGCAACTCGTCAAAAGTATACAATTTGCTGGCGTAATAAAACGAAATAAGATCAATGTGTTCAAGTTTTATAAAATTTAGAAAAACAAAAGTTATTTTGTCGACTAATATCTTGACAGCTGGAACACTGCTCGAAACCTCAAAAACATCTAATTTTTTCCTAATGGCAATAAAACTTGTGTTGACTCTGTCAATGTTTCATCCCACGTAAGTTTTATTCACTGTGCAATATAAATCTGCCTCTTTACCAGAAGAAACAGATCTCATGATGATTTCAAATACTATTGTCGCTTCTTGCGATGGGAAAGTTTTCTGGTGCAAACACGACCTTCGCATCAGATCTGCCCTTTCTGTGCGCAAGAAGATACCGTCGTCTCTCATACTCTTGCACCTTTAGTTTTTCTCTGCTATTGTTGTCTTGTGTAAAACTTGTGACAAGGCTTACAATCAGCGGCCCAGAGTTAACAACTTTCCTAAACACTAAGGCACCTTCATCATTAGTGTATACATAAGGACTAATAAATTCCAACTTTATGTTCCAGTCAATTGTGGGTGCTTGCGTAGGCGCAGACGGCACAGTTGAAACTACCCACTTATTTCCCACATGTATTAAGTTGTAGGGCACATTATTTACAGGAACAGGTACAGTAACATCACGCAGCTGACCAAGTTTAGGTATAGGTCTCTCTGTTCCATCCTTCATGTCATTGATGACTTTCCGCTTGTACATTCCAGAAGAATCAAGTTCAAATCCATACATCTCGCCCACCTCCCCCTTATTTTTCAAAATCCTGTACATCAGCCAAATCTTTCAACTCTGTTACAGGACACGTGATTGGAATAACTCTCGGCTTTGGGCCAGCACTCATTTTTATAAACAAAAATAAAATTATTTAACTTCCAACACAACACTAAAATCATGTATTACAACTGGTTTGTCATCCTGATTAGTTACAGATATACACAGTGACTCAAAGAAACTGGAACCTAATTTCTTAAACTGCAAATTAGGAAATCTAACAGCCACACTTTCACAATAGGGTGTAGTTCCAGTTGATAAGCTTCTCAACAAAGTTGAAGGCTTTCCATTGTGATCATTTTCAGTTGTGTTTAGTTCTTTCAAATATACATTTAACACTGTGTACTGCCAAATGAACAGGATATCTTCCAATATTTTTTTCTTTATGGGGTCTTAGTAGTCGATGTCTGTCTGGGCTTGTCCAATCTTCATCTGGAAAATAAATATTATTATCCAAAAACCCAAGTAATTTTACATGACTTAGTGATAATGAATACTCAGTGCCTTTTGGAAATTCTAATGTAACAAGTAAGTTAGCCGGATTTAAAGTTGCTTTAATTTTAAATTGATTTTGTAGCCATTCAGCTAAAGTACAAAAGTCATAATACCCAGCTAATAAAACATTAGCTCCCTCAGTACTAACAAGCTCAGTTCCAGATACATGAGCTACATAATAATTTTTATCATCTTCTACATTAAATCATTTTACCGTGTAGAACATTTCATGGATAGCTACAGCCTTGCTACCATCACGATTATCAATCCCATTATTTAACCACACTGGTTTGCTTGTGTCAAGATTTGTTAAGGTAATAAACATTTTTATTATCTCATAAAAAAGAAGGATTGATTTTAAATCACCAACAAGTGTTACTACAAACGCATTTTAATTTAATGTGGATGTCAAATACAATGTCGCACCAACTTATGAACAGAAAATAATACAACTAAATCAGCTCGACATAGCTGTGTCAGATGCAAGCGTACAAGATTTGTTTCAAGTCAAAGTACCCAACCCCTTTGACCATTACATAAACCCTCCAATAACAGACGATGCTACTGCAAGAAAGTAGTCCTCAAGACCACTACAGATGTTCCCAAACCAACTTCACTTTGCTATTCTGTGTTCAACTACAGGCTGTGGTGTTTCATTCACAGACCATTTGAATCACTCAAACAAACTGATTAGGTCTGTGTATCGATTTCACACGTATTACCAGCTTAGCAGAATACTGTCAGAACTGCATACACCACTGCCCACTGAATCCAGTTTGAACAGGTATAATAATCACATGGATATAAAAGCGTTTGAACGGATCTGTAATGAATTTAACATCAGTACCAGGTATGACTTTACACAAAAACTTGATGATCACAATGGCAGGGGTACATTGTATTATGTTATGAGTCACAGGCAATACCTTCAAGATTACTACCCTGATTACACTTCATTTTCATCTAAATCACAAGTCTGGTTAGGATCAATAGAACAGAAACAGTCTAATGCCTGGACCACATTTGTCTTAGACAGGAGTGACGGATTTAGTCAAGCAGGACTCGAGCGCGTAAATGAGTCTATCAGGACATATGTCTGGTGTATACTAGGAGCACAATCAGTAACAAAATCAAATATTTTGAATGGAAGTGGCAAATTTGTAGCACAAAAACAGTTTCTTGCAAACCTTGAAGATTCGATTAATTCAGGCGATTGGGTGCCTGATAGGCGGGGGCAGGGGATCTAACTGTTGTCTGTCCAGTGCTGTGATTCCCCTTGTGGTACTGACAATTCTGCCAGCGCTAGCCTCACCTATCTGGTTTGTGAGTATCATGTATAACTCGAGGCAAAATTTGTATCGTTACATTGTTGTGTAATGTTC
Organism: Semisulcospira habei; assembly: GCA_036245525.1. Lineage (NCBI taxonomy): Eukaryota > Metazoa > Mollusca > Gastropoda > Semisulcospiridae > Semisulcospira > Semisulcospira habei. The sequence goes on along the minus strand of BTPG01000003.1, from coordinate 97,055,720 downwards.
TGTGCATCTACTGTGGGAAATCAGGGTATTTACCCGACCACATATAGTAGCGCACCTTCATGTTTGTGTATGTATGTTTCTCCTGCCTACTTCCTAAGTTCCGGAGAAAGACATGGGTTATATAAGAGACCTGATCCATTCTTACTAGGAATGGAAATGATTGTCTTATTCTATACCTGCGTATTTCTCTGTGGGCTGGCGATTGGGTGCCTGATAGGCGGGGGCAGGGGATCTAACTGTTGTCTGTCCAGCGCTGTGATTCCCCTTGTGGTACTGACAATTCTGCCAGCGCTAGCCTCACCTATCTGGTTTGTGAGTATCATGTATAACTCGAGGCAAAATTTGTATCGTTACATTGTTGTGTAATGTTCTGTGCATCTACTGTGGGAAATCAGGGTATTTACCCGACCACATATAGTAGCGCACCTTCATGTTTGTGTATGTATGTTTCTCCTGCCTACTTCCTAAGTTCCGGAGAAAGACATGGGTTATATAAGAGACCTGATCCATTCTTACTAGGAATGGAAATGATTGTCTTATTCTATACCTGCGTATTTCTCTGTGGGCTGGCGATTGGGTGCCTGATAGGCGGGGGCAGGGGATCTAACTGTTGTCTGTCCAGCGCTGTGATTCCCCTTGTGGTACTGACAATTCTGCCAGCGCTAGCCTCACCTATCTGGTTTGTGAGTATCATGTATAACTCGAGGCAAAATTTGTATCGTTACATTGTTGTGTAATGTTCTGTGCATCTACTGTGGGAAATCAGGGTATTTACCCGACCACATATAGTAGCGCACCTTCATGTTTGTGTATGTATGTTTCTCCTGCCTACTTCCTAAGTTCCGGAGAAAGACATGGGTTATATAAGAGACCTGATCCATTCTTACTAGGAATGGAAATGATTGTCTTATTCTATACCTGCGTATTTCTCTGTGGGCTGGCGATTGGGTGCCTGATAGGCGGGGGCAGGGGATCTAACTGTTGTCTGTCCAGCGCTGTGATTCCCCTTGTGGTACTGACAATTCTGCCAGCGCTAGCCTCACCTATCTGGTTTGTGAGTATCATGTATAACTCGAGGCAAAATTTGTATCGTTACATTGTTGTGTAATGTTCTGTGCATCTACTGTGGGAAATCAGGGTATTTACCCGACCACATATAGTAGCGCACCTTCATGTTTGTGTATGTATGTTTCTCCTGCCTACTTCCTAAGTTCCGGAGAAAGACATGGGTTATATAAGAGACCTGATCCATTCTTACTAGGAATGGAAATGATTGTCTTATTCTATACCTGCGTATTTCTCTGTGGGCTGGCGATTGGGTGCCTGATAGGCGGGGGCAGGGGATCTAACTGTTGTCTGTCCAGCGCTGTGATTCCCCTTGTGGTACTGACGATTAATTCAGTGATTGATCTCCCATCAAGCATACAGCGCTATCAAGATGTACTTAGATATGCGCGATCAAGCGTTGACTTTGTAGTTTGCATTGGGTTATACATGTTGCCATCTGATCTTCAACTCCAAATGGGTACAATAACAAATTATAATAACGAAATAATAGTTGCAGGTGTTGGTCAAAAACTCGGTCTTAATCAATCTGTAAACTTGGGAGCAATAACCACGCATGTACAGTTGTTAAAACCATTAATGACACCAGCACCAGTAACGACATCACCGTACAGACAGTAACAGTCCCGGACCCTACACCTGACTCACCATCACCAACCCCTGGCACTCATGAGTCAGAGAGAACAGCATTGGTAATAGGACTCACCGGATTAGGGGTTTTACTTCTTTACCTGTTTCATTAAATACCCAGTGTATAACCCTCCTACTGTCACCAAAAAGACCCACACATTCTCTGCCATAAACCCGGCTACTTTCGCTGCTGTACTAATAAGCCAACTGACAAAAGTGCCACTTATACCAGGCAATGCGTCCATCGTTTTTAAAGTCAGTTTCTTAAGCAAGTCTGAAATGTGAGACAACTGTTTTTTTACCCATGAATGTAAATCTTTTGGGTTAGTGGGGGCCAGGGTTGGTGGACCAGGTGAACTTGGTGTGAGAGAACCACCGCCACCACCAGGTCCCCCAGAGACAGCTAACACAACAGTACTAATAATAAATCCAAGAGGAAAAATTAAACTTGCAATTGTGATACCCTGTTCTCTATAAAGTGTTTTCAATCTCTCAGCCAGAGGTGTGTCTTCATGAAGTATTTTCTGAATAGTTTCTCTAATCCTGTTGACCTGTGTTTTCAGGTTTTCCTATTCCAATACTAATCACTTCTAACCTTCCTGATCTTTCTATCTGCAAATCATTTAATCTGTGTTGGATTCTTTCTTTCATTTCTGTGTCAAGATTCCCATTGTCTGTGGTAGCCAGTTCCTCTTTATCTCGTTTTATGTGTTTATCAAGCTCACCCAGTGTGGCTACATTATTTACCATTTCACCTCTTATTGACTGCAGTGATTTATCCAAGCCCATAATCTCCTGCATTGAAAAAGGAGGGTCTTCTATTGTTTTCATAACGTCATTTATTTGTCCTTCAGTAAATGAGGTTTCTTGTATCACTGTGTTTGCTATTTCTGGTAGGCTTGTTACTGCTGCCAATTCAATTTCTTTTACTGTTGGTAACCTTGTTTGCATGTCGTGAAGAGCAGTAACAAGACGCGGCGTGACAGGAGACCCTCCAATTCCAAGTTGACGCAAGGCACCAACACCACCTTCATTTTTGATTGTACTTAAAGCCCTAAACTTACCAGGGTCTTTTTTGTTAGTCAATAGTACTTTTCTTTTGTCAACAGTATTTAAATATAAATGACCCTTGCCATCAAGTTTAAACTGATTAGGGTCTATGTTGTCTGGGCGATCACCAACATGATCATAAAACGAGTTCACTTTGGTTTCTAAAAGTTAGTGACGTAACCTGTAAGTATTTCTTGTACCAGTCATATCTGTCATATCTGACATATCTGTTGTATTACCAAAATCATACATGTCATCCATGTCAATATCTTCATGATTAAATCCTCCCGCTGCAATTGTTTTTATTAATTTAATATTTTTTATTGTGCACAATAAAAATGACATCATCTTATGGATCAAAGTTAGACCCTACTACATTAAACTACATGAGCCTCTTGTGGTTAAGGGCATCAGACAATCAATCGTCATCACAAACAATACAAGTACTATAGACACAAACCAAATACTTACAGTCAAGTTTCCAAACCTAGGTCCCAGTGACGTTATTCTTCCTGGTACTGCATGCCTAACGTTTACTATTGAACTTTCATCAGACACAGATGTGAACAGAACACTAGTTAACAATCTTGTCAGAGCAATGATTAGAACTATTAAAGTAAAACTTGAAGGACAGGAAGTGTTTAGTCTTGACGATGCTGATGTGTTTTACTGTTACAAAGATCTTTGGCTTACAAAAGAAGAACGAGAAGACCGTATTTATCAAGGTATACAGTTAGATAATGTTATGAAACTTCGAATCGACGCTGGAGATAAATCAACCACAGCACCGAAGGACGTAATTATGGCTGAAACATATGGAACCAGATTTTACATTCCACTTGAAATCCTAACAGCACATTTGCCTTATTACCAAGGAGCACTGAATGACCGTCTAAGATTTGAACTAACCTTCAATGACTACTCCAAAGTTATAAAATCATCTGATCTCAATGCAACATATAAGATCTCCTTGGAATATGAAATTGTCATACATACTGATCTAGCTAGACTCATTCAAAATCAGTACCAGTCAATTACAATTTATTATGACAGGGTGATTAGACGTAGCTTAATACCCAAAGACAAGAGTGACCTGATGTTGAACATAAACTTGAGCACACCTGCCAGGTCACTGAAAGGTATACTCATGTTGTTTGTTGAACCAGCGAGTCCATACAAAAGGGATTCAGAAAAATTCTACAATCCCAAGATAACACATTTGTCTTGTACAATCGAAGGCTGTCCAAATCAAGTGTACACATCAGGAATGCTGCCTCACCAGCACTACGATGAGATCACTAAATATTTTGCAGGTGGAAGGATTAGAGATAAACCAGCAAACCTTGCGTACAAAGATTTACATCTATATGACGTTAGGATCGGACAATACCTTACAAATAAGTATGCACTTTGGTTAGACCTTCGCAGTACAGATGACGACTACCTTCATGGGTCAGGTCGTACTGTTGAAAATGGCAGTGACGGGATTACAATTCAGATACAAAAAAAAAGGTTGAAAAAGCCGAAGCCATTAACATATATTTGTATCTGATTTATGACGCACAACTGAACATACAAGAGTGCAGACTAAGTGGACACTTGTATTAAAATTATATTGTGTATTAAAATGAACTTGATGACCCTCGACCCACACTGTGGATTATTTTGTTGTGCTACAGGGTGTGGTAAAACAGAATTTGTACTTAATCTATTACAAACGAGATACATCCATCATTTTGAAAACATAGTGATATTTTGTCCTACTATCAAACACAACAAAGCTTATTACAAGCGATTATTCATCTGGACTGACAGCAACATTTACTTAGTTGACCCTGAGAAAAAACTGAATGACTACCTACAGTATTTTTACAAACAATTTGAAGGACAGACAACTCTGTTTATTGTTGATGACTGTTCAGCAGTGAAAGACATTGTCAAGAAGAGAAACACATTAGCAGAACTTGCTTTTAGTGGCAGACATGCAAATTTAGTGTATGGATTCTCAATAAAAAATATAATGCTGTACTGAAAGATTTTCGAGAACAGTTAAAGTTTATCTGTTTGTTTTACTGTAAGGATCATGACAGCTTTGAAGACTGCCTCAGAGAGAACAATGTGATACCAAATAAGCATGAACGTGATGATGTAAAAAATAAACTGAAATCAACTAAGCATCTAAAGCTTATTTTAAAGACAGATCAACCCACAAGGTATGGGTTAGTAAATTAATTTATACATTTGTTTGTCCAATAAAAATGATAGACGGACAAATCATGCAATGTTGGCCTATTGGTGAAATCATAGATATTACATACTACTTTAAAGACGATAAATATGTGAATGGGCTTTATAATAAAGTAGCACCTGGAAATTTATTTATAACACCAGTAACACTGTACATGTCAGGTAATATAACTTTGGGTGTTGATAATCCATTTAGACCAACAATAAATGTGAATGGGCTTTATAATAAAGTAGCACCTGGAAATTTATTTATAACACCAGTAACACTGTACATGTCAGGTAATATAACTTTGGGTGTTGATAATCCATTTAGACCAACAATAATAACAAATAACTGTTGATATTAAGACACAAACTTTTACTGTTAATGAATATTATAGAGGCTGCTTTAATGCAGTGTGTAGTAATATAGTGAAAGAACTAAACCAAACAAATTTGTATTTGTCCAGTGTTACAGTTAATAAAATGGTATTACACATACAGCACCAGGGTTAATATTTTTTATTTATTATTTTGTCGGACAAATAAAAATGACGACAATACAGAAAGCTCATCAGGCAAAATCAGGCTTAAGAAAAGTGTTTCACACAACAGACTTGCCTATATCTAATAGTAACAATGTCTATGAATCGATAGAAAGATCTTTTTCTGTCGTACAAGATAACCTTCTTTCAGGCAGTGTGAAGATTCAGGTTGTTGCTGAAATAGAATTTACTAGAGTAGATGGTAAAGTGATTGTATCATATATCTCGACAAGACAACACACAGTTAACACAAGAAGAGAATTGGAAAACGTGTTTAGAGACAGACTGTTGCCTGACTTTCTTGAAGCAATTGACAAAGCAAAAATCAAGGGGTCTGGTTGGCACGAAGGTCATGTACATGAACTACAATTAAAGCAGTCAAGGTATCATCCTATACTAGGTAAATCATGGATACCACTGCCAACAGAGGTTGCAACAAAAAGGCTGTCGTTAATATTTACAAAAATGACCACTATTGTTACATGTGGTGTGTGCTTGCTAAACTACACTATGTAAAAACAAAAACTGAGCGTGTATCTAACTACACCAAATTAAAACTAAATCCTGGCATATCTGTAAATGTGTATGTGTGGGATAATGAGTCTGTTGACAAGTTATAACCCATTAGAGTATCACCAATTGCTCCAACCTAAGGACAGCCAGATGATAAACATGTTGACATGTTATTAATAGGAGATAATGATAACTTTCACTACATAATTATCAGGAATATACCACGAATAATTCATAATCATACTACAAAACACAATCCCAAACAGGAAGTGTGTAAGAGATAGATTCCCTATTTTAAAGTATCACATAAACACCTCCTGCATCGTAGGTCAGCTGATGACATACAAACAGTACTTAAGTATCCAGATCCTGGTAGTCAAGTGTGTTTTAAGAACTATGGGAATCAACAATAGCTGCCGTTTGTAGTGTATGCTGATTTTGAATCACTGGTAGTTCCGTATGAAGGTCCTGTTAGAGAGAGAATATAGGAGATTATAAGCCCACCCATTTAAGAATCAATTGATTTCTTTGATCCTTTCCGTAAATAAACAAACACACTTGACCAAATACCTTCAACAGCTTTATCTGCCCAGTCAGGCCACCCGTCCCCTTGGAAACAAAGGCTAGTTAAAATATCAATGTTGTCACTGTTGGCGTTCCTGAGAAATAGCGGCTACATCCTGTACACGCCACCCACACCCCTACCCCCACACACCACCCCCCACCAACCTTGCCCCTTGGAAACAATGGCTAGTTAAAACATCAATGCTGTCACTGTTGGCGTTCCTGAGAAATAGTGGCTACATCCTGTACATGCCACCCACCCCCCTACCCCCACACCCCACCCCCCACCAACCTCGCACACACACATACCCCCCCCCACCCCCTACCAACCTCGCACACACACACATATATACCCAACACCCTACAAAGCCCCTCACACCACCACAACCCCCACCCACCTCGCACACACAAACATATTAGGCCAAATTAGTCCGTTCTGTGTCAACGCTTCAAATTTATGTCACTAGGACAGATTTGTTTTGTGGCACAAACCTTGAATATAGGTTTTCTTCCAAATATGGAGCGCCAAGTCGTTCCTAAATAAAATAAAACTTGCCAAGTTAGGAGTTTGTGTGGAGAATTTTTCTTTCGACCTCTGAGTGAAGAAAAAGTTTTCACTACACTCATCAGCACATCGTGACTGGGAAGCATTAAAAATAAAAGACAAAACCCATAACTCTACTCCCAGCGAGAGACCTCAGTGATTTAAAGTTACTATACACCCACCCTGTTTTACGAGTGTTTTTAGATCACCAACTCACGCGAGGAGAAAATTGGGTGTGAGTGATTAGTTTGAAACCGGATCTGAATTGCGTGCGTTTATTTCCTTTTAACCGGTGATAAAGTTGGTGACCATGATCACATAACTGGACGGTACAGAGGTGCTGCACATAACAATTGTAACTTGTTATTAAAAACAGATCCTACGACATATAAGTAACCAATCTTTTTTCACAATCTAAAGAGATATGATTCACATATTATCATGCAGGCTGTAGATGAGTCTTACAAAAAACATAAGTTGTATTGCGCAGACAACTAAAAAATACTTGACCTTTAGCTCTGAAGTTTAGACGTGTTAGATTATCGCTCCACCGACCGTTGCTAACGGTTTTTCCCTGCTCTTCTTTTTGTGGATTACTGTGTTCCTTCAGACTTGTGTGCTTGGATTTATGTGCCTGTGTGTGTTTTTCAATGATTGTGCTTCGAGTGAACTGTGCTTTTTGTTCGTTCTGGTGATAACGGAAAAAAAAGGTGGAATCATCAACTTCCCCCTCTTTGTCTCCTCCATTACAGACCCTCTCGCCTGGGCGGTCAATGCGCTATCCATTCCGTTTGATGGACTGATTGCGTATGCCTTTCCACTGACGGTTCTCGTCCCCAAAGTCCTAATCAAGCTCAGAGGTTGCAACCCGATCCTGTTCTTGATCGCCCCGTTCTCTTGGACCAGGTCTTGGACCAACGACCTTCTCTATCTCGCCACGGGTCCACCTCTTCATCTCCCCACGTCGAGGACTATGCTCAAGCAGCCTCACCAGCCGCTGTCCCACCCGTGCCCGGAGAGGCTCCTTCTTCACGCCTGGAGATTGTCTGTCAAGCCCTCACCGCAAGAGGCTTCTCGGGTGCTGCAGTGAAGGCGATCGCTTCAGCCCGTCGACCCTCGACTCGACGTGTTTACGAGGGCAAGTGGCGAGTGTTCCAGTCATGGTGCTTGAACCAACATCTCTCTCCCCTCGAATTAACTACTCCACAACTCGCACACTTCTTCCTCTGGCTCTTTGGAGACATCGGCCTCGCTCCCATCACGATACGGGGATACCTGTCCATGATTGCTGACCCTTACCGTCATCTAGGCCACCCAGACCCTGGCGCATGTAAAGATCTCACAGACCTGATGGCACATTTTGGACTGCCGCGTCCGGTTCCCCGCTCTCTGATTCCTCGCTGGGACCTACCCTGGGTCTTGACGTGGCTTAATTCGGACAGATATGACCCCCTTTCCCTGGCTAGCTTCGCTGATGTGACACGGAAGACATGCTTCCTTTTGGCCTTAGCCACGGCGGCCAGGGTAAGCGAACTATACGCTCTGTCAGCGAGTTCTACCTGCCTCCAATTCCGAGCGAATGGTTCTGTTTAATTACTCACAGTCCCGGCCTTCCTCGCCAAGACCCAGTCTCCTTTGACTGCTCCCCAGGTCATAAATATTCGACCTTTGAAACACGCGACCTTTTCTAAGGAGACGCGCCAACAGGATCCCGTGCGCGTCTTACGCATTTACATACGCAGGTCCAAGCCCGTCCGCCGAGGACGATCACGCATCTTTCTACCTTTGAACCCCAAAAGAAAGGACATAACAGCTCAGACAATATCTTCCTGGCTACGTTGGGTCATTCGGTCCGCCTATCAGGATCTTTCCCCTGACGGGGCGAGATGGCCCAGGATCCGCGCACAAGAGGTTCGGGCCATGGCCACGAGTGTCGCCTTCGATCGCAATTGTGCAGTTCGAGACATCGTGGCAGCCGTGGGCTGTCGGGCAGAGTCAACATTCGCCTGATTCTACCTCAGGGATCTGTCGGGCCAGCGAGAGAATCTCGCACTGGTGGGGGACATCGCCGCAGCGCAACACTCCCTCCCGGCGCCGAAAGCGCCGTAGGTATGCACTTAGCTAAAATTGTCCGGAGTTTGGCGAATGGGCGTGGGGCTCTGTCATCTGCCCTTTCTGATGGTATTTGGGCGCGGCACCCTCCACCTTTTCGCCATTCTTCCAGACAGTAATGTCATCGGTAATGTTTTTGAGGAAACAAATTAATTTTTCTCTAAAATATATTTTTTTCGAAAAATACTTACCGATGACATTACTCGAAGGACCCTCCCACCCGCCCCGCTTGCCGCTGGTAAGCTAAGTATCACGACTGATTTGTGATTGGGCCACGTAGTGGGTGCCTGATTGGAGAAATTAGTTTTTTATGACTCTATGCAACATTTGTCTTTAGGTCTTGCTAGTCTGGTAGACGGACTAACTGAGTATCCAATAACAAGTAAATATTTTGAGTCAGACTTGATTAAGAAAGGTGTGTATCCGTACGAGTACATCAATGAGTGGGTTGTGTTTGAGGAAAGGAGACTGCCGCCAAAAGAGAAATTTTATTCTACCTTAAATGGTGAAGGTATTTCTGACTCTGAAAACAAGCACGCTCTCGATGCGTGGGATAAATTAGGGTGTCAGTCGATTGGTGACTACCATGACCAGTACTTGAAAGCTGACGTTTGTTTGCTAGCAGACGTATTTGAAAGTTACCGAGAAAAGGGTTTGTTACACTACAGTCTTGACCCTGCCTGTTACATAACTAGTCCTGGCATGAAGTCCGATGGCCTGCAGCTTGGCATCAGTGGATAAAAACGGAACAGGTAGGATAAGCTTAGCAGCGCGCTTGTATAATGAGTTTATCTTCTTGAAGTGATTTTCACTGCAGCCATCCCATATTGTTGAGGCATAATCAATGTGTGGTTTAATGTAGGCATTAAAAAATAGTTTGCGCGTCTTAAGGTCAATGATCGTTTTAAGTTTGGAAAGTAGAAACAACTTTTGAGACAAATGTTTTCTCATATAATATAGGTGGTTATGCCAGCTTAGATCATCATCTATTATTACTCCAAGCAGGCGGTGTTGACTGACCTGCTCAACTGAGATGGAGTCCAAAGAAAGGTTGAGTGATGGAGGTTTGAGCTGATGTTTCTGGCGGGTTGTGATAAGCATGCTTTTTGTTTTTGTGGGATTTACAAGCATGCGATTTTCATTACACCACTGAGACACTTTATGCGGACTCTCTTGAAGATTATTTGCAATCTCAGGCACAGTTTTACAAGCGGAATGTAATGTTGAGTCATCGGCAAACATGTCACACTCAGTCTCACTACATGTTACATGTAACGGTAGATCGTTAACGAAGATACAAAACAGTAGTGGGCCTAAAATAGACCCCTGGGATACGCCACAAATTGTTTAGAGGAACATTTTCCATTGACATAGATTGTTTGTGTTCTTTTTGTAAGATAGGAGTTCAGAAACGAAAGAGCTGAGGGGCTCTTTTTGTTTAAGTAGGTGGCAAGCTTTTTCAGTAAGATGGTATGATCGATAACATCAAACGCTTTTCTTAGATCCAAGAAGACAGCTCCAGCCATTTTATTATCATTTATGCTGTTGACCCACGAATTCACTATTCGTGCGAGTGCAGTGTGGCATGAATGCTTGGGACGAAAACCTCACTGGTAATGATATAATAGGGACATTTTTTCAAGAAATTCCAGAAGATGTTTGTGAACATAGAAGGGAAATGGGACGAAAGTTATTAATTTCAGAAGAATCGTTTGCTTTAGGAACAGGCACTATTTTTGATTTTTTCAAAAGCTGCTGGGAAGACATTTTTTTGTATACATAGGTTATAAATGTATGTAAGAGGTTCCACTATGTATGGTTGCGACAGGTCAAGGATATATCCATTGATACCATCACTGCCCGAAGAGGTTTTATTTTTTAGGATAGAAATGTATTTGCCTACCTCATGTACAGCAATATCAGGGATGACGAAAATATCATCTGAGGACAATCTTTGCTTACAGAACTTAGTTAGCTTTTCTGGTGTGGAATATATCGACTGATTGCGATTGTGAGAACTGAGTAAGTCTTTGGGGGCTGATAGAAAGTGGTTATTAAACTCCTCAGCGGAGAGGTTTTCTGGAATGGTTTTGCACTGTTTACACTTGTTGTTGGTAAGCGTATTAAGTGCTGTCCAGATAGAGGAAGGGTTTCTGTCTTCTTCGACTGTTTTGGTTACAAACGATCTCTGCACCTCTCTAATTAAGTACTTAACTTTATTTCGCAATCTTTTAAATTCATGAAAGTTCTTTTCTTTCTTAGCCTTATTTATATCATCCATTGCTTCTTTGATTTCGTCCGTTGTCCATGAGGGAGGCTGGCGGGATCGGACTCGCTTTCTTCTTACTGGCGCATGTTTGTTTAGCACCCCTAGGAACAGATCAAGTAAGAGAGAGACAGCCTTATCTGGGTTGGTACAATTGTACACATCATGAAACGGTGTAAGGCTAAGATCGTGTAAAAAAACATCTTTGTTTATTTTTTTAAAACACCTATAGGTAATGCACACATGCTGATCCCTCTTTTGTTTGGGCATCTTGCACTACCATGTACAGGTGATGGGAAAATAAGGAAGAGAGATTGAGAGATATAGAGAGAGAGAGAGAGAGAGAGAGAGAGAGAGAGAGAGAGAGAGAGAGAGAGAGAGAGAGAGAGAGAGAGAGAGAGAGAGAGAGAGAGAGAGAGAGAGAGAGAGAGAGAGAGAGATAAATGAAATGAAATGAAATGGATTTATTTTGAAATGAAATGAAAATTTAAAAAATGAAAAGAAAAGGGGAGACTGCCAGTGCTAATATTTTAGGAAGGTTACAAAGTAAAGTAGATTATAGCACTGTCAGGGGAGAGAAATGTGCATGATCGACCAGTGATCATAGATCTACTGTGGCCAAAGCACAAAAAAAAGAGATAGGAAAGAGAGGGGGCGCTAAAAAAGTGACTGAAAGCAATGCATATGGAAGCCCCCCCCCCCCCCCGAAGGGGGGCGTATCACATATCCCACTGTTCCAGCCACTCAGTGCATAGAAATTTAAATCTAGGTCCCCCCGAGGGGGGTCCAGATATTTAGCCGGTGTGGACAGCTGTTTCGGTCTTGGCGACCTCTTCAGCACACCATCGGCGATACTGGAGGAGGCAGGAATTTCTGCCTACCTGCAAAGACAACCACATTTTACTGTGGTGTCTGCAAGGGCATATATTCCATGCCACCACCTAGAGCCAAATTTCCATGCACCCTAAAAGATAACCTACCAAAAGGGGGGAAGGGGTTGCAGTCGATATTGTATTAGTAAATGAAAAGAAAAGGGGAGACTGCCAGTGCTAATATTTTAGGAAGGTTACAAAGTAAAGTAGATTATAGCACTGTCAGGGGAGAGAAATGTGCATGATCGACCAGTGATCATAGATCTACTGTGGCCAAAGCACAAAAAAAAAAAGAGATAGGAAAGAGAGGGGGCGCTAAAAAAGTGACTGAAAGCAATGCATATGGAAGCCCCCCCCCCCCCCCCCCCGAAGGGGGGCGTATCACATATCCCACTGTTCCAGCCACTCAGTGCATAGCCACTCAGTGCATTGCTTTCAGTCACTTTTTTAGCGCCCCTCTCTTTCCTATCTCTTTTTTTTTTGTGCTTTGGCCACAGTAGATCTATGATCACTGGTCGATCATGCACATTTCTCTCCCCTGACAGTGCTATAATCTACTTTACTTTGTAACCTTCCTAAAATATTAGCACTGGCAGTCTCCCCTTTTCTTTGCATTTACTAATACAATATCGACTGCAACCCCTTCCCCCCTTTTGGTAGGTTCTCTTTTAGGGTGCATGGAAATTTGGCTCTAGGTGGTGGCATGGAATATATGCCCTTGCAGACACCACAGTAAAATGTGGTTGTCTTTGCAGGTAGGCAGAAAGTCCTGCCTCCTCCAGTATCGCCGATGGTGTGCTGAGGAGGTCGCCAAGACCGAAACAGCTGTCCACACCGGCTAAATATCTGGACCCCCCTCGGGGGGACCTAGATTTAAATTTCCATGCACTGAGTGGCTGGAACAGTGGGATATGTGATACGCCCCCCTTCGGGGGGGGCTTCCATATGCATTGCTTTCAGTCACTTTTTTAGCGCCCCCTCTCTTTCCTATCTCTTTTTTTTTTTTTTTTTTTTGTGCTTTGGCCACAGTAGATCTATGATCACTGGTCGATCATGCACATTTCTCTCCCCTGACAGTGCTATAATCTACTTTACTTTGTAACCTTCCTAAAATATTAGCACTGGCAGTCTCCCCTTTTCTTTTTATTTACTACTACAATATCGACTGCAACCCCTTCCCCCCTTTTGGTAGGTTCTCTTTTAGGGTGCATGGAAATTTGGCTCTAGGTGGTGGCATGGAATGTATGCCCTTGCAGACACCACAGTAAAATGTGGTTGTCTTTGCAGGTAGGCAGAAAGTCCTGCCTCCTCCAGTATCGCCGATGGTGTGCTGAGGAGGTCGCCAAGACCGAAACAGCTGTCCACACCGGCTAAATATCTGGACCCCCCTCGGGGGGACCTAGATTTAAATTTCCATGCACTGAGTGGCTGGAACAGTGGGATATGTGATACGCCCCCCTTCGGGGGGGCTTCCATATGCATTGCTTTCGGTCACTTTTTTAGCGCCCCCTCTCTTTCCTATCTCTTTTTTTTTTTTTTTTTTTTTTTGTGCTTTGGCCACAGTAGATCTATGATCACTGGTCGATCATGCACATTTCTCTCCCCTGACAGTGCTATAATCTACTTTACTTTGTAACCTTCCTAAAATATTAGCACTGGCAGTCTCCCCTTTTCTTTACACATACACTTCATTATATATATAAAAGATAACATAATAGTGAAATGTACATGCAACATTAATTCCATTTCAAATAATCAACGCATACATTACACCACATACACACACACACACACACACACACACACACACACACACACACACACACACACACACACACACACACACACACACGAACGTTCTGATTTCTACTCGTCCACACACAAACACACACACACACACACACACACACACACACACACACACACACACACACACACACTGACACCAAGGAAAACATCGAACATTAAACATTAAAACAAATTATGATGTTATGCAAAAGAAATGACAAAGAACACCTGAGCATGTCTAAAGCATTATGATACATGAATATGAATAAGGAAATGTTTCTTGAGTCAATAACGGTATGTGACCCAAAAAATGAACAATATGTTTTCACATGTTCTTAATAAATTCATGTATTTGGTTCTTGAACGTTCGTATAGAAGGTGCTGCTTTAATGTCTGCAGGAACTGTATTCCACAATTTTGCACCAGAGTACAAGAGGGACGTCTTGTAAATATCTAAGCCGGGGCTTGGTACTACAAGATTGTTCCCTGATGTTCTACTAGCTCTGTGGACAAGTGCGAACAAATGAGAGAGATAGGCTCTTGTGTCTGAGATAGTGAGAGAGACAGAGAGAGAGATGATGATGATGATGATGAAACTTTATTACATAACGGTAGAAGTTTTGACAGATACAAATACGTCATTTTTCAAACTTGCCGTTTCTAACGTTCTACAACATGAAATATAATGAAGAGAAACAAAAAATATTTAACGCAAACCAAAAACATAACTAAATAAGTACAGACACACGCAGTACAGAAAATGATACTACTAAGGTAGCAATAAACAAATACAAAAAAGGAAGTAGCACTCCTCAGCACAAATTACATAGGAGAAAAATCATAGCACAGCAAAAACAAGCACAAAGTACCAAAAATCAAACATACATACACACACCTGTACAGCCAGGTAAATGCATGCACTGACATATATACATTTACATAACCTTTCATCAGAATGACAGGATACAAATAATATATCTAAGCAGTTTCCATCAGGTATATGTGTAGTTTTGTTTTAAAGGAGAAAAGGTGGGTTAGTGTTTTTAAATATTGAGGAAGTGAATTCCATAAAAGTGGTCCCGAAAAGGCTAGGCTTGATTTGAATAAGTCAATGCGAGGTAGTGGTAATCGAAGAGTACTGTTCCTCGAGGACCTTTCACACTGTCGTGGAGTAAATTTAGCTGTTAGATACTGTGGAGCTTTCTTGTGGAGAATTTTTAACATAAGTATGCACTTGTTGTAAACGAGTTGTTGACGAAGGCCAAGAAGTTTGAGATTTTGCAGTTTTACAGCGGTAGGAATGGGTCTTATATCTACATGTTTAATGGCTCTTTTGTATAGTGAATTTAGTTTTTTGATATGCACATCACCGCTACCATCCCAAACAGTGGAGATGTAATCAACATGAGATTTAATGTGTGCATGAAAAAACATTTTTCGTGTATTTATGTCACTCACACTTCTCAATTGTGATAAAAGAAAAATATTTTTTGATATTTTCTTACATATATTAGTCACATGTTTTTCCCAACTTAGTTGCTCATCTATACATATTCGAAGGAAGTTGCGTTCATGAACTTGTTCAATAGTTTGGCAATTAAGACTGAGCGTTAGTGAAGGGGGGGGGGGGGGGGTGAAGTTGATGTTTTTGTCGTGAGGTGATTAACATGCTCTTCGTCTTATCAGGATGTAGTACCATGTGGTTTTTACAGCACCAATCAGAAACTTCGTCAAGACTGGATTGTAAACGATGACTAATATCATGACTGTTCTTACCAGGGACGTGAAGGCTTGTGTCGTCCGCAAAGAGATTACAATTAACGTTAGGGTCGGAAATATGTAAAGGAAGGTCATTTATGAAAAGTAAAAATAGGAGGGGTCCTAGAATTGATCCTTGAGGAACTCCAATTTAACATGGCCTTGCCTAGAGTACTGACCATGGACGTATACTTTTTGCTTTCGGTCTTCCAAATAGGATCTGAGAAAAGTTATTGTAGTTTCGTCCATGTGGTATATTGTTAGCTTATGTAAGAGAATCTCATGGTCCACAAGATCAAAAGCTTTTTTAAGATCTAGGAAAACTGCTCCCGACATTAAATTTTTATTAATTGACTCTAGCCAGCAATCTACAATATGTGTGAGTGCTGACTGGCATGAATGGGTCGGGCGAAAACCGGACTGATGAATGTTTAGTAAATTACCCTTCTCAAGGAAATTAAGAAGATGCTTGTGAATGTGCCGCTCTAATGGCTTTGACAAGGCTGAGAGCAAAGAGATCGGTCGGTAATTATGAATATCTTCAAGGTTTTTAGTTTTGGGGATCGGAACTACCTTTGCTTGCTTCAGGACTGTAGGAAAATAACTTTTATTTATACACAGATTAAAAATGTATGTAAGGGATTGTATTGTGTAAGGCAACGAAAATTTTTGTGATTGGTTATCAATATCATCAATCCCTCTACTTTTCTTATTCGGCATGTCAGAAATATACTTACCGATTTCTGCTATTGATATATTAGGAATTACGAATTTTTGTGTTATATTCGTTGCTTCGCTGAAAGATCTCAGAAGACTTGAGATACTATATTGCGTACTGATATTTGATGCCGATTGGGCTAGATTTTCAGCGGCTGATAGAAAATATTTGTTAAATTTGTCTGAAGTTAAATGAGATGGTATTTCTTGGGCTGCTTTTCCTTTAGTAATAGCATTTAGTGCTCTCCAAATGGATGCTGTGTCACTGTTTTCTGAGATCATTTGATTGAAGAATGCTTTTTTTTTTTTTTTGCAGCCCTTACCAGATATGTTAATTGATTACGTTGTTTTTTGTAGTCCTCAAAGCGTTTTTCTTTTCTAAGTTTGTCTCTGAGCGACATAGCATTTTTAATGTCCAATGTTAACCAGGGCGGCATGGTAGTATGTTTAACGCGTTTTACCCTGAGGGGCGCATGATTATTAAGGACTCAGAGGAACAGACTCATCCAGCAAGACAAGGCATTTGTCAGGGCAAGTGTGGCAGTATACATCATCAAAGGCTGTATTGCGCAAATCGTGCATGAATTTATCCCTATCAAATTTTTTATAAGAACGATACATTATAGTTGTGTGTTTGTTTTTCTTTGGCCTATCAAGCTTCAGAGCAATTGTACAACATACCGGGTTATGATCACTAATGTCTAAGGTCGGGACATTCGCACTAGTTATTCTGTCCTTGTTGGCAACATAAATATGATCAATGAGCGTTGATGATGTAGATGTGATTCTAGTTTGTGCTTTAATTATTTGTGTCAAACCAAATAACGATGTGGTCATGGTCCATGCTGCATTTGATCCCTTAGGTCTAGATAGGTCGATGTTGAAATCACCTAGGAGAAATATGTCACATTTGCTCCGACTTGCCTTGTCCATCAAAGCTATAAACTCATCAAACCAATCCCAGCCGGCTGCTGGATTTCTATAGACAAAGCCGATTAGTATAGGTGATGACTGTGGTGTTTTTAACTCGAGCCACATAGAGAGAGAGAGAGAGAGAGAGAGAGAGAGAGAGAGAGAGAGAGAGAGAGAGAGAGAGAGAGAGAGAGAGAGAGAGAGAGAGAGAGAGAGAGAGAGAAAGAGAGAGAGAGAGGAAATTGAGAGAGAGAGAGAAAGGGCGGGAGAGAGAAAAAGTAAGAGACAGAGAGATGATGATGATGATGATGATGACGATGATGATGATGATGATGATGATGATGAAACTTTATTTTTCAACGGTAATAAGTTTTGACAATAAAAAATCGTCATTTTACAAACTTGCCGTTGATAACATCTACAGCATAAAAGATGGGAAACTATAAACATATATGTACATACAAAACCCAATAGCATCATTATATACAGAAAAAAATAATAACACTCATCACTAACACATGCCTCTCTGGCTTGACTTCGCCAACGAAGATTCTATAGGGCTTGCCCACGTCGTCTGCAGGCATTTTCGTGGCTGCGGAGGCCAATCCGGGACAGGCAGGTTCGAGCGCAGTGGCTGCAGGGGAAGGTCTGGTCAGAGTTCTGAGTTACGACAACTCTGTTTTTTCTTCTAAACCGCTTGTCCTTAAGGTTAGCTCTGCGAGAGTCCTCAAAGGAGACGGCTGCCTTGTGAATGGTGGAGCGCCAGGTGTCACGGTCCGCAGCAAGCGAAGACCACTGGCGGTGGTCGATTTGGCAGGCACTAAGTGACTTCTTGAGACCGTCTTTGTATCTCTTCTTTGGTGCCCCTCTGTCTCGGTGTCCAGTGGTGAGCTCGCCGAACAGAGTGATCTTTGGTAGGCGATGATCCTCCATCCTGGAGACGTGCCCCGCCCAGCGAAGCTGTGTCCGCATCAGCAAAGCCTCGATGCTCACAGTTTCCGCCTGTTCAAGGACCTCGACGTTGGTGACATAGTCACTCCAGTGAATGCTGAGGATGGTACGCAGGCAGCACTGGTGAAAGCGTTCGAGGAGTCGTAGTTGGCTGCGGTAGAGGGCCCAGGACTCGGAACCGTATAGCAGGGTGGTGAGGACGACAGCTCTGTACACGCTGATCAAGACCAAGACTCACACATGCACACGCGCACGAACTCGCGCGCGCCGCTCACACATACACCCACTCACACAAACAAACACGAGCGCACACACACACACACACACACACACACACACACACACACACACACACACACACACACACACATACACACACACACACAGACACATAAAAACCATCTTATGAAATACATGAGGTAAGGAAATATTACAGTACTTGAGAAGTACTAAGTTTGACTCATCAGGTAATCAGAAAGTTTTGTTTTAAAACTTCCTGGTGAGGTAATAGTTTTCAAATGTGCAGGGATTGAATTCCAAGCAAACGGACCAGAGAATGACATACTAGTTTAAAAAAGGTCGATTCTTGGCAGTGGTAATGTTAAGGTATTGTTTCTTGAGGTCCGTTCACGTTCTTACTTACTTACTTACTTACGCCTGTCACCCCTACCTGGGTATAGGCCGTCGACGAGAGACATCTAGCAACTCCTGTCCGGTGCTTCTCCTTCGATTCTGATCCAGGTGGTTCCCAGTCTCTTGATGTCTGCTTGGAGGTCTCGACGCCAGGAGTTTCTCGGCCTACCTCTTTTCCTCTTTCCCTGGGGGTTCCATGACAATGCCTGCCTAGTGATACTGGAAGCTGGCTTTCTCAGACTGTGACCAATCCATCCCCATCTTCTTCGCCCAATTTCATTCTCTGCTGTTATCTGCTCTGTTCTCTCCCAGAGTCTGTGTGCTGAAGCTATATGCTCGTGCATAGTGCTCACACATTAGGGTAAATACGGTACTGTTTTTGTTAACGGTTTGTTTGTGCCGATAGTCCGGGTGGCACGAGATCCACATGAAATCTTTAAGACATGGTTAACACGGGAGTTTAGTGAGTTCTGTTATAGTGAGTTCTAGGCGAAAGCTCAGTCTGGTAGAGCAGTGAATGCATTAGTACGGGCTTTCTTGTTGGAGGAAACAGATGTGTTTGAGCCACCTAGCCCGTATTCCAAGACTCTGAAACCTAGAATTCAGGTATGTTTCTATATATGTATTATTGATGTTTGCTTTAAGGATGGTATACGTTGGTAAAAGTAATTTGGTTGTATAGTGTTGACGGGTTTGGTTCAGTTATGTTTGGAATTCAGTGAGGTAACCAGTGTTTTGATATACAGTTATTTACCGAGATGGATAACTAAAGGAATGGAAGTTAGTTATGTACCGGGATGGATAATTAGAGGAATGTGAGGTGTGTATGTCTAAGTCGTTATGAAGGTAGTACGTGGTTAAGCATAGTCTTTTTCAGGGTATAGAGTAGTGTATAGCGAGAGTGCTAGGTTATAGTCTGTTTCAAGATAGTGATAGGTATGGGGTGTTATGAAAGTAGTTCGGGTTATGAAGCACGTGTGTGTGTGGATGAACGTGTGAGTCAGGTTACGTAAGGTTTCTCATGTCATCCAATTTGTGTGTTTGGCAAGTGTTACGTTTAGGACTTTTGTTGTTGTTTAGAGTGCTTGTAAAGAGTGGAGCGACGGACGCCGAGACATCAGTCACCAGGGACCTAACGTGAGGTCATACTTCCAGCTTTTCACTCAGGGAGTGAAGCGATCGGGACCCAGATACCCGAGTCACATTGAGAACTGCGCTACGGTACGAGTAACGAGGACGTCCGTGATACAAGAGACACGACTCGAAGAGCATACAACGAACGACTTGCACGCCTAGACGTGAGAAGGACCAACGTAACCAGGCGATAACATCAAACAGGTTGGAGACAGTGAAAAACTAATACCTAGCCTGGCAAGGATATTGTGTATGTGTGTGTGATGTTAAGACGTGATAGTGGGAAAGGAGTGATGTATATAGCTTGATAGTTTTGTGAGCATTCTTCCTTTGTTTTCTAGTGTATAAAAGTTACTTTAGAAAGGGAGCCAGTGTGTTGAGTTTTACCGTATGAATGCGCCCGTCTGAGTCAGTGGCGGTGTATGCGTCTGTTGTGCGAGAGTCTGTGCTACGACTGTGGGCAAGTCTGAGTGCGTTACAGTGGTGACCCTGTTTTAGCGGTACATTTTTAGAGTAGGGTTTTGTTGCTATGTGCATGCTGATGTTTTAGATTCCCCTCTCCGATTCTAGGGGGTAAGATCCGTCGTTTCTGTAGTTTTCTGGATCTTACGAGGAGCTAGTTCTTGTTTCTTCCTTTTGTATAGGTAGTATTCTTTTTCCTTGCTCTTCTTTCAATCGTTCTTATTTTTCAATCCATCTGGACGTCTAAGTAGGTCACTGTTCTTTTGTGTAAGTTGTTGTTATTTTTGCCGTTGATTTGTTTTATTTTGTGTATTTATACGTTTTCATACATTTTTGGAAGTGGTTCCAGTAAATATGGAGTCAGACCCGCTAGAGGCTTATACTAAGCAAGGTGAGAGGTTAGGACCTAGGGATGAGAAGCTTTTTGACTATGTTGAGAAATGTAAGGATAGGGAGGATAGGGCGAGAGAAAGAGAAGTTCAGAGATTGAAAGACGAGAAAGGGTTAGAGATTCGTCAACTTAGAGAAGAGAAAGAATTAGAAATGCAGGTACTGAGAGAAGAGAAAGAGTTAGAAGCTCAGAGAGAGAGGGAAGAGAATGAGAGAGTGCTTAAGAAAGAAGAATTAGCGTTTGAGAGAGAAGGACGAGAAGTCTCTAGCGTTTCAGAGAGAGAAAGACGAGAAAGAACATGCCCTGAGAGAAAAGGAACAGCTTTAAGAGAGAGAGAGAGAGAGAGAGAGAGAGAGAGAGAGAGAGAGAGAGAGAGAGAGAGAGAGAGAGAGAGAGAGAGAGAGAGAGAGAGAGAGAGAGAGAGAGAGAGAATTACAGTACCAGAGAGAGAAAAAAGAGAAAGATAGGGAGGTCCAACTACAGTTAGCTCGAGATGTGGGGTTTAGAGCAGCTTCAAATGGTGATTCAGTAGCCCGTGGCATACGGAATTTTCCTAGATTGCCAATGTTTAAGGAGTCTGTTGACTCTATTGACGCTTTCTTTTTGTGTCGTTTTGAGGCTCATGCGCAGGCGTCGAGTTGGCCTTCTGCCAACTGGCCCGTTTTGCTTTCGTCTGTGCTAGAAGGTCAGTCTGTTTCATAGTTTAAACTTTTCGGGGAACGTAGATTAAGAGACTTTGAAGGAGTGTCTCTTGCAGAAGTTCCAGTGTAGTGCGGAGGGTTTTAGAGAACGCTTGAGAGCTTGGTGGCCAGAGACAGGGGAATCGTTTGTGTCTTTTGGCAAACGATTGTCCCATTTGCTCGTACGTTGGGTCGAACTGTCCAAGATCGACCACACGTACGAGGCATTGTTCGATCTCATGTTGGCGGAACAGTTCTTTGGTAGCGTTTCCAAGGATCTAGCGGTATTCTTGAGGGAGCGTAACCTCTAGACTACGGACGAGTTAGTACAGAAGGCGGAGGCTTTTCGGCTGGCGCATCCGACGAAAAACCTCGCGCGTAGGACCGAGACACCGCCAGTCGGGTTGGTCGCTGCTAACACGATTGAGGGTTACCGGGGCGTCAATACTTTACGTGGAACCCAGCTGGTTAACGGAAGAGGTACTTTGCGTTTTCGACGCGGTGATCGAGGTAACAGCAATGGCGGTCGCGATCCGTACGCACGAGGAGAAACATCTGGTCGTGGGTATGGTCGTGGTCATATGGCGAATTCGGACACTTAGTGTTTTGCGTGTCATGCATACGGTCATTTTAGTCGTGACTGTCCTTGCAGTAGTTCAGGGGCTCAGTGTTTCACCTGTCAGGGGTACGTCCATCTGGCTCATCAATGTACTAACAGTCCTGGTATGGTGGAGAGGGCCGAGCAGCCCACTCACATGGCCAGCTTTGCAGTCCCAGTCGGGGAGGAACCACAGCTGGGCGCGGTGTGTTCAGCTGACGGAGGTGGTTGCCTACCGCTGGTGGACGGTGTGGTAAATGAATGTCTTGTTTCTGTTCTCCGTCACTCAGGTACAACGACCGCGGGGGTCAGACGTAGCTCAGTTAGGCAAGATCAGTACACGGGGGAGACACAGAAAGTAGTTTCGTTCAGTGGGAAGGTTGAAGTTTTTCCATTGGCTAGAATAGAGGTTGACACGGAGTTTTTCCTCATGGAATCTGATTTGTTGTGTCATCGACGAGCCAGTAATAGACTTAGTCCTGGGTAACATGAAGGGTGCGCAGCTTGTCATCAGTAGGGTCGGGGCGATGAAACAGCAAGCTCAGGTAAATCGCAGTGTAGTCGCTTCAGTCGCGACGAGAGCGCGAATTAAACGTAGTTGGGAACAGAGTGGACATGTTATTTCCGTCCAGAATCAGAAAATCGGTCAGCGGGTGTGGCCCACCAGTCGGGTTGGCTGGAGACGGCATACTTCTGTTGCGGATAGAAATGCCGCTCAGCACCCAATATGTAGGTAGGTCGGAGACTGAGGTCTCGCGATTGTGTGGATTGGATGGACAGTCATTATATCTTTTTTCATTTATGGAGGTTTTAGCGCGTTAGTTCTGTTTTCGAGTTCGCTGTGCGATCCGAGGGTGTGCGTTTAGGCTTAAGGCTGTAATATTTTTCCTTTTTTTGTATTCTGGATAGTAAAAGTTAGTCCCTTTGTGTTTTGTGATAGTATTACGTCGATATTGCTCACACATTAGGTTAAATACGGTACGGTTTTTGTTAACGGTTTGTTTGTGCCGATAGTCCGGGTGGCACGAGATCCACATGAAATCTTTAAGACATGGTTAACACGGGAGTTTAGTGAGTTCTGTTATAGCGAGTTCTAGGCGAAAGCTCAGTATGGTAGAGCAGTGAATGCATTAGTACGGGCTTTCTTCTTGGAGGAAACAGATGTGTTTGAGCCACCTAGCCCGTATTCCAAGACTCTGAAACCTAAAATTTAGGTATGTTTCTATAGTATGTATTATTGATATTTGCTTTAAGGATGGTATACGTTGGTAAAAGTAATTTGGTTGTATAGTGTTGACCAGCTTGGTTCAGTTATATTTGGAATTCAGTGAGGTAACCGGTGTTTTGATATACAGTTATTTACCGAGATGGATAACTAGAGGAATGGGAGTTAGTTATGTACCGGGATGGATAATTAAAGGAATGTGAGGTGTGTATGTCTAAGTCGTTATGAAGGTAGTACGTGGTTGGTTAAGCATAGTCTTTTTCAGGGTATAGAGTAGTGTATAGCGAGAGTGCTAGGTTATAGTCTGTTTCAAGATAGTGACAGGTATGGGGTGTTATGGAAGTAGTTCGGGTTATGAAGCACGTGTGTGTGTGGATGAACGTGTGAGTTGTTTGTATCGGCCAGGTTACGTAAGGTTTCTCATGTCATCCATTTTGTGTTTGACAAGTGTTACGTTTAGGACTTTTGTTGTTGTTTAGAGTGCTTGTAAAGAGTGGAGTGACGGACGCCGAGATGTCAGTCACCAGGGACCTAACGTGACCAGCTCTTCACTCAGGGAGTGAAGCGATCGGGACCGAGATACCCGAATTACGTCGAGAACTGCGCTACGGTACGAGTAACGAGGACGTCCGTGATACAAGAGACACGACGACTCGAAGAGCGTACAACGAAGGACTTGCACGCCTAGACGTGAGAAGGACCAACATAACCAGGCGATAACATCAAACAGGTTGGAGACAGTGAGAAACTAATACCTAGCCTGGCAAGGATATTGTGTATGTGTGTGTGATGTTAAGACGTGATAGTGGGAAAGGAGTGATTGCAAAAAAGTTACTTTAGAAAGGGAGCCAGTGTGTTGAGTTTTACCGCATGAATGCGCCCGTCTGAGTCAGTGGCGGTGTATGCGTCTGTTGTGCGAGAGTGTGCGTACGACTGTGGGCAAGTCTGCGTGCATTACAGTGTGACATTGATGATCTTCTCGGCCAGTGGATTTTCAAAATTCTTCTAAGGCAACTGTTTATGAAGGTCTGTACTCTATTGACTGTGTTTTTTGTCAATCTCCAAGTCTCTGCTCCATATAGGAGAACTGATTTTACTTTGGAGTTGAAAATCCGGACTTTGGTGTGTTGTGACAGCCCTCTGGAACTCCACACTTTTTTCAACTGGAGAAAGGCTGCTCTGGCTTGACCGATTCGTTCTCACGTTCTTGGTGAGATATAATTTTAGTGATTAGATACTGGGGTGTCATATTATTCAGTATCTTATGCATAAAGACGCATTTGTTTAAAGTAAGTTGCTGACGCAGACCAAGAATGTTTAAATGTCTACATTTGTCTGTGGTAGGGATGGGGCGTCTATCTATCATTTTTACAGCTCTTTTGAATATGGAGTTTAACCTCTTCACGTGGACATCACTGCAGCCGTCCCACACTGTGGAGACATATAAATCAACGTGGGACTTTATATGAGCATAAAAAACAATTTACGAGTATTTGTATCCGTTACATGTCTAAGCTGGGACAATAAGAAAGTGGTTTTCAGCAATGGTCTTACAAACAGCATTTATATGGGTCTCTCAGCACAGTTGTTCATTAACATATATTCCTAAGAATTTACGCTCACTGACTTGTTGAACAGGTTCAACATTTAATTGTAATTGTAATGGCTTTAGTCGGCGTTGATGTTTATGATGCGTGGAGAGTAAGATACTCTTTGTTTTAGCTGGGTGAAGTACCATATGGTTCTGTCTACACCACTCAATTACCTCATTCAGACTGCATTGTAAACTATGTCTAATGTCCATCGTATTTTTAGCAGAAACATTAATACTCGTATCGTCAGCAAATAGATTACAATTAACGTCAGAATTAGTGATATGCAACGGTAGATCGTTGATAAAAATTATGAATAAAAGAGGTCCCAAAATAGATCCCTAGGGGACGTCGTATTTTACATTTCCTTGCTTAGAGTATCTTCTATGGGCATACATCATTTGTATTTTGTCTTTGAGATGTGATCGGAAGATTGCTTTGGCGGTTGCGTTCAAGTGATAAACTGTTTGTTTATTAGGAGAATGTCATGGTCCACAAGATCAAACGCCTTTTTAAGGTCTAAGAAAACTGCTCCTGACATCAGGCTTTTATTGATTGATTCCAGCTAGCTGTAAACAGAGAGAGAGAGAGAGAGAGAGAGAGAGAGAGAGAGAGAGAGAGAGAGAGAGAGAGAGAGAGAGAGAGAGAGAGAGAGAGATGAAACTTTATTTATTTATTTATTTATCAACGGATGAAGTAATTAGCACGTCTGCGATTTTTCATACTTGCCATGAGAGAGAGAGAGAGAGAGAGAGAGAGAGAGAGAGAGAGAGAGAGAGAGAGAGAGAGAGAGAGAGAGAGAGAGAGAGAGAGAGAGAGAGAGAGAGAGAGAGAGACTGACTAAAACTTTATTTATCAAGGATTGAGATATTAGGCGCACAGGCCTTTCTTCCAATCTGTCCTTGCTACATCTACTGATATATAATAACAGGCAAAGCTACATTACACTCACAAACAACATCGAAAGTAATGCGAATTACAACAACACTACAAACAGCAACAATTATTTAACAAAACACACAGGTACCCATACGAAGATTTTAGCACGTGTCATAATATCCGTTTGCGGGAGCTCTCCCCAGAAACTCCCACCCGGGGTGCACGCAAGTATACTTTCACTCGAATGACACGCTAAGCACATCGTTTGAATAAACTGTGCACCGGCACTGCATCCCCTGACCAGGTCTATACGGGAAGCACCCCACAAACGGGACGTGAGGGTAAATGGTATGATAAAAAAAAAATACTTGCATAAAAAGAAATTAAAAAGTATTATGTTTTGACAACATGAGATAATTAAATTTACGTTGCCTTGGATAAGTGCTTGTACAGTTTTGCTTTAAACGCAGCTAGGGAATTAACTTGTTGTAAATGCAGAGGAAGAGAATTCCACTGGAAACCACCTGAGTGTGACAAACTGGATTTATACAAATCAATGCGGGGCCGTTTTATGCTCAGGTTGCTCCGAGAGGTGCTGTATCTCTTCTCAGTAAGAGTAAAGAGTTCCGATAAGTAGCCGGGGACCTTACCGTTAAGAGCTTTGTGCACTAGTACGCACTTGTTAAATACTAAGTGTTTGTCAAGAGGAAGGAGTCCAGCTGCCTCAAGCCTCACCTCAGTGGGTAGAGATGAGCTAGGAATAATAAGTTTGGCTGCTCTCCTGTATAGCGAATTTATTTTCTTGAACTGGACCTCGCTGCAGCCATCCCAAACTGTTGAGGCATAATCAATGTGGGGCTTGATGTATCCATTAAAAAATAGTTTACGCGTGTTCAGATTAATGACCGCTTTCAGTTTAGACAGTAAAAATAATTTCTTTGAAATTGTCTTTCCGATGTGTATGAGATGAGGCTGCCAACTAAGTTGGTTATCTACAATTACCCCTAGTAAACAGTGCTGTTCTACTTGCTCTATGGGGACAGCTTCAAATGAGAGGTTTAGAGGCGCGGGTTGCAGCTGGTGTTTCTGACGTGTTGTGACTAGCATGCTTTTAGTTTTAGCTGGATTGACTATCATTCTATTTCTACTGCACCATTCAGATACTTCTTGTAGGCTCTGCTGGAGGCTGTTGGTTATATCAGCTACAGTTTTACCGGATGCATGTAGCGTCCAATCGTCAGCAAACATGTCACACTCAGCACTAGCACATGTGATGTGTAGTGGTAAATCATTAATAAAGATACAGAATAACAATGGGCCCAGAACCGAACCATGAGGAACACCAAGTTCTACCTTACCCTCTGTGGAATAGTTACCATTTAAATAGACGGCTTGTGTTCTCACAGAAAGATAAGAGTTAAAGAATGAAAGGGCTGACGGGCTGTTGTTGTTGAAATAAAAATTAAGTTTCTTCAGCAAAATTTCATGATTTATCAGATCGAACGCTTTTTTCAGGTCCAAGAATACCGTGCCAGTTATTTTTTTTTTATTGTTGATGTTATCTAGCCATGAATCAACCATACGTACTAATGCTGAGTGGCATGAGTGTTTGGGTCTAAACCCGGACTGGAACTTATTTAACAAGGACCGTTCGTCGAGGTAATGGAGGAGATGCTTTTGAATATGCTTCTCAAGTGGCTTTGATCAAACGGACAGAAGAGAAATGGGCGAAGGTTATTTACATCAGTAGTATCTTTGGTCTTGGGTATAGGAACAACTTTTGCTTTTTTAAACGCCACAGGAAAAGTCTTATACTGTATACATAAGTTAGAAATGTAAGTGAGGGGTTCAACAATATAGGGCAGTGATATGTGGAGTATATAACCATTTATACCGTCCACACCAGCTGATGTCTTGTTCTTAAGGCATGTCATATAACGACCGACTTTGTGAACAGCGATAAAGGGGATACCAAACGTATCATCGGACGATAATCGTTCCTGGCAAAACATGGACAGTTGATCCGATATTACATACGCTGACGGATCAGGGCTGTTGGAAGTAAGTAGCTGTTCTGGAGCTGAGAGAAAGCAATTGTTTATGCTTTCCGCAGAGAATTCGTGTGGAATGATATGAGTCTTCCTGCGCGTGTTGCTTGTTAGAGTATTCAAAGCAGTCCAAACAGAAGCAGGAGATTTTTCGTTCTCAATTGTCTTTTCAACAAATGACTTTTGAGCTTCTCGAACTAAGTACTTAACTTTGTTACGCAGAAGTTTAAACTCATGGAAGTTCTTTTCTCGTTTAGCGGTGTTTCGTGCCTCCATAGTTTGTTTGATTTCCTCCGTTATCCAGGAGGGAGGATCGCGGCGTCGGACTCGCTTCCTTCTTAGCGGCGCGTGTTTATTCAGCACCCCGAGGAACAGATCAAGCCATATAGTGAGCGCATTACCAGGGTCAGTGCAGTTATACACTTGATCAAATCCTGCATAGCTTAGATCATGTAAGAAAGCATTCGTATTAAGCTTTTTAAACGATCTGTACGTTATGTACGAGTGCTGGTCCCGACTTTGTTTTGCGGGCAGATTGCACGACCATGTACAGGCGATGGGAAAGTGGTCACTGACGGCTAATGAAGAAACATTAGTTTCCGCTACTGCTGTTGGGTTATTAGTGTGTAACCGGACTCAGTGACTGGGTGTAGGCGACTTAAATAGTTTATCAGATAGACAAAAACTGCCCATCTAATACAGTACTCAAGTGCCTACAGAGTTTAAGTCCGCATCCCTTTTGTGGTCTAGGGAAGGGCTGGAGATTGCAGTGGAGAGTAGATAAATCTACTCTAGTCTCGCATGCGCACAACTGAAATCCGTGTTTATTTGCCTCGCGTTGTGTCCAATAGTCAAAGTTGCTTGCGCAATGGACCGACCACAGTATCCAGAAAAACCCTATTGTTGACTGGATTTGGTGTTTGTTGTTATCGTTCCTACTGAGCTGCTAGTAACGTGCGCTCGCACGATCAGTCACACCGTCATACATGCCGCACGGACGTACACACACACAAACCGCTTCTCGCACGTACACACGCACAGTCTCAGTCTCGCTCTCACTCTAGCTGAGCACCATAAGATAGAATTAAGATTCCAAGATTTATTTATACCAGAAAAGCATTCATGATGAAACAACACAATCAAAATTAGTCAAACCAGTGCAAGTGCCAATAACCTTAAACACACATAGGCATAACACCTATACCTTCGATTACTCCGTACGACACCTAGCAGACCTATCTCCTATGACTACGATTCCTAGCGAACCTAACTCATAGGCCTAACACCTATACGCACTTACCGACGGATAAAACCTACGCGCTGTCCTAACGCATCCTAAACCCTACTTGGGTGAACTAGTTGG
Source organism: Semisulcospira habei (assembly GCA_036245525.1). Taxonomy (NCBI): domain Eukaryota; kingdom Metazoa; phylum Mollusca; class Gastropoda; family Semisulcospiridae; genus Semisulcospira; species Semisulcospira habei. The sequence continues at coordinate 97,026,202 of BTPG01000003.1, read as the reverse complement.
GTGAACTAGAACTAAACGCTACTGTCCCTATAGGATAGGGCCGGGGTGGTTCGAGATGATCATTATTCACAACCGTCTCGTGGGGTAGGGTCGGGGTGGCTCGAGGTGATCATTATTCACAACCTCCTCGTGGGGTAGGGTCGGGGTGGCTCGAGGTGATCATTATTCACAACCGCCTCGTGGGGTAGGGCCGGGAAGTGTGAGAGATCATTATTCACAACCGCTCACGGGGGAGAGGGACTGGAGTGTGAGAGATCATTATTCACAACCGCTCACGGGGGAGAGGGACTGGAGTGTGAGAGATCATTATTCACAACCGCTCACGGGGGAGAGGGACTGGAGTGTGAGAGATCATTATTCACAACCCCTCACAGGGGGAAAGGGACTGGAATGTGAGAGATCATTATTCACAACCGCTCACAGGGGGAAGGGGAGGGTGATCATTATGCACAACCACCAACGAGACTATGCTATGCTATTTTAGAAAGGGATCGGGACTTCCAGCTTTCGCTGATTTCGTCCAGGGGGGGTGGGGCGGGGGATGGGGGGGAGACGACGACCAACGAGACTGAGAATCGGCCGCTTTATATAGGCTCCCAGCCTCTGGGTCCGGAAACTACGTCACAGCTTCGCGCGTGTAGTCCGCTACACACTAACTAGCTAAGTCAGCAAAATTCTCGCTCACAGTGCGCCAAGCGTGCACTAAATCACCGAACTCTGACTCGCTGGTAGTAACTAGTGATAGCGTTAGCAAAGGGCTCCTCTGCTACAAGTGTAAATGTGGTCGATGATGGTGGCAGCAGAGCGTGATACTCGCGTTGGAGATTTAATCATCTGCTTTAGCCCGAAAAGAGTGATCGCTGATTGCCATGTCGCTTTGGGTTTCAGCATATCGATGTTAAAGTCTCCCAGAATGAGAACATTTTTACCGGTGTCATTCACTTTATCCATCACTTGTACAAAGTCGTCATACCAGTCAGCAGTAGCAGCTGGATTTCTGTACATAAAGGCGATACGGATGGGAGAGGAATGTGGTATTTTCACCTCCAGCCACATACACTCTAGCTCTCTGGACTCAAGGTCTTCACGTCTGCGTAAAATATTACGGATAGAGCTATGTACATAGACAGCTATTCCAGTGTGTCCAGGGTAGCCTGGGTCACGCCGGATTAGAGAAAAGTTAGGAATAAGTAAGCTAGCATCACTGATGTTTGGGCCCAGACGTGATTCCGTGAGACCAAAGAGATGGAAGTGCGATTGCTCATTTTAAAATAAACAAATATCGGTGACCTTGTGAAACAGGTGAAAAATATTAAGGTGTCCGATTTTCAGTCCAAGTAATTGTACGCTACTGATTGAAGCTTTCGGCATCGCTTCTCGTCAGTTTGCGTTAATGTCAAAGTCACTGTAAAAAGCCTCTATCATCTCAAAATGGGATCACATACACAAAAATGCACGATGATCTCAAAATGGGATCACATACACACACAGTACGGTTAAGTCTCTTTTGCCAAGAGAACTTGAGAGTCCACCAAAGAAAACAAGAAAAGACAATTCACTGGCTAAAGGCCAGAACTGAAGTCACTGTGACTTCAGTAGTCAAACAGTTCTCAATGAGCTGCCTCAAAGGCAAACACACATCCAACGTCAAAACAGTCTGTAATATTTCGCAGTTCCGATTACCAGAAATTAATCACTATTTACGTAACACGGTATAAAACTAAATAAAAATGTGTAAGTGCCACAGCACTTGTTAAAACACATGCACAGAAATTCAAACGTTTCTGTTATTATTTCAAATTAAGTCCACACAACCTATACAAGGGCTCACACACCTAAGCACATAGGAACACACGCTATTGTCCGTGGCTCGCGGATTGAATCATAGTCAAGATTTAAAAAAACAAAACAAAAAAAAAAAAACATGTCATAGTTTTGAATGCTGCGCGCTAAACCAGTAAACTGAAAGAGAATTGTCAGTATAAATGCTATGTACACAGCAAGGGCCGGTGCATCTTAGTTCTACCTAACACACTCACTGGGCCGGGCAGACACAGATTAGTTTAATTACACCACAGCTTGGGGCCTCAGATTACCCATCAAGTAGGGTGACTGCCAATGAGGGAAGGGTGGCGGGTACGGCTGGAAAGGCGGCTGGAAGACTGGATACGGTGGCAGTCCGGGGTGTGTGGCCTGGGGCCAGGAAACGATGAGGCGGCCGTAATTCCCGTAGTAGGACGAAAAGGCGTGAGGATCCACGGCTACAGCGTCAGGTCGATGGTACAATGGCTGTATGGAAGGAATGCTGGCACCAGTGGTGACATCTGCATGTGAGTTCTCTGTAGAACCGGTGGCGCGAGATGTCTTGTCAACAGGAGGCTGGCTGTTGTGGTTATTGGGGACGGGGACAGCTTGGCGAGAGACAACCGCCCTGTCACCGTTATTGCTGCTCGCCAACACTGAAGTCTCCCACCGGTGGGTACTTGCAGACTTTGACCTCTGCTCAGTGCTGTTTGTGGGACCTGGAGTTAAGTCCCGAGAATTAGAGTCAGGCCCAAAGAAACAGTGGTGGGTAGTCTTGCTCATACTTTACGGTATGTTGGTTACGGTAGCTACTACTCTGTTTATTTACGGGAATATAGTGTATGTCTTTGGACGAGCCTTGTTTACGCTGCATACGAGTATTAGGCAGAGATTCATCTTCAGCGTGAAATAAAAACCGTTTCACCTGACGGAGCAGGACACCTGCACCTCTTTCACTCAGATGCAGTTTGTCACTGCTAAAGAGAGCAGCAGCAACTTGTCCCTGTGGCGTGAAGAAGGCCTTTTCTTGGAGGAAGAGCACTTTCTCACTTACACAGTGTTCAGCCAGGCGCTGGTTGACAGTTTCTGTTATTTGTAGTGACCGTCGACCCTGGGGGAGGATTGCAGTGTAAGCAACTGCAGCAGAAGGGTATGTACGGCGGACCTGCTTGGTGAGACGTTGGAAGCTCTACAGAATCACCTCCGTGTCGTGGCCCGAGGCGCAGTCGTTTGTACCCACGTGGACCACAACACGGCTGATGTCCTCACGGAGGTCACACGTCTCTAGGGTTGCAGCCAGGTCACCAGCATTGACCCCGCGCAGGGTACGCACGCACGTGGCCCCGCTAGGATCAAGCCGGCGGCGATCCACTCGCTGTAGATTGGAGTCGCCAATCAGTAGGGCAGACACTTTACCCGGGGGCGGCAGACGGAAGCTGAAGAGTCGCGGGGCTTGTGTCGGCCGGTCCTTGATGGGATTAGCTCCCATATCTTCGCCGCTGGCCCCACCTGCCGTAGACTCGCACGTCTCCTGACTGACCGTAACGGGATGCTCAGTAGAGTCAGCATGGGTAAGCTGCTCTTTCAGGATGACAGGGGGAGGGGAGGAGGCGGCTGAGAGAGGAGTCGTGTTTTCGAATGGAGGGATGGAGTCACCAGCGGGTGGAGGTGGTGTGATACCCTGTTTCTGTCTAGCCAGTAGTTATTTCTGGCGGCTCTCAATAGCTTCCACCTTTCCCATTTTGGTGATGAGTCTAGAGACTTGCCTTTGCAGATTGCTATTTTCTTTTTTGAGGGCGTCGATTTCCGCTGTCAGGTTCTCACGTAACTCCTTTTGCTGGTTTTCGAACTGCAGTTTCAGGTCTGTTATCATGGCAGTCACACTAGCAAAACAAGGGGTTCCTACCACTGGCTCAGTACAACGGTCACATTGGGCCGAGGTGTGCACAGTCTCTGAAGTGATGTCATTTGAGTCGAGGCCTTGGGCTGTTTCATCATTTACCTCGTCCATCGAACTGGCCATAGAATTGCTAATCTCCTCATTGCCTCCGGACACTAGACATGGAGAGAAACGGCTAGGGAGTGTGCCCATCACAATGCATGGCTGCTGCTTTGCTTCACTGACCACCACTGACAATCCCTTCGCGCATGGAAACAAAGACTCCGATGCTATAAGGGAATAGTTAAGAGGCAGCTCGTGTCGATCAGATACATCTTGGTGGTCACATAGGGGATTAAGGTCAGTGGTATTTTGGCGAGGCGTCGAGATGGATGAGCTACCTTTGACAGTCGCAGAGGCCTGCCCATCAAGCACCGCGGCAGTGCTGTCACCGGTCGCGCTGTCCTATTGACTGGGTGGAGGGGGGAGGATGGCGAGAAGTGGAGACGGAGTGGGGAAGGTGTCTACGGGGGTGAGTGGTGGGGTGGAGAGTGCATGGGGTTCATCAGGTTCGGAGGGGGGGGGGGCAAAGTTCAAGTGTCTCACCCCTCATGGCGCTTACTAACGCCTTCAACTTGTCAAATTCCTCGCCCACCCATACAGGGCACACGTTTCCCTGTACGAGAACTCTGCCGATGGTGTGGTAGAGTGTAATGGTGATGAGAGAGTGATTTCCATGCTTCAGTTGAAGAAATGTTTTGAAAAGTTCAGGTGGAGAAGGGATGCATGAGGGGACTGGCACTGTGATGATTACAAGATCTTTATTTGAGTCCGTCCATTGGTGGTAAATCTGAGCGGGAGCCTCTTGGACGTACCGCATGTAGATGACACATCTCCAAAGTGGTAATTTGTTTTGGATCGTGTCGAATATGACTTGAGCAGGTTAGTTAGTTATTCCTTTTTCTGTCCCGCTGGCACATATGTGATCGGGGACTAACAACTTGGTCTTTAGTTGACGATACAATAGATAAAACACACATATCACTCGTGATTATTATAGTCTCTCTAACCCAAACAACGGTCGTTATATATACATATTTACAGAATCATTCTTTAAATTCTCATGGATAAAATTCAGGACCACTAATAAAATTAAGTTAAAAAAAAGTAAAAACTGCGAAGAAGAGAGGCAAATATAGTCTATTATTCAAAAGAAGAGAGAAGAAAAATTAGCGAGCGAGCACAGGCCAGGTGTCAGACCAAACACTAATCCATACCAGTACCAATTTCAGTACATTACTACTTAAAATTTGAAGAGAAATAGGTAATCACAAGGGGCCGCGCCAAGGGCAGTCCCTGGATACCAAACACTAATGTTAAGAATAAAGATTTTAGCTATAGGGCATCATCGCCATCATATTAATTTATCTAGGGGCGGTAATGACATGAGCTGGCCAACCCTGACAACAGTGTCAGGATCGGACAACTCTAAAATAGTACGTAGGGCTGTTACAGAGGGATATCTAACTCGCAACTCCGCACATTCTGCGGAGAAGGCCTCACACTCCAGGATAGCATGATCCAGGGTGAAGCCCCCGCCGCAGAGGCACACAGGATCCGACAGACGAGTCCGCCAACTATTTGTACAACTATTCGATTAATTATATCAATAGAAAAAGGCATATTATAAATACAGTGATCTTTAGTGATTTTATAGGCCAGGACGCCTGGACAGCTCTCTGCGAGAATTTTTCGATTAGAAGAATAAGATTCTCTAATTTGCTTATCTATTAGGATATTAACCTCCCCTGCGGTCAGCGGGAGCCGGACCGGTTGGGCACCAAGTCCTCCAACTGCACCGGTACGAGCAGCCCTGTCAGCGGCCTCATTGCCAAGAATACCGACATGTGACGGGACCCACTGGAGGGCAACCATGACCCCTCGGCTGATTAAATGATGAATAACCATTTTAATTTCGATCACTATGTCGGGTCGGACTAAGCTTTTCTCCTAACACTAAACTTAGTAAAGCAGCCCTGGAGTCCGTGCAAACTATGAGCTGGTACATCTGCAACGGGAGAGCCGAAACATGGCTAAGAGCCATCAAGATGGCCACAAGCTCTGCCGTGCATATGGACCAGCCCCAGCCCAGCGAATAGCTTAGCACTTTCCCCAGGGCTGGAATAAAGACTCCACTCCCCACCTCACCAGCCTCACCGACGGATCCGTCTGTATAGGCTGTGATAGCGTGCGTGTAGGTGGCCTCCAGGTATTCTAATGTTTTAGATTTCTGTAAATAAATATTACTTTTTTTGTAATTTCCGGGATCTCCGTTTCAATAGTAGCCACATGGAGGGTCCATGGAGACCTAGGAGCTAAAGGAGCCGGGAGGACGGTGTCAGGCACCACTCCAGCCCGCTCCAGTACTGCACCTACAGTGGACGTAAGTGAGGGTTGTACCTTACGTTTCTGCATTGCTAAGCAGGACTGTTCTAGCCGATCCATATTTATTTCATTTAAATAAAGGTCTTGGGCGCTATTGGCTGTTTCAAAAATACGGTTAGCATATTTAGTGCAACATTTTAATCTATACATGTCAAGCGGTAAGATATTAGTCATGGCATATACTGCACTATTTGAGGCGTGTTGGGGTACACCCAAAATACATTTAAGAGATCGCATTTCTGCTCGCTCAAGAATTTTTAGATCATGTTTAGAGGCCGAGAAAAAACACTCGGCTCCATAGCTTAAACTGGACCGCACAAGGGCATGGTGCAGGTGCACCCACAATTTGGTGTCTCTGCCCCATGCCTCGTGACGAAGAATTCGGATTAAATTTATTGCATCGTTAGCCTTACGAATACGATGGTTAATATGTAACTTTCAGTTTAGGGTAGATGAAAACAGCACCCCCAAGAATTTAATCTGGTTCAAAGGAGTAATAGGATATTAATATTGTCATTAGTGATAGTAATTTGTTTTTGGAGCTTAACTTTATTTGGACTAAATATTATCAACTGTGTTTTGTCGGGGGCTAGTTCAAATCCATGCTTATCCAAGTATTTTTGAGTTTCATTAATCGCAGTTTGAATTTTAATACACTTTTCTTTAGCTATTTCCCTACCACAGAGATTAACTGTTTTAACAGGTTTCCATATGGCGATGTCATCGGCATATTGAGATATTTTAAATGTATTTTTAGTATACTTATCAAGTTTAGATTTAAGATGGGCAGGTAGCTCAGCCATCATAACATTAAAGAGGAGCGGAGCGAGGCAAGTACCTTGAGGAACCCCGCAATCAGTTTTATGTATAGCAGAGAGGGCCTGCCCATACCTGACCTGCAGGGTACGCTTAAGAAAATTCTGAAAATAATTAAATATACTGCCAGTAAGACCTACTTTTTTAAGCTTTTGTACCAGTTTTTGGTGCCAGACGACGTCAAACGCTCGTTTGACGTCGAAAAAGCAGGCCATAACTTTAAACATTCTCTTGAAAGCTTGTTTTACAGCTGATGAGAGGGCATATAATTGATCCGTAGTTGATCTTTTTTTTTTCAAAATGCTTCTTGAACTACAGGTATTACTTTATTTTTTTTCTAAATAATATTCGAAGCGATTTTTATGAGGCGCTCAAATATCTTACTCACATGCGATGTGAGAGTTATGGGCCAAAATGACGTAGTTAAATTTCTAGGTTTATTCGGTTTAATTATTGGGATAACAAGCCCATGTTGCCAGGTTTGTGGAAGCAGACCCTCTCTGTAACACTGATTATATAAATTTAAGAGTACCTTTTTTTCCCTCAAGGGGGAGTCTCTTTATCATAATATATGTAATCTCATCTGGGCCAGGAGAGGTTTTAGTACCCTTCACTTGAGATAATGCAGTGTCCAGCTCAGACAGAGTTAAAGGAAAGTTTAACTCGTCCGAGCCGGCTAATGGCAACACAGATGGATTTTGAAAAGCTGACGTACTTTCTTCAGTATGACGGAAATTTTGAGCAGTCGGTGTTAAATTTTCAGTAGAACTGACAGGCGCGAAAGTTTCAGCGAATATGTCAGCCTTCTCTTGATCTGTGTTATATTTTTTTCCCATTATTTATCAGTGGTACAGGAGACGGATTATACTTATTTTTTAGTTTTTTAACAACTTTCCATGCTTTGCTCATGTCTGTAGGAGACTGAACTTCCGCTAGGATCTGTTGTTTCAGATGCTCGAGTTTAGCAATGGTGTGATGAAGCTCTATGCTTGTGCATAGTGCTCGCACAACAGGATTAGTACGGTACGGTTTTTGTTGACGGTTTGTTTGTGCCGATAGACCGTGGGGCCTGCTGTCCATGTGGAATCTCTAAGACATGGTTAGCACGGGATTTTTAGTGAGTTCTGTTTAGTGAGTTCTAGGCGGAAGCTGTGACTGTCAGAGGTCTAGATCGGTAGTGTGGGCTGTCTTGTCGTATGGAACGGTTGTGTTTGAGTTACCTAGCCCGCATTCCAAGACTCTGAAGTCTAGATTTCAGGTATGTTTCTATAAACGTAGTATTGATAGTTGTTTAGTTAAAGACAGTATGCGTGGTAAGATTAATGTGGTTGTATAGTGGTGTTCCGGTTTGGTTTAGTATAGTATGTTTAGAATTCGGTGAAGTAACCGGTGTTTTTGTATACAGTTGTTTACCGAGTTAGATGACTAAAGGAATATGAAGTGTGTATGTCTAAGCCGCTATGAAGATAGTACGTGGTTGGGTAAGCATAGTCTTTTCCAGGGTATAGAGTAAGGTATAGCAAGAGTGTCAGTTAGGCTATAGTCTGTTTCAAAATAGTGACGGAGATATAGGGGTGTTACGGAAATAGACAGTTTATGAAGCACGTGTGTGTGTGTGTGAATGAACGTATGAGTTATTTGTATCAGCCAGGTTACGTGACGTTTCTCATTGATCCAATATGTTGTGTGTTTAGCAAGTGTTACGTTGGGACTTTTGTTGTCTATTCGGCATCCTGTCTCGGAAGACAATGGAGTATGCGCTTGCTGGGTCAGTCACTGGAGTGACCTCGCCAGTGCGCAAGCCTGGGCGAAGTGTATGGAGATCCTGGGATGCCCAGTCGTCAAGATCCCCCTCTCGGCCTCGCTGATGTATCCAAAGGAATGCAAAGCAGTACGTTTGGCATCAGTTTGGCTGCAGGAGCTGCCAGAACAGTGCGTGAATACAGGCAGCTGTCTGCCTTCGGGGCTCCACTCCTGATTTGAAGGGTTTACTCCCCCACATTTGGCCGTTGGATCCAACCTGATCTCCTCCGTCCTCTAGCCGTTTCTCATTGATCCAATATGTTGTGTGTTTAGCAAGTGTTACGTTGGGACTTTTGTTGTGTATTCAGAGTTCTTGTAACAAGAGTGGAAAGACGGACGCCGAGACGTCGAGTCGCAGGTGGGACCTACCTACGTGAGGTCATCCATCCAGCTCTTCTGAGAGTGAGTCTGACTGGGAACCAAGACACCCAAGTCCAAGCGAGAACTGAGTACCGTACGAGAACAAGGACGTCCGTGCCCAGAGAGACAGGACGGCAATAAGCGTACGACGAAGGTCTTTCACGGCCTAAACGTGAGAAGGACCAACGTAACCAGGCAACAACATCAAACAGGTTGGAGGCAATGTGAGACTAAGACCTAACCTGGCAAAGATATAGTGTGTGGTGTGATAATAGAACAATGTAAATAGTTGATAATCATTTAAGTCGTTCTTTTCATTTATAGTGTATAAAGGTTACTTTAGAAAGGGAGCCCGTGTGTTGTGTTTTACCGCATGAATGCGTCCGTCTGAGTCAGTGGCGGTGTATCCGTCTGTTGCGTGAGAGTCTGTGCGTACGACTGTGGGCAAGTCTGCGTGCGTTACAAATGGCTATAACCATATTGCATGTTATATTTGCCGATTTCATCGCCGCATGGTTATTAGGAGATGTAACCTTCTGCCACTGGTTATACGCTTTTTTCTTAGCCCTGACGGCAGTATCACATTCATCAGTCCACCAGCGGTTAGCGGGTTTTCCGGGAGGAGCGCCCCTACTACGAGGGATAGCCAACTCCGCGGCATTAATTATGGTCGCAGTTAGCGTATCACTAAAGGCGTTGACATCAGAAGTGTCAACGCCTCCAATGCGCTGCTCAACCGTGGTTGCATACAGGGCCCAGTCGGCCCTGTCATACCAAAATTTACCTTTATTTTGGCGGGCATTTACGTGACCATACATATCTGTTATTTAGCTCGAGGGTGATCGTCATCCCCCGGAGCCCAATAAGCGTCTAGGTACAGATTTTGGGAAATCAAAGTTAAATCTACTGCTGATGGGTATTGTTGGTCACTATCGGGTATCCTGGTCATCACTCCCATATTTAATATAAGCAGATTTGATTTTATGATCTCTTCAGCTTGTTTATGGGCAATTATACGCGCGGGAGGAAATTCTGCGAGCCAGAGCGGGTGGTGGATGTTAAGATCCCCCATCACCACCCACCCATCACTCGCCAGGGCTCGCATCCACTCCAACTCGGTAGGAGAAACTGATTTAGGTGCATATAGGTTGAGAATATTTATTTCATTATGCATAACATCTGACTTAATTTTAATATAGTTACTATAAATTGGATGAACATCATCTAGTGGAACAGGAGACGTGAACACTTCGTGCAAAATCCCTACTTTAATATAGGTTGCAGTATATATCTTCTCATTAAGTTTTTTATTTAATTCAGTTATGAGAGGGTAGTGATAACCCTCAACACACGGTAGTTTAGATTTAGTAGTACACAGTGAGTGCAGACAAATTATTTGCGGGTTATGTTCATTTATAAATTTGTTTAAAAATTGTATATTCCGATTTATAGCCCGACAATTCCATTAAAGGAATCTCAGGCAGGTCTTATTTTCTTTACCCATGGTGCTAATAGGGTAGTATCGAGAATATTTTATTTTATTTTATTACTTTAGCAGACTTGCCAAGATCAATTACCAGTGACCTGCCTAAAGCAGATCAGAATTAGTGAGCAGAGGGACCAGGATGGTCATGATCAGCTGACTAAACTGCAACATGGCCATCACGATCCCCCCTGACATCGCCCCCCACAATCGCCTCAGTAAGTGCCTGTTTCTGTCTGTGGACGTCCCCGAGCATGAATGTTCTCAGCCCAGGGCCGTGCCCTGATCGCCGCGCCTCTCCAAACTGGAGGGACCTGCGGGCTGCCGGAGAGGCATCCTCCTTGTAAGGGGAGGGGAAGGGCGGCAGGGGAGGCGACGAGTTCACTGTTTCCGCAGAAGCGGCTAAAACTGGTGTTTGGATCGGTGCCCTTCGAGTAAGGGCATCTCGATAGGAAGAGACTGCGGGAGCCTCACGAGTGCTATTTACTGTTACGTTTAGAGCAGAATTTCTTGTACTGGGAACTGCCCGATTTCTATTTGTCTGCTGGTTTATTCTTGCGGTCGGGGTTCGATCTCTCAGGATCGGAGCCCGGGTCCACGCCGTCGTATCTAGGTCTCTAGGTAGGTTAGCTGAAACCACAGGTTGCTTTTTCTTATTTTGAATGTTAATTTGGGCCCTCCTGATGACCTCCTTATACGGGATATAATTCTCGTTTCTAATTTTGTTAGCCTCCATAGAGAGGACAATTTGCGAGCACTTTTGATAGGCGGCGCTATGTGCGCCGCCACAGTTGACGCACTTTGGTGCCGTGCTGTCAAGACAGGCAGCACGAGTATGGTCTCGACCACCACATCTAACGCAAACTTGATGTTTAGCTTTACACTCCCGAGTCGAATGCCCAAGTCTGCAGCACTTAGTACAGCGCAATGCAGACGGGGCATAGGGCTCGACCGTCATAAAGTGAACTCCGACCCTGCATCATCATGGAAGCTTTGTTAAGTTGTGAAAATCGATCTTAACTGCCCTCGAGGGGGCCCCATCCCTGGCGGAAAGCCTGACAGTGACCGTCTGAAAACCCTGAGCCACAAGGGAGTTATTTAACTGAGTCAAATCCTCGTCGAGGGGGATGCCGTGCACCACCCCCACCACCCTAGGGGTGGGGATGGTGCACTCCACCTCCGCCCCACCGAGGAACTTTTTGGAAGCTATAAGTTTTTGAGAACGTTTGTTAGGGCAGGATACGATCCAGGCGTCCCTACCTATCTGTCTTAATGTTATTTCGGACGGGGCGACGCCAGCGTCCTCGCAGAGGTGAGGCTGCGGAGTACCGTGATCCCGAAGGCGGGTAGTACCCCCCCCCCCCCCCCCCCGAGGTCACGGACCCGCACCGGGAAGGTACACCAGACCTTCGCAGAGGCGCCGGCGCCAGCCATCCCAGGGTCTGTTCTACGTTGATTTAACCTAGCAGTCTGTCTTTTATTGTTCACTTGCTGAAATACTTACTGTTTTTTTTTTTATCGTTTTCTTGCTGAAATACTTCCTTCCGCAGGGTCTCCCCCCCCCCCATCCCCACCAGCAACGACCGTTTCGTCGATGGCGAGAGCGGGAGGAAAACCCTCCTCCATGGAGGAGGAAGATTGTGGGGAATTTTGATGGAACAGGGGGGGTCAGCCGGAGCGAGGGAGAAAGAGTCTCCGTCGCGTCGGCCAGCCCCACCGCTACCAAAACCAAAGAAGTTTGAGGTGGGGATACTACCCTAAGCTCTCCCGGGACTGTGCATGCAGCACGTGCAATGTCCGGGGAGTGGGAGGGGGATAAGAAATCCCTACGCTCTCCCTGAGCAGAGCCCCGAGTGAGGCCCGGCCTGGGGATACAGCAGTCGGGCTAATCCCGTCTGAAACGGAATTAACAGCCTCCACAGAAAGAGAAGTATTAGGGACATCTCTAGCCCTAGCTCGCTTGCTTTTCGTTTTATTTATCTTTTTTCCTTCTCTTTTGAGAAGAAGTCTCATTCTTACTACCAGGGGCCGAAGAGGAGCCAGTTTCCTGATCGGACCCTGATGAAGTCGACGACAAGGTCCCTGTGACGAAATCCATACAGTTGGACTCCACACGAGCCAGGTCTCAACAAAAAAGTAAATCCTCTCGTACCAAAAGTTACAAATTTAAATCTAAAAAAGTTAAGAATAGAGTTAAGAATACGCTGCGTTAAAAAATTTAGACCAAGTTTTCTTGACCGCGAGGTAAACCGTGCCAACCAAAAGTAAGCTACAGAAAAGGTAGTCCTGAAAAGGACTATCCAAGAACTATCAATACTGACAGCAGAGGCTCAGCAAAGAAGGCGTAGACTGGCTTAGCAGATGTGGAAACTGTTTCTGCAGCAGAAGTCAGTATGGCGGCCGGCTGTGGACGGTGAGGGCTGAGTGAAGCGAAGAGTGAAGTCAGCGTGGTCAGGTAGCGAGATGGCGCGGCAGAGCAGCAAGGCCAAAGCAGCGTGTGTGAAGTGGCTGTGATATGATCTGTTTTGAGCAGGGTCTCTGGTGTGTTTAATATGCTCCAAGTCAATGGCATATCTGGCGTGGTTGGCGCGGGTGGTGGGGCCCATTGTGGAAGGTGGGTGTGGCTGGCGGATTACACAGCTGAAGCCGCCAGCCTCGCGGGCTGCCATGTTAAGAGAGAGAGAGACTGAGAGAGAGATAGCTCGCTGCTGCGCTCAAGTGACGGCAGCGAGTATCAGGCACTGGGGCTAGCGTCAGTTACATTCCACACAGAGTTCTAACTCAGACTCCGGAAATGTCTAATCACTTTGATTAGCTGGAATGTGAGCTCGCCCCTCAGTCCCGAGCAGCGCGGTCTGTTTATAATTGCTGTCAACACGTCTAACTTACATGGATGAAACAGTCACTGAATCAGCTCGCGCAGCCAAGATTCTCATGCGCTTTCGCATCCTCGTATCTGCGGGCACCATGAGGATCTATGCTATAGGTTCGCGGCAGCGGAGACTCGAGTCTGGCCGGCGACTGACTGCTTACGGCTGTAGGCACGCCAGGCTGCTGTCGCCAAGCGACACAGAAACAAAAGAGTCCATGTTCCCTGGCTCGAACATCCAACAGAACAGTGCGTGATAAAACAAAGAAGAAACGTTAATATCTCTCGGAAAATGAATGTCACACAGACGAAAAATCACAGTCCAATAGAAGTCACTATCTCAAGTCACTGAGACAAAAATCTCACATCACAGCTAAACAATGCCAACACAATTGTCACTGAAGACGGAGCGATGTGAATATGCGAGTTACTCGCACTAGGGCGAGAGAGAGAGAGAGAGAGAGAGAGAGAGAGAGAGAGAGAGAGAGAGAGAGAGAGAGAGAGAGAGAGAGAGAGAGAGAGAGAGAGAGAGAGAGAGAGAATTAACCTTATATAAACACTTGCACATTCACTAAATCTTTTTGTGTGTACAATTTACCACGACCGCCACCTTCACCACCGTCACCATTCCTACCGCCTCAGAATAATTTCAGCCTATATTTGTCTATATCTTGACCGATCATTATTATCTGTAGTAGTTGTGTAAGTTGCGGGTAGTGCTTGTTACGGTGTATGATGTGTAGTGCCGTGGTGTCGAGACCAGCATCCTACACTGTCAGCATGTGAGTCACGCTCATTCTCCTACCGTGTGTTTCAGCAGCACAAGTCATGTAGTAGTGAGGGGCCGTGGTTATTACGGTCCGGGTGACGGCCCCGTACTGCTGACTGGTGTGTGGTGCCGTGGGGACGAGTCCGGCCTCATTCAATGTCCTAACTTCGGGCTGGGGATGGTACGTGACTACTGTGATCACTCATATGATTTTGGGGTGGACTGTGAACCAGCCTGTAAGTCTTCACATAAAATCTTGTGTGTACGTTAATTACTGTGCAGTTTTCGCGTGTTGAGTAACGTTGTTTGTTGGACGTAAACGTGCCAGTTAAAGTCACCTTTCTTGATTAATCCCTTCATTATCAGTGGGCGCAGATTTTTTTTGGGGGGGAATCCTTGTAGATTGCACAACTCCAGCCGGCACAGGAACATAGTGATTTAGGAAAGAGGCATAGATCCTCATCAGCCGCCGCAACTGTGGTAAGTTAGTGCAACTGTGGTAAGTTAGTGCAACTGTGGTAAGTTAGTGCAACTGTGGTAAGTTAGTGTAACTGTGGTAAGTTAGTGTAACTGTGGTAAGTTAGTGTAACTGTGGTAAGTTAGTGCAACTGCTGTAAGTTAGTGCAACTGTGGTAAGTTAGTGTAACTGTGGTAAGTTAGTGTAAATGTGGTAAGTTAGTGCAACTGTGGTAAGTTAGTGCAACTGCGGAAAGTTAGTGCAGCGGCGGTAAGTTAGTGCAACTGCGGGGGCTGATGAGGATCTTTGCCTCTTGCATGTGGGCAGTGTTCAATTTTCCTCGGCAGTCAAGGGGTTAATCACGGTGACAGTTATGTGTGTCAGTCTGTGATTTTGGACCTTACGGCTGCAGGCTATACAGACTATAGGCTGATGCTACACGCTACGGGCTATAGAGACTATAGGCTGATGCTACAGGCTACAGGCTATACATACTATAGGCTGATGCTACATGCTACAGGCTATACAGACTTTAGGCGGAGGCTACAGGCTACACAGTCTATAGGCTGATGCTACATGCTACAGGCTCCAAGCTATACAGCCTATAGGCTGAGGCTACATGCTACAGACTACAGGCTATGTAGTCTATAGGCTGAGGCTACAAGCTACAGACTACAGGCTTTGCAGTCTATAGGCTGAGGCTAAATGCTACTAACTACATGCTATGTAGTCTATAAGCTGTGGCTACAAGCTACAGACTACAGGCTACAGGCTATACAGTCTATAGCCTGAGGCTACGTGCTACATACTACAGGCTATGTAGTCTAAAGTCTCAGGTTAAATGCTACAGACTACACACTCTAAGTCTATAAGGTAAGGCTACATGTTACATACTACAGGCTATGTAGTCTAAAGCCTCATGTTAAATGCTGCATACTACAGGCTATAGACTATACAGTCTATGAGCTGAGTCTACATGCTACAGACTACAGGTTACAGGCTATATGCTACAGACCGTAAGGTCCAGAATCACTGACCAGCATACATATACGTCATTCTTTGACCTCCAGAGCCAAATTGCGGACATTTTTCACTAATTTGCTAATAAATATTGACGGAGCGTGACGATGTATTGAGGGTTGCAGATTTTTAAGGCAGCGCTTCATTAGCTTCAAGCATCTCCAGACGTCACTTAGGCTGCAGACCCTCGAGCTATCATGGTCAATCTATCTGCTTTAGATCTCGGTCAATGTAAAGCGTTGACAATGGACTTTCCGTCTTGTCGTTTTTCCGCTAGTACATTTGCGGTATCTCCGTCTTTGTGTTTAGGCTTAGTGTGTTGGGCCATATTCTCCCTGTACATCTGACAACACCGCATGATTGTTGTGGCTTCACGATCTTTAAGTACTGTCTTGGTCTTTTTATCTGAGAGCACGTCAATGAGTTATAGTCAATATTGCAGTGTTGGACCGCCCTCAAATCCGCCTTGTGGGAGGACCCAGCTCGTCATCAGGGCGGGTTGAGATCCAGATTGTTCCTGACGTCTGGGAGACAGTGTGTGATTACATGTTTGACACTGCTGATGCCACGGTGGTCTGCCGTATGTTGGGATTGTCTGAGTATGATTTCTTTCTTTATTCGCGTATTTACTATTGGAGAATGTGTGGTCACCTCACTCAGTTAATGGGACCTACAACTAATACATCTCTTGATCAATCTTGATGAAAAAGTTCATACGCCCATGAAGTCAAACACATCTTGGTATAAATCGCATTGTAAGCCGCCATACCAGCATGGAATCCAGGAGATGTCAACAGCCCTAATCCGCCCTACTAGCATGGAATCCATGTGATGTCAACAACCCTCAGCCGTACTACTAGCATGGAATCCATGTGATGTCAACAGCCCAAAGCCGCCCTACTAGCATGGAATCCAGGTGATGTCAACAGCTCTAAGCCACCCTACTAGCATGGAATTCAGGTGATGTCAACAACCCTCAGCCGCCCTACTAGCATGGAATCCAGGGGATGTCAACAGCCCTAAGCCACCCTACTAGCATGGAATCCAGGTGATGTCAACAGCCCTAAGCCACCCTACTAACATGGAATCCAGGTGATGTCAACAGCCCTAAGCCACCCTACTAGCATGGAATCCAGGTGATGTCAACAGCCCTAAGACACCCTACTATCATGAAATACAGGTGATGTCAGCAGCTCTATGCCGCCCTACTCACATGGAATCCAGGTGATGTCAACAGCTCCAAGCTGCCGTACTTGCATGGAATCCACGTGACGTCAACAGCCCTAATCCGCCCAAACAGCTTGGAATCCAGGTGATGTCAACAGCCCTAAGCCGCCCTACTTGCATGGAATCAAGGTGATGTCAGCAGCCATAAGCCGCCTACTAGAATGGAATCAAGATGATGTCAACAGTCCTAAGCCGCCTTAATTGCATGGAATTTAGGTGATGTCAACAGGATTAATCTGCCGTACTAGCATGGAATCCAGGTGATGTCAACAGCCCTAAGCCACCGTACTTGCATGGAATCAAGGTGATGTCAGCAGCCATAAGACGCCGATCTTCTAGAATGGAAATAAGATGATGTCAACAGTCCTAAGCCCCCATAATTGCATGGAATCTAGGTGATGTCAACAGCACTAATCCGCCCTACTAGCATGGAATCCATGTGATGTAAACAGCCCTAAGCCGCCCTACTAGCATGGAATCCAGGTGATGTCAACAGCTCTAAACCGCCCTACAAGCATGGAATCCAGGTGATTTCAACAGCTCTAAGCCGCCCTACTAGCATGGAATCCAGGTGATGTCAACAGCTCTAAACCGCCCTACTTGCATGGAATCCACGTGACGTCAACAGCCCTATTCCGCCCAACTAGCTTGGAATCCAGGTGATGTCAACAGCCCTAAGCCGCCGTACTTGCATGGAAACAAGGTGTTGTCAGCAGGCATAATCCGCCCTACTAAAATGGTATCAAGATGATGTCAACAGTCCTAAGCCGCCCTATTTGCATGGAATCTACGTGATATCAACAGCACTAATCCGCCTTAGCAGCATGGAATCTAGGTGATGTCAATAGCCATAAGCTGCCCTTACAGCATGGAATCCAGGTGATGTCAACAGCCCTAAGCCGCCCTACTAGCACGGAATCCAGGTGATGTCAACAGCTCTAAGCCGCCCTAAAAACGTGGAATCCAGGTGACGTCAGCAGCCATAAGCCGCCCTACTAGTATGGAATCCAGGTGATGTCAACAGCTCTAAGCCGCCGTACTAGCATGGAATCCAGGTGATGTCAACAGCCCTAAGCCGCCCTACTAACATGGAATCCAGGTGATGTCAACAGCACTAATCCGCCTTACTAGCATGGAATCCAGGTGATGTCAACAGCCCTAAGCCGCCCTACTAACATGGAATCCAGGTGATGTCAACAGCTCTAAGCCGCCCTACTAGCATGGAATCCAGGTGATGTCAACAGCCCTTAGCCGCCCTACTAGCATGGAATCCAGGTGATGTCAACAGCCGTAAGCCGCCCTACTAGCATGGAATCCAGGTGATGTCAACAGCTCTAAGCCACCCTACTAGCATGGAATCCAGGTGATGTCAACAGCCCTAAGCCGCCCTACTCACATGGAATCCAGGTGATGTCAACAGCCCTAAGCTGCCCTAATAGCATGAAATTAAATTGATGTCAACAGCCCTAAGCCGCAATACTAGCAGAGAATCTAGTTGATGTCAACAGCAGGCATAGATCCTCAAGAGCCCCTGCAGACGCGGGGGCTCATGAGTATCTATGTCTGATGCAGCTGAATTGAGATCACTTGTTCTCGGCAGTGAAGGGGTCAATAGTAGTGAGTGTGGCGGCCCCATACTACTGTATGATGTGTGGGGATGAGACCACACGCTGTTAGTATTTGAGTCACGTATAGTAGTGAGTGTGGCGGCCCCATACTACTGTATGATGTGTGGGGATGAGACCACACGCTGTTAGTATTTGAGTCACGTATAGTAGTGAGTGTGGCGGCCCCATACTACTGTATGATGTGTGGTGCTGTGGGGATGAGACCACACGCTGTTAGTATTTGAGTCACGTATAGTAGTGAGTGTGGCGGCCCCATACTACTGTATGATGTGTGGTGATGAGACCACACGCTGTTAGTATTTGAGTCACGTATAGTAGTGAGTGTGGCGGCCCCATACTACTGTATGATGTGTGGTGCTGTGGGGATGAACACGCTGTTAGTATTTGAGTCACGTATAGTAGTGAGTGTGGCGGCCCCATACTACTGTATGATGTGTGGTGCTGTGGGGATGAGACCACACGCTGTTAGTATTTGAGTCACGTATAGTAGTGAGTGTGGCGGCTCCATACTACTGTATGATGTGTGGTGCTGTGGGGATGAGACCACACGCTGTTAGTATTTGAGTCACGTATAGTAGTGAGTGTGGCGACCCCATACTACTGTATGATGTGTGGTGCTGTGGGGATGAGACCACACGCAGTTAGTATTTGAGTCACGTATAGTAGTGAGTGTGGCGGCCCCATACTACTGTATGATGTGTGGTGCTGTGGGGATGAGACCACACGCTGTTAGTATTTGAGTCACGTATAGTAGTGAGTGTGGCGGCCCCATACTACTGCATGATGTGTGGTGCTGTGGGGATGAGACCACACGCTGTTAGTATTTGAGTCACGTATAGCAGTGAGTGTGGCGGCCCCATACTACTGTATGACGTGTGGTGCTGTGGGGATGAGACCACACGCTGTTAGTATTTGAGTCACGTATGGTAGTGAGTGTGGCGGCCCCATACTACTATATGACGTGTGGTGCTGTGGGGATGAGACCACACGCTGTTAGTATTTGAGTCACGTATAGTAGTGAGTGTGGCGGCCTCATACTACTGTATGACGTGTGGTGCTGTGGGGATGAGACTACACGCTGTTAGTATTTGAGTCACGTATAGTAGTGAGTGTGGCGGCCCCATACTACTGTATGACGTGTGGTGCTGTGGGGATGAGACCACACGCTGTTAGTATTTGAGTCACGTATAGTAGTGAGTGTGGCGGCCCCATACTACTGTATGATGTGTGGTGCTGTGGGGATGAGACCACACGCTGTTAGTATTTGAGTCACGTATAGTAGTGAGTGTGGCGGCCCCATACTACTGTATGATGTGTGGTGCTGTGGGGATGAGACCACACGCTGTTAGTATTTGAGTCACGTATAGTAGTGAGTGTGGCGGCCCCATACTACTGTATGATGTGTGGTGCTGTGGGGATGAGACCACACGCTGTTAGTATTTGAGTCACGTATAGTAGTGAGTGTGGCGGCCCCATACTACTGTATGACGTGTGGTGCTGTGGGGATGAGACCACACGCTGTTAGTATTTGAGTCACGTATAGTAGTGAGTGTGGCGGCCCCATACTACTGTATGACGTGTGGTGCTGTGGGGATGAGACCACACGCTGTTAGTATTTGAGTCACGTATAGTAGTGAGTGTGGCGGCCCCATACTACTGTATGACGTGTGGTGCTGTGGGGATGAGACCACACGCTGTTAGTATTTGAGTCACGTATAGTAGTGAGTGTGGCGGCCCCATACTACTGTATGATGTGTGGTGCTGTGGGGATGAGACCACACGCTGTTAGTATTTGAGTCACGTATAGTAGTGAGTGTGGCGGCCCCATACTACTGTATGATGTGTGGTGCTGTGGGGATGAGACCACACGCTGTTAGTATTTGAGTCACGTATAGTAGTGAGTGTGGCGGCCCCATACTACTGTATGATGTGTGGTGCTGTGGGGATGAGACCACACGCTGTTAGTATTTGAGTCACGTATAGTAGTGAGTGTGGCGGCCCCATACTACTGTATGATGTGTGGTGGTGTGGGGATGAGACCACACGCTGTTAGTATTTGAGTCACGTATAGTAGTGAGTGTGGCGGCCCCATACTACTGTATGATGTGTGGTGCTGTGGGGATGAGACCACACGCTGTTAGTATTTGAGTCACGTATAGTAGTGAGTGTGGCGGCCCCATACTTCTGTATGATGTGTGGTGCTGTGGGGATGAGACCACACGCTGTTAGTATTTGAGTCACGTATAGTAGTGAGTGTGACGGCCCCATACTACTGTATGATATGTGGTGCTGTGGGGATGAGACCACACGCTGCTAGTATTTGAGTCACGTATAGTAGTGAGTGTGGCGGCCCCATACTACTGTGTGATGTGTGGTGCTGTGGGGATGAGACCACACGCTGTTAGTATTTGAGTCACGTATAGTAGTGAGTGTGGCGGCCCCATACTACTGTATGATGTGTGGTGGTGTGGGGATGAGACCACACGCTGTTAGTATTTGAGTCACGTATAGTAGTGAGTGTGGCGGCCCCATACTACTGTATGATGTGTGGTGCTGTGGGGATGAGACCACACGCTGTTAGTATTTGAGTCACGTATAGTAGTGAGTGTGGCGGCCCCATACTACTGTATGATGTGTGGTGCTGTGGGGATGAGACCACACGCTGTTAGTATTTGAGTCACGTATAGTAGTGAGTGTGACGGCCCCATACTACTGTATGATATGTGGTGCTGTGGGGATGAGACCACACGCTGCTAGTATTTGAGTCACGATTAGTAGTGAGTGTGGCAGCCCTATACTACTGTATGATGTGTGGTGCTGTGTGGATGAGACCACACGCTGTTAGTATTTGTGTCACGATTAGTATTGAGTGTTTATAGTATTGATGAGTATTGAGTATTTAGTACAAGTGTGTTACTGGAACCAAACCCACCATCAAGCTGCCCACGCAAGGAATAACTATCGGAACTTGGAACGTTCGCACACTCTACCAGTGCGGCAAAGTGAAGGAACTCACCCACGAGTTGAAGCGCTATCGCTGGGACATTGTAGGACTTGCAGAAGTTCGATGGACAGGCTTCGGAGAAACAACAACAGATGAAGGCCATAAAATCTGGTTCAGCGGAAAAGAAACCAAGCACGAACATGGCGTAGCTTTTATCGTAAGGAAAGAGGTGGCTGGAACTGTCATCAGCTGCACCCCCATGTCAAGCAGACTAATCTCCATCCGCATCTCCGCCCGACCGCACAACATCACTATCATTCAAGTATACGCTCCAACAGCAGATCATGATGATGAAGAATTAGAAGAATTTTACGAACAGCTGGACAACATCATCAAGAAAACACCTAAGAAAGACATTCTGACTGTCCTCGGTGATTGGAATGCAAAGATCGGCCCTGACGCCTACCAACAATGGGCAGGAACAGCTGGCAAGTTTGGCCTTGGAGAAACAAACGACAGAGGCCTGCGACTTTTAGAGTTCGCACAGAGTCACCGTCTCACCGTTGCTAATACCCTCCATCCACACAAGAAATCGAGAACAGTGACATGGCAATCGCCAGGAGGCCTGGTCCATAACCAGATTGACTTCATCTTGCTGCCTCGACGATTCAAATCCAGCGTTAACAAAGCACAAACGAGGTCCTTTCCTGGCGCTGATATTGGCAGCGACCACAACCTCGTCCTTACTAGCCTCAAATTGAAGCTGGCATTGAAACGAGATAGCAAGAGCCCTCGCATCAGATTCGACCTCCAGAAGCTAAAAGACCCGGAAGTAGAAGAGCTCTTCCAAGCCCAGGTGGGAGGCAGATTTGCAGCCTTGGCTACTTTGGACTGCGACGTAGACACCCTTGCTGGAAATATAAAAGAGGTATTACTTTCTACAACAGAAGAAGTGCTGGGGAAGCAGAGGAAGCGCAAACAGCCCTGGGTCACCGATGACACCCTCGATCTCTGTGATGAGAGGAGAGCCTGGAAAAAAAAGAGAGGCCAAGACCTCACATCAGCAAACAAGTACAGACTTGTCAACAAGAAGATCAGGAAGAGGATGAAAGAAGCCAAAGAAGATTGGATTGAAGACCAGTGTTGTAGCGTGGAAGAGGGCATGGCAAACGGCAACAGCAAGAAGGCTTATGAAACGCTAAGGACCCTCACCAAGACTCAACAGCGAACAGCCACAGTCATCGAAGACAGCAGCGGCCCACTCCTTACGGAAAACACTGCTGTACTAAACAGATGGACTGAGTACTGCCGAGACTTGTATAACTACAAGGCTGAGCCAGACACCAGCATCCTCCAAAACAACCAGGCTGGGGCCAGGAAGGCTGAAGACCTGCCAGTGTTAGCTGAAGAGGTGGAAACAGCCGTACGCGGCCTGAAGGGAGGAAAGTCTCCAGGTGTAGACAACGTACCTGCTGAACTGTTGAAACATGGAGGAGAAGTAACAACGAAGGTCCTCACTACACTCTGTCAAAAGATCTGGGAGCAAAAGAAATGGCCAGTAGAATGGACACAGTCTCTAGTGATCCCGCTCCCCAAGAAAGGAAACCTGAAACAGTGCCAGAACTACAGAACTATCAGTCTGATAAGTCACACTAGCAAAGTAATGCTTAGAATCATTCTCAACCACCTCAAAACTTTCGCCGAGGAACTGCTGGCAGAAGAACAGGCTGGCTTCAGAGTTGGAAGAAGCACTGTAGAGCAGATTTTAACTGCCGCGTCCTGATCGAGAAACATCTGCAGCATCAGCGCGAACTCTACCACAACTTCATTGATTTCAGGAAAGCATTTGATCGCATCTGGCACGACGGACTCTGGCAAGTCATGAGATCGTTCAACATAGAGGAGGGACTGATCCAAATGATAGAAGCGCTTTACAAGAACGCCTGCAGCGCAGTTCTACTTAACAATCAGTCAGGCGAGTTCTTCAGGACGACGATCGGTGTCCGTCAAGGATGTCTGCTCTCTCCTGTCCTTTTCAACATATTCCTGGAGAAGATCATGCAGGAAACCCTCCACGACCACCATACTTTAATCTCTATTGGTGGCAGATCCCTGTGCAATCTTCGATTCGCAGACGACATTGACCTCATGGCAGGCAGCAATAGTGAGCTCCAAAACCTGACAGACAAACTTTCAACTAGCGCAGGTCTTATGGCATGGAGATCAGTACGGATAAAAGCAAAGTGATGATCAACACCACAAGCGACAGCAGCAGCAACATTCACATGAACGGCCAGAAGCTAGAAGAGGTCAATAGGTTCAAGTACTTGGGAGCCACCCTGTCCAAAGACGGTAGTTGCATAGCAGAGATCCGTATCAGGATAGGTACAGCAACATCCGCAATGGCCAGGCTGGACAGGATATGGCGAAGTAACTCCATCAGCTTCACCATCAAGTACAGGCTTTACAAGTCCCTCGTAGTGTCTATTCTACTCTACAGCTGTGAGACTTGGACACTGCTTGCAGACTCAGAAAAGAAAATCCAGGCCTTTGAGAACAAGTGCCTGAGGAAGTTGCTCTGCATCTCGTACCGCGAGCACAAGACCAACGAATATGTACGGAGCATCGTCACTTCCCTGGTGGGCCCACATGAACCCCTTCTGGCAACCGTGAAACGGCGCAAGCTTGCTTGGTTTGGCCACGTGACCCGACACAACACCTTGTCCAAGACTATCCTCCAGGGCACTCTCGAAGGAAGTCGTCGGCGAGGTCGTCAGAGAAAGAGTTGGGTCGCAAACATAAAAGAATGGACCGAACTCGAGATGCCAGACTTGCTTGCCACCGCCCAAAATAGAACTCATTGGAGAGCACTGTCTGTTGCTGCTGTCTTTCAGTCCCCCCAACGCCCAGTTCGGGCAAGGGACTGATGATGATGATGATGATGATGATGTCGGCCCCACACTGCTGAGAGGTGTGAAATGCCGGGGTGACGAGAACAACATCCTGGAGTGTACACACGCAGGTCTGGGGGACATCTATCCGTGTAGGCACTATGAGGATGTGGGCGTGGACTGTGCTCCACCCTGTAAGTCTTCACACAATGCACTCTAATATTACTGTACATGTCAACCAATTCATTGTTTTGTAGTTCTGTCATTGTGTGAGTGGGACAGCTTGTTGGTTGTTTTTGTCAACGGTACTTTTCTTCTCTACCTTACGATCTTTTTGCAGTTAAACGGCAATTCTGTCGGAAAATTCATTTGTTTCATTGATCTACACTTACAGAGAGTTTGAACGGGGTGTGCGAGGGTTTAAGCGAAGAAATTAATCGTAATACATAATGACATCCATGTGACGGGTGCCTGTGTTTCTTAATTCAGAGAGAGAAGTTACGTTTATTCCAAAGACGGCTTATAGTTAGTTCCCGTCAATATGACACTGAAGGTCCGGTCAGTATGACACTGTAGGTCCGATCAGTATGACACTGTAGGTCCGGTCAGTATGACACTGTAGGTCCGGTCAATATGACACTGTAGGTCCGGTCAGTATGACACTGTAGGTCCGGTCAGTATGACACTGTAGGTCCGATCAGTACGTGTAGTTCCAGTCAGTACGACACTGTAGGTCCGGTGTGTATGACGCTGCAGCTCTGGTTAGTATGACACTGTAGGTCCGGTCAGTATGCCACTGTAGGTTCGGTCAGTATGACACTTAGGTCCGGCCAGTATGACACAGTAGTTTCGGTCATTTCGACACTGTAGCTCCAGTCATCCCTAAAGCTTTATGAGGTGTTGCATTGGAAGAAGAAAGACACATTTTGAAAAGGCAACACCTAGGCAATTGTTTGGTGTAATTATTGTTTACTTATTACAGTTGCGTCGCCCAACGCCAAAAATGCCCTCAATCAGATTAGCTCCAAGTGACGTAATGTTTCATTCAAATCTGAGAATGCTACTTGCTGTGCTAATGCCATGGAATTAAAGCCTGGCAAGCTTGCATTGTGTTATCAGGATATAAGCATTTTTAGATCAGAATGACTTTAACAATTACAGACCTGTGTCAAATCTTCAATTTATATCAAAGATCTTTGAGAAAGCCGTGCTCTCTCAGACCATTAAGCCGTCAACAATCTCTTAAATCCCCAACAATCAGTCTACCGCGTGAGTCACATCACGGAAACAGCTTTACTGAAAATCATGAATGACTTGTTGCTTGCACTGGATGATGGTCAGGTTTTTGTTTAGCTTTGCAGGATTTGTCTAGCGCATTTGATACGATTGACCACAGCACCCTGTTTTGTCGCCTTGAACGTGTCTTCGGTATCCAGGGACAGATTTTTGATTGGTTCAAATCATATTTGTCTAACCGGTCAAAGACTGTTTCTGTCTGTGGTCATCTTTCCGTTGCAGCCTCTTTGTGTTTTGGAATATCCCTTGGGTCAATCCTCGGGCCTGTGTTCTTCATTATGTATAAAATATGCAGCCCTTGTCGGGTGTCATAGCTGCACACCCAATTTCTCACCACGCGTACTCTGATGACACGCAGTTGTATAAGTCAGGCCATGTTGAGCAGGTCGATGCCATCATCCAGTGTGTGCAACAGTCAGTTTCTGATGTTAGAACATGGATGATAGCCAACAAATTAAACCGAATGCAGATAAAACAGAAGACATGCTAGTTTCCTATACCAGAACATCTTCCTCCCTACCGCAGTCCATCACAATTCTAGACACTGTAGTTAGTTGTTCTACTCAGGTAAGAGATCTTGGCGTCAACCATGGATTGCAGTCTCTCACTAAAACAACACGTTTTGAATATCTGTAAAACTGCATTTTTTTTTTTACTGCGTCGCATTAGCTCCATCAGGCATCTTCTCACACCAGAAGCCACCAACAACGCTGGTCTGATCCTTTCTCTTGAATAATAAATTCACTCCATAGACGTGCGGCAAAGCTTATCCTAAAAGATTCCCACACCCCTTTGACTACCGACGATAAACTAACAAAATTAAATATGTTGCCCCTTCGTAAGCACTTTTTATTCAATAAATGTGTATTTATGCGTAAGATCACACTTTCAAAATCACCTGGATATCTCGCTGCTCTCTTTAAGGCTCCCCACACTCCGTACCCGACACTGAGGAACGACCTGGTAGTGCCTAGGCCCCGCCTTGACATTTTTAAATCGGCCTTGTCATATTCAGCAGCCAAAGAATGGAATTTACTTCCAAAAGAAATAAAATCTATCACGACCATAAATGCTTTCAAGACAAGGCTTCATCAGCATTTGCTACAAATGCAAGCGTAAACTGCTTTTGTTTTTAGAATGACGTAGTATTTTGAATTTGTTTATCTCATTATCTGATTGTTGTTGTTTTTTTTTTTTTTTTTTTTTTTTTTTTTTTAATTTTATGGTACACTTGTTAGTTGGTAGCGCATGTATATCTCATTATGTGTATTAAATGTGTTTATGATGTTTTTGTATATGATCGCCATATGTACACACTGGCTGTATCCCTGCTGTCGCCTTCGAGCGGAAGCTGATCGAGGGGGGCAGCCAGTATGACTCGCCTTGTTGGGCGCTTATGGTGTGTCAGTGCGTGCGGCCGCGTGAGTATTTGTGTAAGTAGTTTAGCAAGGACAAGATGGAAGAAAGGTCTTCAGACCTAAATCTTTTTATCCTTGGAAAATAAAGATTCATTGTCATTGTCATTGTCATTGTCTTGTCCTGACTCGATTACGGCAATGCACTCCTGAGTGGCTGTCCTCAGTACCTTCTGGATCGGCTCCAGAGGGTGGAAAACTTAGCAACCCGGCTTGTTGTCAATGCAAAGAAGTCAGACCACATCACACCCATCCTGCGTTCACTCCATTGGTTGCCTATCACATCCAGAGTACAATACAAAGTTCTGTCCATCTGTCTGTCTACTTCTACTGGCCCTGTCTATCTTTCTGATCTTCTTCATGTGAAAACACCTTCAAGACAGCTCCGTTCCTCAGCAGACATTAACTCATTCTACCCCAACTACGGATTTATCCGTAAATGCACGCCCAGCATTTTCCGACCAACTACGGATTTATCCGTAATGGGCAGTCCTGAAACTGCATCCCTTCTTATTCTTCGGCTTGTAGTGGTTCCTAATTGGAACTGTTAGCTTTAGCCACTTCTTTGTTCTTCCTCATGTGCACGCGGCAAGTTTGGGCGGTTTTTCGAGCCTTTTTTTGCGGAATTTGTGTACTTTTCTTCGACAATGGCGAGGCGTTCCCGGACTTTGAATGCTAGTCAGGCTGCTGAGTTTATAATGAATTATGACAGCGAAGAAAATGATGAACTGATCGACTGTGAAGTGGACTTAGATGAGTCCACTGACTCAGAAAATGAATTGAATGTTTGGGGTGTATCTTAAAAGTCTGAAA
This sequence comes from Semisulcospira habei, assembly GCA_036245525.1. Taxonomy (NCBI): domain Eukaryota; kingdom Metazoa; phylum Mollusca; class Gastropoda; family Semisulcospiridae; genus Semisulcospira; species Semisulcospira habei. The sequence continues at coordinate 96,998,284 of BTPG01000003.1, read as the reverse complement.
TATTTACTTTTAAAAATGTCTTTGTTTACAAGCAAATTGCAAAAATAAACATCTCTTAGTTCTTTCCGGTGTCAATAAACATAAAACACAGGACATGTACATTTTGTAAATTTATTTTTCTGTACTGTCCCAAAATTTGGTTGAGATAGGTTCAGTGGTTTCAAAGTTATAGCAGTTTTTGCGAGACACCCATATATTTAGCACTCAGCTCTCTGCATGGCTGGTCCAGAGGGCAAAGTTGCTGGCTGCACAGCTGGGGTAGAAAGAGTTAAACTATTACGCTTTCCGACTGTGATAACTAAATCTTCTGGCGAGAGTGTCTCATACCAAACATCACTTCTTTGGAATAAATTTCCACAGACCCTCAGATATGTTGAACCAGCCAATAGTATCCGGCAGTCATTAAAGACACATTTATTCTTTTAAACATGCATTCACCGTCATAATTATTTTATTCTGTTGTTGGTGTTGCCGTCAGTGAGAGTTGCCTAGTGTATCCGTTATTAGTTTATGGTACACGTATATCTTTGGTGTGTGTGAGCATTTTTTGTTTGTGTGTTTAATCTGCTAAGTTTATTTTCCTTGTATATCTTGTTGCGTCAGTGTGCATGTTAGGGCATATACTAATTTATGTGTTGTAGGATGCAAGCTGTGTGTATGTTAATGTCATTTGTACGGCGCCTAGAGCCTTTATATCGAAAGTGTAGGCGCCTTAAAAATATATTATTATTATTATTATTATTATTATTATTATTATTATTATTATTATTATTATTATTATTATTATTATTATTATTATTATTATTATTATTATTATTATTATCAGCTGCATTCCGCGCTGTACTCGTGGTGCTACCAGTAAATTCTAGAGGCGGCTTCAGTGAATGTGTTGTGTTTGCAATTTTCAGATTACACCGTACGCCTACCTGACGAGCCACCCCAATCCCCCTCCCCCTTTGGAGTGAATCCGGTCATTGGCGGCAAAAACAAAAATCTAACCAGCAGGTTCAAGATCTCTTTGGGAATATTCATGTACTACTCCCCTCTCGGGGGTAGGTCAGAATATTGTCCAGCGGATTGCGGGGCGCCTGGGGGTAGTCCATATTGCTATATGCAGTAGGTGTTCAACGGAAGGCTCAAAAAGATAGATCTGTCATTGCTTCTCTCCCACTACCCTTTCTTTCTAGATCTCGTGAGCGATGCAGTCACAACTGGGCAGCTGATGTCCTGATGACACATTGCAAGCTTACCAGCCTGGAATTCCATGCCATTAGCACAGCAAGAGCATTCTCAGAATTAAATTTTAATGAAATATTACGTCCCCCTGCAGCTGCACACCTACTGGAGAGAACAACCAGGATCTGGGCCAACGCTTTTGCGACAAACCCGACGAGAAGGGGGTTGTTAGTGTTGCCCCGCGACTCACGCCGGCTGCAAAGGGCCAAGTGGTGGGGGCGGGGGAGGGGTGGTGGTGGTGGTGGTGGTGGTGGTGGAGGGGGTGCTCGTCTCCAGGACCATTTTGTTTCCGTGGATGCTCCGGATGGTAACCTGGGTGACAGTATCCCGGAGCGAGAGGCCGCTGAGTCTAAAATAGGTCCTCGGAAGGGACTCCAGCCAGTCGGCTACCAGGGAGCGGCTGCCCACAAAGCTGTGGAGCTGGATCCTGGCAGGTGCTGTCGGGTCGCCATCCCCCGGAAACTTCGCTCGGCAGTGCAGCATAACTGGTTTTCTCACGGAGGCCCCTTCGAGGAGCTCCGCCAGCACGCTCTTGCTTAGAGTGGAGCTTGGAGTCGACCCTTTCTTCCAGGCCGGCCTCTCCAAAGCCCAACACCTGGGGGTCCACAGCCAACTCCAGGACACCTTGCACGACATGGTCGTACCTTGGACACGTTTTGGGAGGTGTACTCCCACTGCGATGGCCAGGCGGGGGTTCTGGCAGAACTTCCTGTTGATCCTGCTGGACGCCCTCAGGGGAAAGTGGTGCTCGGGGCCGCAGAAGCTGGCTACCGTAGCCATCAGCCGGACGGGAACCGTGTCCTTGTGAGGGCAATTCGCCAGGACGCTTGCTAGGGAGACCTATTTGGCTGCCATCTTGCGGCGTCAACGACACCCGGGTGCCAGGCGGTTCAGATGGAAGTGAGCATCAAAGACCGCAGGCGCTCCGGTTGGCTCTGTCGATGAGGGAGGCTTCCGTGAGTGGCCCTGCGCGGCGTTCCCAGGCAAGGCATGCCCCTCTTTCTTGCATATAAAGACCGGGGAGGGCTCCTGTACGGCCTTCGCCGCCGGGGTGCATGCACACTGTCACCCACCTCGTCCAGCACCAGCGTCTCCCACGCAAATGGGACTGGCGACACATCCTCCACCTCAGCCGAGGCCAGCAACACCGCCTCCTGCCCACCAATTTTTTTCCGAAAGCTTTCCCTGGGGCTCCGTTAGCGGCCCCTTCTCCCGCCCTCCGCATTTGCCTAAGGCGCCGGAAATGCAGCTTCCTCTTTTGTGACTTGGTCTGTTTTGTGATATGGCAACAGAGGAGGGGGATTGCCGCGGGCGCGTACGAAGGTTATGGTGGGCTGTGGGATCAGGTGGTAATTCTGAGCAAGACAGCGGCTGAGACGGAGAAAGATGCCAAGCCTCCCGTGCCGCCGAGGGTTGGGATGGGCGGTAGTCGATAGTCGACTGGTGCGGCAGCTCTCGGGGCCGTGCCGGGCCGCACCTGAAGGGTGAAGTCCCGCTGGGCGCATCCCCGGCCCTGGCGAGGAGGAGCGGCATCACCCGCCAGTGTCACATGAGCGCCAAGTGGGTCATGGGGACCCAGCGGTAGTGGGCCTCAGGCTCTTCACCCTCCCCCTGTGACAGGACTGTGACAGACACGAGTATATGAACAGGGGTAAATGTACTTCAGACTAGATAATGGTGGTCTAGGCCCGTCCCCCACCCGCAACCCCCTCCCCCACTCCCTACCCCCTCACAGGCATGTGAAAGACAAGTGACCTAAACATAAAAACCTACAAAAGACTATCTATAGCAACTAATTACTATCACCCCCCTCCCTCCCCCCCCCCCCTGTAGCAGGACTGTGTAGGACAAGAGTCGTTAGGTACGATAAATTTCGTATAATAAGATTTGATGTCAGAATCTTCCTAGCGGAAGATTTTTCCTCTTCTACTTGCCATCGAAACGAAACAGCAAGAAAGCGCAAAGAATTATAACGTCTCGCTCAAACATGCATCAAAAATCAAGAAATAGATTCCCCGTATATGCTTAAGTATAAAAAATTATTATGGTACAAAATAATCTGGCAGCAGTAACTGCCCTAAACATTACGATAAAAATTAACAAGATGGCGGCAGTAAATGCACTTGGATGTGAAAACTTCTGACACCAAATGTAGTAAATGACAACTACAGGCCGATCACAGACGAGTAAGGTAGAGAGCACCATAGCGCAACCATATCACAGACATCCTAACCCAACCCGCAGTATTCTCTAGCCCGCCCCGAAGCCATAGTCTCCAATGCTCCCGGAGCGGCTACACACAGGTGCTTACCGTGGCTAGAGCGGCGTGCCTGTCGGCGTGTCTTGATTGGCTGGAGCTGGTGTCACGTCACTTCTGGTTGGGAGCCGCGGTGGCCCAGATGGCTGTCGTCTGCACAAGGGAGTCACAGTGGTTTCAGCAAGAGGTATAGATCTTCATGGGCCCCCGCAATTGCTTATGAGGATCTATTCATCTTGCAGTTGGGTGGTGTTCAGATTTTCTCGGCACAGAACGGGTTGAAGGTGGCGAGTAGATTATTTTTAGTGTGTGCAATTCAGTGGACTGTTTTAGACAAAACATGAATTCGATGGGAACTCTTCCTGTCAGCGCTGCCACAGTTGACCTTAACGAGAGGTTAACTCAGTAGAGCTGCAAACAAAAAATTATATCTTCAGTTTTTTTCTTTTGAAATAGTTTAGAATAAAATTGCAAAACGAGGAAGTGGGAAGCAGAATCAGGCAAGCCATCGGGACCTATGAAGACCTATTAGCTATTGTGAAAAAACGCAAACTGAAGTGGTATGAGCATGTCACGCGTTCAGCAGGGCTTGCCAAAACAATCCTGCAAGGCACTGTGCAAGGAGGACGAAGGAGAGGAAGACAGAGGAAAAGATGGGAGGACAATATCTCAGAGTGGACAGGAATGAGGCTGGGTGATACGCTCAGAATGGCAGAGAATATAGAGGAATGGAGGGAGCTGGTTGCCAAGTCATCAGTGGTGCCCTAACGGTCGGCAAGACTACGGGATATATATAGATAGATAGATAGTTTCTGACAAAAAAAAAAAAAAACAATCTGTCCCATGTTACCCTATTTATTGACCTTTGTAACCTGGACCTTAATGGAAGACATAAATTCAAAGCTAAGGATCACTGTGCCAAATTAAAAGTCTGTGGCTCTATTGTTCTCTCAGAAATTGAACATGATAAACTCTGTCATAATTGGATACACAAATAAAATGATGGCTGGACAGATTGACGTTGAATGACTCATTATATCTAACTCACTTTCAGTGTTAAATAAGCCTAGATTGTGTGCTAAACTTCTCTCATACCATAATTTTCCAATACAATGTAAGTGAACCGTGTAAAAAGGACATATCCACACTGTTTCCAAATAGGAGACCTCTTGCTTCATAACGTTCACACAATGTTCAACTGTTAAAAACTGAAACTGCTTCTGCGTCGATTCGAGTTTGAAAATGGAGCTTTATCCTGCGATGCACCAATACAATCTCTATTATACCCTGGTGTCGGAGCTATATTTCTTTGTATGGACGCCCGAAATGCCTTTGCTTAGTTGTTTCAGAATTGGGTCTCCTCCCCTTGACGTTATAATATGCATGTAATAATCATCATCATACGATTACATTATTATCATTATGATAATTTCTCCTGTGGTGTTGACCAGACGGTCCGACCAACGTCACCATCACTGGTACAGAGTTCCACATCATGAACGGCACGGCCAGACGTCACATCAATCTCAACTGCACCGCCACACACTTCCGGTCCCACCAGACTCCCGGCGTCATCATCTCGTGGAGCGTGGGCTGCTTGTGTGAGGTGTTACATGACAACACCAGCACGTGCACCTTCCCCGTCAGACGAGAAGACAACGGGAAGAACGTGACGTGCCGAGCTGTCAACGCTGAAGACCGTCAACTCGGAACTACTGCTGAGCACATCCTTCACCTGGCCTGTAAGTGCAACACATACCGTAATCCAACAGTGAGTGGTAGTGCTTAGTGTTAGTGAGAATAGTGCATTTTCAGTCCGGTAGTGCTTATTACAGTGAGAGTAGTGCTAATTACAGAGACTGATTGTATTTTGTACAGTGGGGTTAGCGATAATTAAAGAGAGAGTACTACTAATTGCAGTGAGGGTAGTGGTAATTAGCATGAGGGCATTGGTGATTACAGGGAGGGTAGTCAGTGGTAATCACAGTGAGGGTAGTGGTGTAATTACAGTGAGGGCAGTGGTAATTACAGTGAAAGTAGTGGTAATTACAGTTAGTGTAGTGCTTGGTTAGTTGGTTCGTTCGGGGTTTAAAGTCCACGGCACTGACGTGATCATGGACGGCCTTGCCTGGCGTGTTATGGGGGACAGGGAAATCTATTGCATATGGAGTATGACCTGAAAACTGATCAATTCAGGCGCACTTCAACTGTGCCACTTTGATTTTCCAGGACCTTTCCAGTGACATGCTATGGAACGAGCCCTTCTTTTTCAGTGGATTGCGAGTACCGCTACCGGGGACTGGAACCCACGAAACGGCGATTCCCTTCACTCTCTTGCTTCGACGCTTAACCGCCGGAGCTATTTTGGAGTCTCTATGGGGTAGTAGTAATTACATTGCGAATAGTGGGAATTGCAATGCGGGTAGTGGTAATCACACTTAGGGTTGTGCTAATTACTTTGAGGGTAGTGCTAATTACAGTGAAAGCAGTGGTAATTACAGTGAGGGTAGTGCTAATTACAGTGAGGGTGGTGCTGTTTACAGTGTGGGTGGTGCTGATTACAGTGAGGGTGGTGCTGATTACAGTGAGGGTAGTGCTAATTACAGTGAGGGTTGTTGTAATTACAATGAGGGCAGTGATAATTGGAGGGTAGTGGTAGTTACAGTAAGGGTAGTTGTAACTGCAATGATGGTAGTGGTAGTTAAAGTGAGGGTAGTGCTGATTACAGTGAAGGTATTGGTGATTACGCTGAGGGTAGTGCTAATTACAGTGAGGGCAGAGCTGATTACAGTGAGGGTAGTGGTAACTGCAGTAAGGGTAGTGATAGTAACAGTGAGGGTAGTGGTAGTTACAGTGATATTAGTGCTACTTACTGCAAGGGTAGAGCTTATTACAGAGAGAGCAGTGGTGCTTTACCCGTTCAGTTCCAGTTAACACAAACGGTTCTGGAATATTCGTTAATTCAACACCAAAACACCTTAGACGTCCCATCAATATGGATTTAAAGTGATGTCGGCAAGAGGTGGAAATAAGCATGATCCTCGCCACTACAGACGTCCCATGATCCTCGCCACTACAGACGTCCCATGATCCTCGCCACTTCAGACGTCCCATGATCCTCGCCACTACAGACGTCCCATGATACTCACCACTACAGACGTCCCATGATCCTCGTCACTACAGACGTCCCATGATCCTCGCCACTACAGACGTCCCATGATCCTCGTCACTACAGACGTCCTATGATCCTCGTCACTACAGACGTCCCATGATCCTCGCCACTACAGACGTCCCATGATCCTCGTCACTACAGACGTCCCATGATCCTCGCCACTACAGACGTCCCATGATCCTCGCCACTACAGACGTCCCATGATCCTCGCCACTACAGACGTCCCATGAACCTCGCCACTACAGACGTCCCATGATCCTCGTCACTACAGACGTCCCATGATCCTCGCCACTACAGACGTCCCATGATCCTCGCCACTACAGACGTCCCATGATCCTCACCACTACAGACGTCCCATGATCCTCGCCACTACAGACGTCCCATGATCCTCGCCACTACAGACGTCCCATGATCCTCGCCACTACAGACGTCCCATGATCCTCGCCACTACAGACGTCCCATGATCCTCACCACTACAGACGTCCCATGATCCTCACCACTACAGACGTCCCATGATCCTCGCCACTACAGACGTCCCATGATCCTCACCACTACAGACGTCCCATGATCCTCGCCACTACAGACGTCCCATGATCCTCGCCACTACAGACGTCCCATGATCCTCGCCACTACAGACGTCCCATGATCCTCGCCACTACAGACGTCCCATGATCCTCACCACTACAGACGTCCCATGATCCTCACCACTACAGACGTCCCATGATCCTCGCCACTACAGACGTCCCATGATCCTCACCACTACAGACGTCCCATGATCCTCGCCACTACAGACGTCCCATGATCCTCACCACTACAGACGTCCCATGACCCTCGCCACTACAGACGTCCCATGACCCTCGCCACTACAGACGTCCCATGATCCTCACCACTACAGACGTCCCATGATCCTCGCCACTACAGACGTCCCATGATCCTCGCCACTACAGAAGTCCCATGACCCTCGCCACTACAGACGTCCCATGATCCTCGCCACTACAGAAGTCCCATGACCCTCGCCACTACAGACGTCCCATCAGCCCTCGCCACTACAGACGTCCCATGATCCTCGCCACTACAGACGTCCCATGATCCTCGCCACTACAGACGTCCCATGATCCTCGCCACTACAGACGTCCCATGATCCTCGCCACTACAGACGTCCCATGACCCTCGCCACTACAGACGTCCCATGATCCACTACAGACGTCACATGATCCTCGCTACTACAGACGTCCCATGATCCTCGCCACTACAGACGTCCCATGATCCTCGCCACTACAGACGTCCAATGATCCTCGCCACTACAGACGTCACATGATCCTCGCCACTACAGACGTCCCATGATCCTCGCCACTACAGACGTCCCATGATCCTCGTCACTACAGAAGTCCCATGACCCTCGCCACTACAGACGTCACATGATCCTCGCCACTACAGACGTCCCATAATCCTCGTCACTACAAACGTCCCATGATCCTCGCCACTACAGACGTCCCATGATCCTCGTCACTACAGAAGTCCCATGACCCTCGCCACTACAGACGTCACATGATCCTCGTCACTACAGACGTCCCATGATCCTCGCCACTACAGACGTCCCATGATCCTCGCCACTACAGACGTCCAATGATCCTCGCCACTACAGACGTCACATGATCCTCGCCACTACAGACGTCCCATGATCCTCGCCACTACAGACGTCCCATGACCCTCGCCACTACAGACGTCCAATGATCCTCGCCACTACAGACGTCACATGATCCTCGCCACTACAGACGTCCCATGATCCTCGCCACTACAGACGTCCCATGACCCTCGCCACTACAGACGTCCAATGATCCTCGCCACTACAGACGTCCCATGATCCTCGCCACTACAGACGTCCCATGATCCTCGCCACTACAGACGTCCCATGATCCTCGCCACTACAGACGTCACATGATCCTCGCCACTACAGACGTCCCATGATCCTCGCCACTACAGACGTCCCATGACCCTCGCCACTACAGACGGCCACTACAGACGTCCCATCCATATGGATTTAAAGTGGTGTCGGCAAGAGGTATAAACCCCTATGAACCCTCGCCACTGCGGGGGTTAATAAGGATCAATACCGTCGGGGGTTCTTTATCCGGGTACTCCGGTGCTTCAACCCCCTCCACTTTGGTACCGGTTTCAGGCCACATCGTAAATTTCAAATACAAGCGATCAAAATTTACGAAACCTCAGGAGCTGAGCTGATCCTTCGTACCACATGAATGTCCTGTGTCTGTCTTGTACTGTGTTTGTCTTCAGAGTGAATCCGGGTGTGTCACGTGAGCGTGCGTGTTGGGTTCAGTTTGCGACGCTTAGAGCCGATTCACAGAACTGGGAAAAGCGCCTTTATGATAACCTGTATTATTATTAGTTGTAATACCTCGCATAGTTGGATGATGTTTGTGATTTGTTGGCACTGAACGGGTGAATTGTGCTAATTACAGTGCGGGTAGTGCTTATTACAGTTAGAGGTAGTGCTTATTAACTTAGGGAGAAGAGCTCATGACAGTGAGAAAGACTTCCTCTTACCGTACTGTTGTATTTCGTGTCATCTAACACACTAACAGCATCGACAAGCAAAGAAATCTAGCTCAGCGTTTTGTGTTCACAGCATGTCTGCGGGACGTTACGTTTATGTTTGTTAACTTCTTCCAGACGTTATGCATGTGAATCCAAGGGCGTATGTCCGCGTGTCCGGATGCGGCATGGCTGGAATGAGTTAAGAGCAGAGTTTGTGACGTACCTGCCTTTAATACCAAGCGTTGTCTCCCATCCCACAGTCAATACGAACACTCCTTGTTACATGTCAGTCTACAGCTGTTGGTGTGGGCCATCATTCATGCAATACGAACACTCCTTGTTACAAGTCAGTGTGCAGCTGTTGGTGGAGGCAATCATTCATGCAATACGAACACTCCTTGTTACAAGTCAGTCTGCAGCTGTTGGTGGAGGTCATCATTCATGCAATACGAACACTCCGTGTTACAAGTCAGTCTGCAGCTGTTGGTGGAGGCAATCATTCATGCAATACGAACACTCCGTGTTACAAGTCAGTCTGCAGCTGCTGGTGGAGGTCATCATTCATGCAATACGAACACTCCGTGTTACAAGTCAGTCTGCAGCTGTTGGTGGAGGTCATCATTCATGCAATACGAACACTCCTTGTTACAAGTCAGTCTGCAGCTGTTGGTGGAGGTCATCATTCATGCAATACGAACACTCCTTGTTACAAGTCAGTCTACAGGTGTTGGTGGAGGTCATCATTCATGCAATACGAACACTCCTTGTTGCAAGTCAGTCTACAGCTGTTGGTGGAGGTCATCATTCATGCAATACGAACACTCCTTGTTACAAGTCAGTGTGCAGCTGTTGGTGGAGGCCACCATTCATGCAATACGAACACTCCGTGTTACAAGTCAGTCTGCAGCTGTTGGTGGAGGTCCTCATTCATGCAATACGAACACTCCTTGTTACAAGTCAGTCTGCAGCTGTTGGTGGAGGTCATCATTCATGCAATACGAACACTCCTTGTTACAATTCATGCAATACGAACACTCCTTGTTACAAGTCAGTCTACAGCTGTTGGTGGAGGTCATCATTCATGCAATACGAACACTCCTTGTTACAAGTCAGTCTACAGCTGTTGGTGGAGGTCATCATTCATGCAATACGAACACTCCTTGTTACAAGTCAGTGTGCAGCTGTTGGTGGAGGCCATTATTCATGTGCCGTTTTCACTTCAAGTGTGCTTTTTGCGCAATATTTTCCTAGAAGTTAACCCCACACTCCTCCTGGAGTTAACCCCCCACTCCTCCTGGAGTTAACCCCCCACTCCTCCTGGAGTTAACCCTACACTCCTCCTGGAGTTAACCCCCCACTCCTCCTGGAGTTAACCCCACACTCTTCCTGGAGTTAACCCCCCACTCCTCCTGGAGTTAACCCTACACTCCTCCTGGAGTTAACCCCCCACTCCTCCTGGAGTTAACCCCACACTCTTCCTGGAGTTAACCCCACACTGCTCCTGGAGTTAACCCCACACTCCTCCTCGGTGTTAACCCCTTTACTGCCGATAAAAAATCGAACATAATTCAGACACAAGAGACATAGATCCTCATCTGCCCCCTGAGTCGCGGGGCTCATGATGATCTATGCCTCTTGCAGAAAACGCTTGGTATCCATGTTCCCGGGCCGGCTGGGGCTCCGTGGCTTTGCATGAACAAAGATTTCACAAACACAGTCCGCGTCCACTGGCAGGTAAGGGGTTAAAAGCTGCACGCAGATTCACGCAAAGGTGACGTCACAACAATGTCTCCATTGTTTGTTTTTCAGATGGGCCGGAGACAGTGTCAATAGAAGAGTCTTCCATGACTGCAGCGGCTGCTTTGACCTTGACCTGCACGGCCATGGAGTTTTCTCCCAGCGTGACCTTCACCTGGATTGGCCTCGCCTGTAACCACACGGAGGATTTTTTTAACAGCAGCACGTGCACCTTCCGTCCGGCACTGGAGGATGATGGGAAGGAAATCAACTGCACTGTAGAAAACACGAGAGGGAAAAGCCTCTTGGCGACAACATCGTACAGACTGAGTTGTAAGGAAATAATGATTGTAACTGCACCCTTTACACGCTAGTACGTGATTCACACGCTTTTTATCCTACGGCTGTCCGTAGTCCGTAGCGCTTTTGTCCAGGTGATTCCTGTTGGCTTCGAAATCACCGTGCGATGTCTCATCTTATTAAACAACAAATGACGTCGGTGGATGATGACCTTTCGTATATAAAGAGAGACAACGTGCAGCATGTTTTACATTTTAAACTTGTATAGTGTCTGATTTTATTTATTGTGGAAGCGAGCAGTTTCCTCAGTCATTAGAGACTAGTTTTTGCCGTTCTGCTTTTCCGGCTTGACAGTTTTTGTCAAAAATCGTGTATCACGGTTTACAACAAACTTTGCTTGTAAATAATCTTTGTTCTCGCACAACACTAGGGAAAATTACGTATTTTATTTATTGTTAAAACTAGCACGAGAAAACCCAGCATTCTGGCCGATTATTGAAGTCACGTGATTCAACGTTGTACAGACGTATTTAGACAAGTATATAATAAGGGTATTATTATTATTATTATAAGTATGTAGGAGACTACCAAAAGTTAGGGCAGTCCACGCTCATTAGTTGTTTTGGTTTCCATGTACCCGGCACGACTGTCTTGCGGGTTTGCCTTTAAATTAATGTATTGCATAATTATTCAATTATTTGCATGCCAATCACAATAAATATGGAAAGCGCGCGTCGAGTATTTGAAAACCATTGAAAGTAATAGCAGTGGATGTTATTCAGAAAAATTGGAAGTTGGTCAGGAACTGAACGGACTGCATGCATTCAGCCCACCCGTGTCTGCCCTGGTGGACTTGGGTGGGGTTAACTACTTTTAAGTTCCCGATGTCACCCTTGTCAGTCGTACAGTGTGGGTGTATCTCTATTATCTCTACTACAACTCTCCCCTTTCCGGCCTCCCTCACTCCACCACTTTCTCTCTCCAGCGCGTCCAGAACAATGCTGCCCGCCTCGTCCTCAAAAAGAAAAGATCCGACCACATCACTCCCCTGCTCAAACTCCTTCACTGGCTCCCCATCCCCCAACGCATCCAATACAAAATTCTGTCTCTCTGCTACAAATCCCTGAACAACTGCGCTCCTGCCTATCTCTCCAACTTACTTCACCCTTACAAACCTTCCCGCTCTCTCCGCTCTGACTCCGACCCTCTCCGCCTCAACATTCCTCGCACCAAATTCAACACTTTCGGCCCCCGCTCTTTCTCCGTCTACGGTCCATCCACCTGGAACACTCTCCCACTCTCTCTTCGTCAGAAACACACTCTCACGTCCTTCCAGTCCGCCCTCAAAACTCACCTCTTTCAACAGTTTTAGCACTATATCCCACACTCGCCACCGCAAGCTGACCGTCGTAATGTATTTCACTATTTGTGGTACGGGAGTCATTGTCTAAAGCGTGCGCATGCGTGCGCGAGTTGTGAATGCGCGCTTAGAGTTATAATTATTATAAGATAAGCGCATTACAAATACCGTAATTATTATTATTATTTTTTCATGGGAAGATGTTTCTGTCTACCGCTGGTCTATTCACCCGAATTTTCCTTTCTTTTTTCACTTTTCTTACTGTCTGCGGTGCCTGTAGCTCTTGATATTGGATGTTTGGTGCTAAATAGTATGCTGCACCAAAGAGGTGATAAGTTGTGTTTGCGGTGCCTGTAGCTCTTGATATTGGATGTTTGGTGCTAAATAGTCTGGTGCACCAAAGAGATGATAAGTTGTGTCTGCGCTGCCTGTAGCTCTTGATATTGGATGTTTGGTGCTAACTAGTCTGCTGCACCAAAGAGGTGATAAGTTGTGTTTGCGGTGCCTGTAGCTCTTGATATTGGATGTTTGGTGCTAAATAGTCTGATGCACCAAAGAGGTGATAAGTTGTGTTTGCGGTTAATGCATTTGTTATACAGTAATGTCCGGATATAACACATTCGCAGGGGACCGAAATTCTTGTGTTGTTATAAGCGGCATTTGTTATAAGCGAAATGTCAGATGTTTTAATGTAATAATCCCGACATATCGACAAAATTTCATTCATCTACAGTGGCATTGTAATGTAGAATCACTTAATTAGTGTAGTTTGCAATTATCATACATTTTAAGTAAAGATCATGTGGAGGAGAGGGCGGGGGGACTTTAGTCAAATCAGCTACTCTCTAAATTGGTGTCCATCCTGAGCCTAACGTCCCTTCTTTGCAGTCGTATTAGCTTCGATAATGAAAATAATGATTTTTCCTGTTCACTGGCGTGGAGAAGCCTTGTTTTCTCACAGTTACAGCAGACGCCGGATATAACAAATCCTGTTCACTGGCGTGGACAAGCCTTGTTTTCTCACAACTACAGCAGACTAAGGATATAACAAATCCTGTTCACTGGCGTGGACAAGCCTTGTTTTCTCACAGTTACAGCAGACGCCGGATATAACAAATCCTGTTCACTGGCGTGAAGAAGCCTTGTTTTCTCACAGTTACAGCAGACGCCGGATATAACAAATCCTGTTCACTGGCGTGGACAAGCCTTGTTATCTCACAGTTACAGCAAATGCCGGATATAACAAATCCTGTTCACTGGCGTGGACAAGCCTTGTTTTCTCACAACTACAGCAGACGCCGGATATAACAAATCCTGTTCACTGGCGTGGAGAAGCCTTGTTTTCTCACAGTTACAGCAGACGCCGGATATAAAAAATCCTGTTCACTGGCGTGGACAAGCCTTGTTTTCTCACAGTTACAGCAGACGCCGGATATAACAAATCCTGTTCACTGGCGTGGACAAGCCTTGTTTTCTCACAGTTACAGCAGACGCCGGATATAACAAATCCTGTTCACTGGCGTGGACAAGCCTTGTTTTCTCACACTTACAGCAGACGCCGTATATAACAAATCCTGTTCACTGGCGTGGACAAGCCTTGTTTTCTCACAGTTACAGCATACGCCGGATATAACAAATCCTGTTCACTGGCGTGGACAAGCCTTGTTTTCTCACAGTTACAGCAGACGCCGGATATAACAAATCCTGTTCACGGGACAAGCCTTGTTTTCTCACAGTTACAGCAGACGCCGGATATAACAAATCCTGTTCACTGGCTTGGAGAAGGCTTGTTTTCTCACAGTTACAGCAGACGCCGGATATAACAAATCCTGTTCACTGGCGTGGACAAGCCTTGTTTTCTCACAGTTACAGCAGACGCCGGATATAACAAATCCTGTTCACTGGCGTGAACAAGCCTTGTTTTCTCACAATTACAGCAGACGCCGGATATAACAAATCCTGTTCACTGGCGTGGAGAAGCCTTGTTTTCTCACAGTTATAGCAGACGCCGGATATAACAAATCTTGTTCACTGGCGCGGAGAAGCCTTGTTTTCTCACAGTTACAGCAGACGCCGGATATAACAAACAGCTTTCATGTTATAAGCAAAGTTTCAGATTCGTAACTCATTCAGCCCGACGCATGTCCCCCACTAACATGTCCCCTGTTGCTGCTGTTTGAAATTTTCGCTAGCGTTGAAAGTTTGACAAAAACCCTTACGCCCTCCCCCCTCTGCACCCTCCACCTCCCTGTCGCCCACCCCCCCCCCCCTCAACACCGTTGTTTAATTTTCAGCTACTGGAAGGAAGGTGTAGGGTCGGAAGGCTTTTTGTGTCAGATTGAAAGTCCCAAACAAAATGTTTTACATCCCTCTCCCTCCACCAAATACTCATAAATGATCAGCAACTACTGTGTCAGCCTCCGCCAGTTTCAACTTTCTTCACAAAGAAGTACCCAACGGTGAAAGAAACACGCTTAGAAAAGACGGGTACAACACAATTTATTAATATTTCGGGTAAATACCCTTTGTCAAAATAGACAAACAAACAAACAGAGAGATTAGCAGCGACTTATCTTCATTGGCAGGGACTGGAGCATTTAGTTTTAGACAAAAATAGTTTTAGCATAAGAAAAGGACAAAAAGAAAAGAATCGGTGATAAAAAAAAGCAAAACGTGAAACCAAACGTAAATGCAGGCCGTTGAAAAAAAGCTGACTAAGGCATGCTAGTACAAGAAAAACGAGACAAAGATGGAGATGCAGTCACGCTTGGCAGTCACCTTTTTCGTCTGGATTGCTTATTTCTCTTTGACTGCATCTCCATGTTTGTCTCAAAACGTGGAAGCATTCAGCGAGGACCGCCATATCGCGCCTTACCCCGCACGTGGCCGACTGGAGTGGGATTTCCTCTGATGCTGCTGCCTGCACTATCGCAGTTTTTGTCTTGTGTCGGTGTGGAGTGGCTGCCTTAGGTAGCGTATAAACCCACCCACCGACTCGGCCACACCCTCGACTGGATCATCACCCGCATCTCCGATCAACTCTTCTGTGCTTCCCTCCGACCACCTCGCTATTCGCGTCGCCCTCAACGTATCCCCCCCCCCCCCCCCCCCGAAAAATACCCAAGTTCTTAGTCTCTCGTAGCAAACTAAAATCTGTCAACCGAGAGAACTTCTTCAACGAAGCTGTCGACCTTCTCCTGGACCCCGCCTCCTCTCCTGATCTTGCATCCCATTTGGACTCCTCCCTTCAAAAACTTCTAGACGCCCATGCACTCCTCCATACCCAACCGACTCCCCTCCCCCTGGCTTACTGACGACATAGCGGAGGCCAAGCGCGATCGTCGACAAGCGGAACGCCGCTGGCGCTCATCTGACCTCACCGTTCACAGAGAGATCTTCCAAACCACCAGATTCTGCAGAATGATCTCCGCAAACACCTTCAAAACAAAATCCTGGATTCCACTTCTTCAAAACCCTCTACGCTACCATGAACACACTCCTAGGCACTTCTAAAGACTCTCCTCTTCCCAACACACACAGCAAAGAAGAACTTCCGTCCGCTTTTTCTTCCTATTTCTCCGATAAAATACAAACTCTGCACAATGCACTCGACACTCTGCCTTCTCCGCCTTGTCTTCACGATCCCCCACCCCCCTTTTCCGCACTCCCCTCTTGTCCTTCCGCCCCGTCTGTCAGGATGAAGTCCTCAAGACCATAAGGTCCATGCCTTTCAAAACCTGCGAACTTGACCCGCTTCCAACTTCTCTTCTCTTGATCAACACCTAAGCACTGAAGAAAAGCTCTCAAAAGCAGGTCTCCTGCCACTTCAAGATCATTTTAAATATAACAAAACAATCTTTATGTTCAAAGTGTGGAAACGCAAAACACCTGAGTACATCTCCACTTTGTTCCGTAAGTCTGAGTCCAAGCTTGGAAACATCAGAAAGCTTTTCATAGTCCCAAAACCAAGGATCGATCTATATAAAACTAGCTTATCCTTCTCAGGGGCACTTATCTGGAATGCCCTTCCCGACCATGTAAAATCCGCCTCCTCGCTAGCCTGTTTTAAAAAGGGTCTCTGCAAATATTTTGTGGATCACTCGTAGGGATGACTTAACCATTTGTATTATATGTTTCTTTTTATGCTGGGTCCAATTTATTCCCAATTAAGTCTGTTATCCTTTTCATTTATCATTTGGACTACTTAGCTCTGTCTATGTGTGAAGGGGGGTGGGTGGGGTGGGGGTGTCTGTGAGTCTATGAGTATGTCTGTCTATGTGAATAGTGTTGTCATCTCTTTGTAAGTATTATGTTTACTTATATGTATGTATATTTGTAGTTAGTCTTGTAGTTGTTAGCAACGGCAGGTTTGTAAAATGGCTGTGTCGATGACGATGTCAATGCCTAAACCGTTGTAAAATAAAGTTTCATTGATTCATTGATTCATTGATTCTCTACCGGGACGGCCTCCCAAAATCTTCGCCCTTCATTACCGACATCATCAACACATCTCTAGAGAATGGCTCCGTCCCCGATATCTTCATGTCCGCCATCGTCCGTCCTCTCCTCAAAAAACACAACCTCGACCCAAACGAACTCAAGAACTACCGCCCAGTCTCCAATCTCTCTTTCCTGTCCAAGCTTCTTGAGAAGGTTGTCCTCAACCAACTCAAACTCCACCACACCGACAACAACCTCCTCAGTCCCTTCCAGTCTGCCTATCGCAAACATCACAGCACTGAAACAGTCCTTATACATATCCTAAACGACCTGCTTCTCTCTACTGACTCGGGCAACATCTCTCTTCTTACGCTACTCGATCTCTCTGCCGCCTTCGACACCATAGACCACTCTATCCTCCTCCACCGCCTTCACCACTCCTTTGGCATCACTGACTCTGCTCACTCCTGGTTTCTCTCCTACCTCTCCGACAGACAGCAGTCCGTCATCATCGACGGCGTCTCCTCCAACCCAGTCAGGCTCTCCTGCGGCGTTCCACAGGGGTCCGTCCTGGGCCCGGTCCTTTTCACACTCTACACATCTCCCCTGCCCAACATCATCCAGTCTCACGACATACACCACCACCTCTACGCTGACGATTCACAACTACTAGACAAAGACAAACTCGACAACACTCAGACACTACTGACTCGCACGGCTGATTGCTATGAAGACGTGAAAAACTGGATGACAGCAAACAAGCTCAAACTGAACGACGACAAAAAGGAAGCCATACTGGTAGGCACTCGCCAGAAACTCTCCCATCTCCCTCCCTCTCTCCACCTTCAACTCGACAGCACCCCCATCTCCCTCTCTGACTCGGTCAAGATCCTTGGCGTTATCCTCGATTCCTCTCTTTCCATGAACAGCTTCGTCTCCGCCAAGGCCCAGGCATGTTATTTCCACCTCCGCCGCATCAGTCAGATCAGAAAATACATCACTACCGAAGCTGCGACCAAACTCGCTGTCTCTCTCATCTTATCTCGCATCGACTACTGCAACTCTCTCCTTTCCGGCCTTCCTCACTCCACCACTCTCACTCTCCAGCGCGTCCAGAACAATGCTGCCCGCCTCGTCCTCAGAAAGAAAAAAATCCGATCACATCACTCCCCTGCTCAAACTCCTTCACTGGCTCCCCATCCCCCAACTCATCCAATACAAGATTCTGTCCCTCTGCTACAAATCCCTGAACAACTACGCTCCTACCTATCTCTGCAACTTACTTCACCCCTACACTCCTCCCCGCTCCCTCCTTCCGCCTCCGACCCTCTCCGCCTCCTCATCCCCCTCACCAAACTTAGCACTTTCGGCCCCCGCTCCTTCTCAGTATACGGTCCATCCACCTGGAACACTCTCCCACTCTCTCTCCATCAGAAACATTCTCTCTCCTCCTTCCAGTCTGCCCTCAAAACTCACCTCTTTCAACAGTTCTAGCGCTATATCACCACACACCTCACCCCAAGCTGACCGTCGTAATGTTGTTGTTTTTTTTTTTTAACTATATCTGGTACGTGAGTCATTGTCTAAAGCGTGCGCATGCGTGTGCTGCATTAGAGATAAATGGCGGCGGGAGGGTGGGGCAGTTGAGGGTAAAATTGGGGGGGGGGGGGTTGGGGCTGGGGGGCGGGGGTCGAGGGGAAAGGGATGGATGCTGTGAGTAGCGCTCTTGTCGCGGTGATTCCTGCAGGTCAAAGCGCTACCGACAGCCAAAGGGTTACGGGGGTGGCTAGACAAGTTGCTTACACTATCCATGGTGTGTGACAGCCCCCGAGGTGTCTCCCCTTGCCGTGAATGACCAGAGAGGGGCCAGAGTGTATTTCGGGGCGAACCAGTTGGTCGTCCTGACGTGTTCAGTGCGGGGATCTCCCAGGCCGTCTGCACGATTGACCCGCGGGGACACAGAGGTAGCATTTCCACTGGAGGCGTCTGACACTGCCGGGCAGGACGTTGTGTACAAGTACACAGTGAGCAACAGCACTCGCTGTCAGGACGCCGCTACCTACACTTGTGCAGCCAACAACTTGTATGGCAGCACCACTCAGACAACCACACTGTTTGTCAACTGTAAGTCCACCTATGTACATAAGACATGAGACCTCACTGGAGTCATCGGGAACATTTACGTGTTCTCGGTGGATTCGATGACTTCGCATATCTTTTGTGCGTCAGTATAGTTTTCACGTTACCTGTCGAATATATGTAGCATGATTTGTTCTTAACTACCTCTATAGTTTGCATGCTGCCTGAACATATTTATTTGTCGAGTTTGTCCTCAACTACCTCTGTAGTTTTCATGCTGCCCGTCGAGTATTTATTGTCAAATGTGTGCTTAACTACCTTTGCAATGTTCATGCTGCCCGTGGAGTATTAGTTGTAGAATTTGTCCTTAACTACCTTTGCAGTTGTCATGTTGCCCATGGAGTATTAGTTGTAGAATTTGTCCTTAACTACCTTTGCAATTTTCATGCTGCCCATGGAGTATTAGTTGTAGAATTTGTCCTTAACTACCTTTGCAATTTTCATGCTGCCCATGGAGTATTAGTTGTAGAATTTGTCGTTAACTACCTTTGCAGTTTTCATGCTGCCCATAGAGATTTAGTTGTCGAATTTGTCCTTAACTATCTTTGCAGTTTCATGCTCCCACAAATGGTTGCTTTGTCAAGCAGAACATGTGTAAGCTAAACAATGGAGAACGCACTTTGCTAGCCGCTGGAGATGTCAGAAGTAGATCAAATGCTGCGCGTCTTTGGGCGGAAACGGTGCATTAAAAGCCCGGACAAACATGCGATATCGCACGCTTGTCCGAGCTTTTTGTGCAGTGTTCTGAACGAAACAGTTTTGCCCTACTTTTTATTTCTGAATGTCTGTTGAATGTTTATATCGGCGTAATCATTAGCCTACACTCAGTTCCTTGCATCCAAATACGTGCATTCCTTATCATGTACATCACACTTGAATAAGTGTATTTCTTTATGGCACTGGAATACGTTTATTCCTTAAGTAGCACTGGAATATAGTGTACTCAGTGTACAGCACTTTAATGTGTAGATCCATTCAGTTACGACACTGGAACATGTGTATTGCCTTTACGGCACTGTAATAGGCGTATTCCTTAAACGGCACTGGAATACGTGTATATAATACTTTATACGACACTGGAATACATGTATTCCTTATACCGACAGTTTTCCTGTACACACAGCTAGTGTCCATTCTCGTCAGGACCGCGCCTTTTAAAATGCATTGTTACCATGACAATTGAGCGAAGCAGCTATACTGCTGCAGTATGTGCCTTCGAAGCAGTCAAGTGTAAAGTGATCCTCGCACACGAAATTAGACATCTTCCATTCATCTCTTGGCTGGACTTCGCGAACGAAGATTTTATAGGAGTTGCCCACGACGTCTGCAGGCTTGTTCGTGGCTGCGGAGGCCAATCCGGGACAGGCAGGTTCGACCGCAGTGGCTGCAGGGGAAGGTATGGCCAGAGTTCTGAGTTGCGGCATCTCTGTTCTTTCTCCTGAGCCGCTTGTCCTTAAGGCTAGCTCTGCGAGAGTCCTCAAAGGAGACAGCTGCCTTGTAAATAGTGGAGCGCCAGGTGTCACGGTCCACAGCAAGCGAAGACCACTGGTGGTGGTCGATTTGGCAGGCACTAAGTGACTCTTCCATTCATAGTCGTCCACTTATTACCCGGTAGTTTTCCGGTCCTCAAGTTCTTCATGTATGATGTGCAACGCTTTCGATCTTCGGCAGACTTGTTAGGATTCCTAAAATGACTTAAGCTCTTCTTTTCATTGCCTTCGCCTTGCAAATGTAAATAAGCAAAGAGTTTTTCATTGATGCATTTTGGCAAATGGCTTTTCAGTGGGTAGACTGACATCACTGCCTGCTAGAAATTTGTTTACCAATGTCTTAAAAAAGGTACTGGAGGCTTACGGGCCCTTTTGTCGTCAGACTTACCTGTCTCATTAATATAGCGCCCTGCTGCTCTTTTTGTCTACTGTATTACAAAATACGGTACACTTTGGGATGGGGCTGGTCGAAGAGCGTTCCGCAGAATGCAAAGGAAATAACTGGCGGGCGGACCTCATAGTCAGGCAACGAAGGAACACGATAAAAATGACGTCACGTCTAGCTACTCTAACTTTACTGTTCAACGTCGTTTTGCCACGAAACGCCGTATGTACGACAACCATAAATCTAAGCGACCATGATCGATCTAAGACGTGACACGCATCATCACAGTCACACGACGGCAAAGGACAGAGAGAGTGACAGGGAGAGAGAGAGCAACATGAAAAGAAATGAAATGAAACTTTATTTTACAAGGATAAACGATTAGGCCACATACCAATTTTCAATCGTGGTCTTCAGAGAGAGAGAGAGAGAGAGAGAGAGAGACAGAGAGAGAGAGAGAGAGAGAGAGAGAGAGAGAGAGAGAGAGAGAGAGAGAGAGAGAGAGAAGAGAGGGAGAGAGAGAGAGAGAGAGAGAGAGAGAGAGAGAGAGAGAGAGAGAGAGAGAGAGAGAGAGAGAGAGAGAGAGAGAGAGAGAGAGAGAGAGAGAGAGTTATTTGGGTTTAACGCCGAGCAGGCGACTAAGGCCATCTCACGGCGGGATGGGTAAAAATCTGGTCAGCCAGACTAAAAGCAAGGTCTTAAGACAAGATGTAAATATAGCTTAAACATGTCAGGCTAAAATGTCGCACAAGTCTTTAAAAGAAACGTATACAGACTCTCAAAAAGGGCAAATAAAAAATATTTACATAGTCTATGAATGCTCAGATCTTGTTAAAAAAATTGCATTCTCTCAAGAAATTGAAGATTTTGTCCGGGGAAACATCCCGGAACAAAACATTCAAGGAGTCTGCCGTGAAGTGTTTATATCTCGTGTCAATTAGATCGGCACAATACAGCAAAAAGTGTCTAACAGAAAACTGCTCATCACAGGCAAAACACCATGGACGCTCATCCTGTTTAAGTAAGTAAGAGTGCGTAACATACGTGTGCCCGATGTGGAGCCGAGCAAGGACAGTCTCCTCACGGCGGCTGCCGCAGCGGAAAGGTAGACTGTCGGACAACGTAGGAAGATCTTCATGAAGCTTGTTCCCTTCCTTTGTCCCACTCGGACTACCACTCGCGGGCTATGTACGCACTAATCACAGGTTGAAAATCACTATAAACAGTCTGTGTGTCAGGGACAGGGTCACTGCGGGCACTGTTGGCAGCAGAATCTGCGATTCTGTTGCCTTCGATGTCCACATGGCCCGGGACCCAAATAAAAATGATGTCATAATATTCCTTCATCAAGTCTGCGTAGAGCTCTCTAATCTGCATCAGCAGTGGATGGTCTGTTCCCACGCCTTGAAGGGCCTGCAGGGCAGAAAGAGAGTCAAACAGAATCAGGAAGTTCCTTTCCCGAGACATGATAGATAGATAGATAGATAGATAGATAGATAGATAGATAGATAGATAGTAGATAGATAGATAGATAGATAGATAGATAGATAGATAGATAGATAGATAGATAGATAGATAGATAGATAGTAGATAGATAGATAGATAGATAGATAGATAGATAGATAGATAGATAGATAGATAGATAGATAGATAGATAGATAGATAGATAGATAGATAGATAGATAGATAGATAGATAGATAGATAGTAGATAGATAGATAGATAGAGAGATAGAGAGAGAGAGAGAGAGAGAGAGAGAGAGAGAGAGAGAGAGAGAGAGAGAGAGAGAGAGAGAGAGAGAGAGAGAGAGAGAGAGAGAGAGAGAGAGAGAGAGAGAGAGATGAAATAAAACTTAATTTTTCACGGATAAATGATTAGGTACTTTCAATGACCTTTTTTTTTCCAAACATGCCCTTGCAATGCTATACATTGCACGTAAACACATTTACATAATAATATAAATAAAAGTATTCATAATAGTGAAAAGTACAGGCAACAATAATTCCATTTCAAATAATCTATGCTCACATTACACCACACCTACACCCCCCCCCCCCCCCCACACACACACACACACAAACAAAAAACAACAACACTCTCTTCAGAGAGAGAGAGAGAGAGAGAGAGAGAGAGGAGAGAGAGAGAGAGAGAGAGAGAGAGAGAGAGAGAGAGAGAGAGAGAGAGAGAGACAGACAGACAGACAGACAGAGAGACAGACAGACAGACAGACAGACAGACAGACAGACAGAGCAACAACCCAATCTAAACTTATGACGCCTTACTCCATGGGAGATAGATGGGCTGAGGGCCCTGGGTAACCACTAAGTCCCTACTTCCCAACCATACTGACCCCAACCCCGTTTGAGTGGGCGGTAAGCCCGACCTCACTATAACCTAACGCAACAGTACCTAAGGGTGACTAAGAGCTAATGAAGCCGCGGAAGTCCCGACATACTCACCTAAACAAGGACTAAGAAAGGTTTATATCCCCTCCCAACCTTCTAGAACAATCAGAGATGGCTTCCTTACCTGTTCGGAAGCGCAAGTGAATTGACGGAATGTGGTTCTACACGTGTGGTACTAAATTTAATACTAAGAACGGATGAAGCGCATGCGCTAATACTAAAACAAACGACATACCTGTTCAGCCAACTCGTAAGAAGACACAACTAATAAATGATGTCAAACTACCTAGGGCTAGTTCACTACGACAGTAAGTAAAAATGCGAATTACGTAATACCCACCAACACAAATTATAGAACTCTATCCAGCAAGTACAAGTGCGCAGAGCTAAACGCGACCCAATAAGAGAAGGCATAAACATGCAAGCACTGCAGAAAAAAAGAGACATGGTTAGAGTTATTACCATCGTAGAAGAAAATAGCATCTTCTGACGACAGTGACATCTGTCACAAATAAAACCATGAGCCGGTGAAGAAAATATTACATTAAAAGTCTGCATTCACATTTTCCAACCGCTGTATTGGCTGTGTCCTGTTGTTACAGATAAACCCCAGCTGACAGAGTGCAACACTACACACTGTCTGTATTGACTGTGTTCTGTTGTTACAGGTAAACCCGGCTGACAGAGTGCAACACTACACACTGTCTGTATTGACTGTTTTCTGTTGTTACAGTAAACCCCCGCTGACGGGGTGCAACACTACAACACTACACACTGTCTGTATTGACTGTTTTCTGTTGTTACAGGTAAACCCCAGCTGACAGGGTGCAACACTACACACTGTCTGTATTGGCTGTGTCCTGTTGTTACATGTAAACCCCAGCTGACGGGGTGCAACACTACACACTGTCTGTATTGACTGTTTTCTGTTGTTACAGGTAAACCCCCGCTGACGGGGTGCAACACTACACACTGTCTGTATTGACTGTTTTCTGTTGTTACAGGTAAACCCCAGCTGACGGGGTGCAACACTACACACTGTCTGTATTGACTGTGTTCTGTTGTTACAGGTAAACCCCAGCTGACGGGGTGCAACACTACACACTGTCTGTATTGACTGTTTTCTGTTGTTACAGGTAAACACCGCTGACGGGGTGCAGCACTACACACTGTCTGTATTGACTGTGTTCTGTTGTTACAGGTAAACCCCAGCTGACGGAGTGCAACACATAAGACATAAGATATAAGACATTTATTTACCAAGTAAAACGTTACAAGGATTTTTGTGTGACATGGCGACAGTAAAATACATCCTCACTTACTACACATGCATTCATCATGACATACACTCAGTCGTCCTGTATACAGCACTAAGATAGATAAACACAATATTACACACATCAGTCCTATGTCACAATCATGGAATCACGTTGTTCCATGGATGGTGATGAACTGAGTACAGCTTCTGGAAAGAAACTGCATCTGAATCGAGAGGTTCTGGCTTTCAAAGCACGACACCGCCGGCTAGAGGGCAGAGGCTCGAAGAGATGATTGGCTGGGTGTGACAGATCGCAAACGATTTTTCCTGCCTTCCGTTCCATACGTGTTTTGAAGATGGAGGCGACAGATGGAAAGTCGCAGCCAGCTATTTTGGAGGCAGTCTTAACAATGTGCTCGAGCTGGTTCTTTTCTGTTGCGGTTGTGCTGCCATACCAGACAGTGATAGAGAAGCACAAGGTGCTCTCTATCACCGCGCGGTAGAACTGTGCCATGATACCTCTTGACATACCGAGTTTCCGCAGCTGTCTCAGAAAGTGGAGACGCTGTTGGCACTTTTTCACAATGGCCGTAGTGTTATTGTCCCAACCCAGATCGCTCGAGATGATGGAGCCGAGAAATTTAAACGAGTCGACTTGTTCTACGGTTTCCCCATTGATGACAAAGGGCAGTATCGGGACTTTGATTTGATGAAAGTCAATCACCACCTCTTTTGTCTTTGAGACATTCAGTTCCAGGTCATTTTCCGAGCACCAGTCGACCATTCTCCGAACCTCGTCTCGATACACAGTTTCGTCGCCATCAGACAACAGGCCTTCAAGGGTGGTATCATCGGAAAATTTCAAAATTTTCACAGACGGGGTTCCGGAGACACAGTCATTTGTGAACAGGGTAAAGAGAAGCGGAGAGAGAACGCATCCTTGTGGAGCGCCAGTGTTCAGTGTTACCGCGGCAGAGTGTGAATTGTAGAGTCTTACGACCTGAGGACGGTCCAGAAGAAAGTCAAGGATCCAGTGACATATGGAGGGGTGAACATTGAGGTGAACGAGTTTGTCGAAAAGCTTGTGAGGGATGATGGTGTTGAAAGCACTGGAATAGTCAATAAACAAGACTCTGGCATAGGTGCGTGGGGTCTCCAAGTGCTGCAAGATGAAATGCAGGCCCAGTGCGACTGCATCATCTACTGACTGTTCGCTTGGTAGGCAAACTGGAGTGGGTCAAGCAATTGCCCCGTGGATACCCTCAGGTAGCGAAGAACAAGCCGCTCCAGGACTTTTATGGCAACAGACGTCAGTGCCACGGGGCGATAGTCGTTCAGCTGGGTGACCTTTGACTTCTTGGGAACAGGGACGATCACGGACGACTTGAAGCACCGCGGCACCGACATCTGCTGTAGAGGGGTATTGAAGATATCGGTGAAGACAGGAGCGAGCTGGTCAGCACAGAACTTCAAGGCAGCCGTAGACACGTGGTCGGGACCCGAGGCTTTCCTGGGATTCTGTCTCTGGAAGAGACGTTTTACCTCCGCCTCTCGAACGCTGAAGGGCGGCGTCAGAGTCGACGCGTCTCCAGGAAGCGGAGAACGGTATCGAGGAGTGGGATTTTTCTGATCAAACCTGCTGTAAAACAGGTTCAGCCTGTCCGGGAGCTCCGGGTCCACGTCATCGTGAGTTGTTGCCCCCTGCTTGTAGCCGGTGGCCTGCTGCAAACCCCGCCACACCTCTCGCATGTTGTTGGAGGAGAACTGGTCTTCGAGTTTCTTCCTGTAGGTCGCCTTCGCCCTGCTGATCTCGCGACGCAGCGCAACTTTGGCCTTTCTGTACTGCTCCCCGTCGCCACTCTTGAAGGCCTCGTTCTTAGCGTCAAGTTTTACCTTGACTGAGCGGCTGAACCACGGCTTGTTATTGCCAAAGATGTGGACGGTCTTGGTCGGGACACAGGCCTCCTCACAGAAGCCTATGTACGACGTCACTGCATCTGTGTACTCGTCCAGGCTACTGCTCGCCTCTTTGAAAACGCTCCAGTCCGTCGCCTCCAGACACCCTTGCAGCGTCTCCGTCGCCTCCGTGGTCCATCTCCTGACCGTCTTCGTGACAGGCTTCACAGCTTTCAGTCACTACAACACTACACACTGTCTGTATTGACTGTTTTCTGTTGTTACAGGTAAACACCCGCTGACGGGGTGCAACACTACACACTGTCTGTATTGGATGTTTTCTGTTGTTACAGGTAAACCCCAGATGACGGGGTGCAACACTACACACTGCCTGTATTGGCTGTTTTCTGTTGTTACAGGTAAGCCCCAGCTGACGGGGTGCAACACTACACACTGTCTGTATTGACTGTGTTCTGTTGTTACAGGTAAACCCCAGCTGACGGAGTGCAACACTACAACACTACAAACTGTCTGTATTGACTGTGTTCTGTTGTTACAGGTAAACCCCAGCTGACGGGGTGCAACACTACACACTGTCTGTATTGACTGTTTTCTGTTGTTACACTTAAACCCCCCTGACGGGGTGCAACACTACACACTGTCTGTATTGGCTGTTTTCTGTTGTTACAGGTAAACACCAGCTGACGGGGTGCAACACTACACACTGTCTGTATTGACTGTGTTCTGTTGTTACAGGTAAACCCCAGCTGACGGAGTGCAACACTACACACTGTCTGTATTGACTGTTTTCTGTTGTTACAGGTAAACCCCGGCTGACGGAGTGTAACACTACAACTGACTGTATTGACTGTGTTCTGTTGTTACAGGTAAACCCCAGCTGACAGAGTGCAACACTACAACACTACACACTGTCTGTATTGACTGTGTTCTGTTGTTACAGGTAAACCCCGGCTGACGGAGTGTAACACTACACACTGAGTGTATTGACTGTGTTCTGTTGTTACAGGTAAACCCCAGCTGACGGAGTGCAACACTACACACTGTCTGGGCGCGGAAGACTACCCCTTTACCGTCAACAGAAGCCGATCTCAAGACTTCACCTTTGACCTCATGGCCTACCCTGCGCCGCGCCCAAATCGTAAAGTGTTCCTGGGTGACACAATGCCGGCAAACGCCAGCCAACTGGTCCTGTCTGCCTCATCAGACGCAACGCTCGTTATCTACTGTAAATCATCTGCCGTCATCTATCAGGCACTGTGTGTCGTCACCACAGACCATGTTGATGGAGGGGTCTATGCCGTCACCTTGGAAAACGACTTTGGTGATGTCACAGTGTACCTGCAAGTGGAGCCTCGCTTAGAGGGTACTGACATTTGCACTATGTTGACGCACTATTGTACATTGATCACAGCGTAGACCCAGAGGATGAAGTATAGCTGCCAAGCTTGAACAGTCAGATAGAAAAGACAAATACACATTGGATTATTTGGGTTTAAAACGAACCAATGCAATTTACCCAGCATATAATCTTTAGATGCAAATATGATTGTTTGAAATCTGAGCAATTTTCTGTCCACTTGTTGATTATTTTGCATACTGATAAACTGTACTTGTGTTTTGATGAGATCGTTTTAGCTGTTATGATTTGTTTTCATTGGTCGTATATATCTAATTCTGTATTTCACAGATTGTTGTAATATTCTGTTGTGCTTTTTATTTTAATTACTCTTGTTGTCTGACATTGGAGTGCTTGCAGACTTATGGAGTTGTGATTTTACAATAGTCTGGAGGTATTGCAGTAGGAAGAGTAGCCAGTATATGTCTGTCAGTGGAATGATTGCAGACTTATAGAGTTGTGGTTTTACAAGAGTCTGAAGGGTATAGCAGTAGGATGAGTGGCCAATACCTGTCTGTCATAATCCTAGCGCCCTTGTTTGTTATTCCCCCAGGTGAAGATGCCATTGCTGCTCTCCTGACATCCGTTGGTGTGTGTATGTTTGCTGTCGCCTTCGCTGGAATCATTGTCTTGGGCGTGTTGAGCATCAGGAAGTACCGTGGTACGTCATTTACAGTACTTCATTCTGTCTTTGTTACCCTATGTGCTGGGGACCTGGGTGAGTTATTTACAGTATACATGTCAGCCTTCATTACCTTACGTCCTGTAGACCTGGGTACGTCATTTACAGTACTCATGTCTGTCTTTCTTGCCTTACGTCCTGGGGACCCGGGTACGTCATTTACAGTACTCATGTCTGTCTTTCTTGCCTTACGTCCTGGGGACCTGGGTACGTCATTTACAGTATGTCTGTCTGTCTTTCGTACCTTGCGTCATGGGAACCTGTGGGACCTCATTTATTGTACTCATGTCCGTCTTTGTTACCAGGCACCAGGCCTACCTAGAAATTAAAAAAAAACAAACACTTTTTTGAGCATGTAAAAAACAGTTACTGGTTTTATATACTTTAACATCTCTATTTTCACACACACTTTATATTTTTTCGATAGCGTAAGTAGTTTTGGAGATATGACGCCTCAAAGTAGGTAGGTGAGGCCCCCAGATTGAGAAAAAATCCACGAACCTAACAGGTAAGTTTCAGCTCAACCAAATAATGTGCTACTCCCTTGCGTATTTGAAACAACGAGCACCTCCCTGCTGTACGACGTCATCAAAATGGCTGCGCCCATTGATTACAAGCGTGGTTGAGCTTTATTCTGACTTTCTACGCGGATTTTGTGCAAACTTCTGAGGTTTACATTAGCAAAGATGCCAGGAGACAAGAAATCTGGTGGAAAACGACTACTAAAGCATAAATTTCACTGCAATCAATACCCCAAAAAAGGTAAAAATGAATCTGAAGTTGTTTTATCGGTAAGTACTTTTGAAAGGAGTGTTGACCAGAGCAATCATTGTGAAAGTGAAACTGACATTTCTGGTGACAATGACACTGAATCGAAAGCTGGGACCACGCCCACTCGGTCAGATATGAAGATTTACAACTTATATGACTTCTCCGGTGAGTCTGAGAGTGACAGTGAAAGTGTCAGTGATGCAGAAGTTAATCATGACCAAATGTTCCAGGGGTATAGACTTATTGATATGGACATTCTGAACAATTTTAAAGACCTGGCTGCAACGTCTCTTCTTCGAAAGTGTCTGGAGGGCTACACGCAAAATTCCAACGAGTGTGTGAACAGTGTCATCTGGACTTTCTGTCCCAAGAGGAAAAAACATGGGTTAACTACAGTGAACACAGCAGTTTTTGCTGCAGTCTGTCTGTTCAATGATGGTGCAGTGACTTTGAAAGCTATTGTTGAGAATATGGGTATCAGTGTCAGTGCATTCTCTCACCGGATCTTTGAGAGCAAGGACACAACATCCCAGAGGCAAGCCCATCAGGCATCAAAAGAGTTCAGGAGGAAGCAGAGTTGCAGGAGACTTGGCAGGGATGAAGACCAAGCTGACAGAGAAGGATTTCACTATCTGGCAGGTGGCCACTAGTCTGGATGCAACAAGTAAGACTCAATTTCCTTATTGAAATTTTCTCCGAAAATCGCTGTCGTTTACCACTATAAACACCATAAAATCCACAATGTTCAACCTAGAGCCACAACATATGGCTTAAAATAAAGCATATAAGTGTGTCTGGCGTCTGAACTAGAAGAATTACTAATGCTTTGTAATGGACAAAGTTATGAGCTATCAAGATGTAATTATTTAGTTATAATTTATTACCGAATTCAAACCACGGTTATCAAATACATATTAATCTCAGGATGTTTCTTCTAGAATACACGCCAGATATGAGTCTAAATAAGGTTGTGACAAAAGAACAGGTTCCCACATGGGGTGTGTGTGAAAATATGATGTTTGCAGTACCCAGCATGATAAATCAGCCAATTTTTAAAAATTATTATTATTAATTATTTAAAACCCTTTTAATGCAAAAATATTCCCAAATCAACCTGTTTACCATAAAATATCACCAAAATGCTACACTGTGTCAAAATTTCATCAGGATATTCCAAACAGAACATTGATTGTTTTTGGGTCAAAACTTGGACCAATTTCTAGGTAGGCCTGCCCCCTTACGTCCTGGGGACCTGGGGACGTCATTTTCAGTACTCATGTCTGTCTTTCTTATCTTACGTCCTGGGGACCTGGGTCCGTCATTAGTAAGTGTGCTGTCTGTATAATTTCTTACTTTACGTCCTAGGCACCTGGGTGGGTCATTTATAGTGCTGTTCAACTTTGTTGCCTATTTGTCCCTCAAACTTGGGTTTAAAAAATAAACACACACACACACACACACACACACACACACACACACACACACACACACACACACATACACACATATATATATATATATATATATATATATATATATATATATATATATATATTATATATATATATATATATATATATATATATATATATATATATATATGGTGTATAGTGTTCATGGAGAAGCAGTACCTTTGACTTTCAGCCAGCAGCGCCTCTTGGGGCAGGCGGGAGCACTGGTCTTCACATGGCACTCAACTCTCACAGCTGGTTCCAGGTCCTTCGCCTAGCCACTGGTCTTCACATGGCACTCAACTCTCACAGCTGGCTCCAGGTCCTTCACCTAGCCACTAGTCTTCACATGGCACTCAAATCTCACAGCTGACTCCAGGTCCATTACCTAGCCACACTCCGGTAACCGCTTCTGCTGGCGGACGAAACGTTATGAGGGGCTGACGCGTCTCTCAGTCAGTTGAAATACTTGGATAGGAGACGGGCGCCGCCAAGTTCGCCTAAGCCCATTGAAAGGACTGATGGACAAGCAACAGAATAAGAATGACATGCCGGATAGTCGGGGCCCGGATCACCAACGACTGCGCACCCCATTGGAGGTCTCCAGGGTGGGGGCGACAAGTGTGTTACTGGAACCAAACCCACCATCAAGCTGCCCACGCAAGAAAAAACTATCGGAACTTGGAACGCTCGCACACTCTACCAGTGCGGCAAAGTGAAAGAACTCACCCACGATTTAAAGTGCTATCGCTGGGACATTGTAGGACTTGCAGAAGTTCGATGGACAGGCTTTGGAGAAACAACAACAGATGAAGGCCATAAAATCTGGTTCAGCGGAAAAGAAACCAAGCACGAACATGGCGTAGCTTTTATCGTAAGGAAAGAAGTGGCTGGAACTGTCATCAGCTGCACCCCCGTGTCAATCAGACTAATCTCCATCCCCATCTCCGCCCGACTGCACAACATCACTATCATACAAGTATACGCTCCAACAGCAGATCATGATGATGAAGAATTAGAAGAATTTTACGAACAACTGGACAACATCATCAATAAAACACCTAAGAAAGACATTCTGACTGTCCTCGGTGACTGGAATGCAAAGATCGGCCCTGACGCTTACCAACAATGGGCAGGAACAGCTGGTAAGATTGGCCTTGGAGAAACAAACGACAGAGGCCTGCGACTTTTAGAGTTCGCACAGAGTCACCGTCTTACCGTTGCTAATACCCTCCATCTACACAAGAAATCAAGAACAGTGACATGGCAATCGCCAGGAGGCCTGGTCCATAACCAGATTGACCATCCTGCTGCCTCGACGATTCAAATCCAGCGTTAACATAGCACAAACGAGGTCCTTTCCTGGCGCTGATATTGGCAGCGACCACAACCTCGTCCTTACTAGCCTCAAGTTGAAGCTGTCATTGAAACGAGACAGCAAGAGCCCTCGCATCCGATTCGACCTCGAGAAGCTAAAAGACCCGGAAGTAGAAGAGGTCTTCCAAGCCCAGGTGGGAGGCAGATTTGCAGCCTTGGCTACTTTGGACTGCGACGTACACACCCTTACTGAAAATATAAAAGAGGTGTTACTTTCTACAGCAGAAGTAGTGCTGGGGAAGCAGAGGAAGCGCAAACAGCCCTGGGTCACCGATGACATCCTCGATCTCTGTGATGAGAGGAGAGCCTGGAAGAAAAAGAGAGGCCAAGACCTCACATCATCAAACAAGTACAGACTTGTCAACAAGAAGATCAGGAAGAGGACGAAAGAAGCCAAAGAAGATTGGATTGAAGACCAGTGTCGTAGCGTGGAAGAGGGCATGACCAACGGCAACAGCAAGAAAGCTTATGAAACGCTAAGGACCCTCACCAAGACTCAACAGCGAACAGCCACAGTCATCGAAGACAGTCCCCACCCGGGTCTGCCCTGGGGGACTTGGGTGGGGTTAGGTACTTTTTAGTTCCCAGGGTCAGCCTGGTCAGCCCCACAGAGTGAGTTATATATATATATATATATATATATATATATATATATATATATATATATTATATATATATATATATATATATATATATATATATATAATATATATATATATATATATATATATATATATATATATATATATATATATATATATATATATATATATATATGTCAAAGGTATGTATGTATACATATATATTCATTGTATACATACATACATATTGATGTATACACACGTCTACAGGAACACGAGTGTTTGAAGATGCACATATATATATATATATATATATATATATATATATATATATATATATTATATATATATATATATATATATATATATATATATATATATATATATATATCTATATATATATATATATATATATATATATATATATATATATTATATATATATATATATATATATATATATATATATATATATATATATATATATATATTATATATATATATATATATATATATATATATATATATATATAATATATATATATATATATATATATATATATATATATATATATATATATATATATATATATATATATATATATATATATATATATATATATGCTTGCCACCGCCCAAAATAGAACTCAGTGGAGAGCACTGTCTGTTGCTGCTGCCTTTCAGTCCCCACAACGCCCTGTTCTGGCAAGGGACTGATGATGATCATGATGATATATATATATATATATATATATATATATATATATATATATATATATATATATATATATATATATTATATATATATATATATATATATATATATATATATATATATATATATATATATATATATATATATATATATATATATATATTAATATGTGGCTTAATTGCAATAATGAGAAAGGCTTAAGTTGTTCCGATGGTTCCAGTGATGCCGCCTTACTTTTGGGTTTGAGTATATTTTCCTTCACCACACGTTGTTTCAGAGCTGAGGATGTACGCGCGTCAGCGGGACGAGCAGAACATAGAGGTGCAGGCCTTCTATAGTCGGCTGGCGGAAGCTTTGACGTATTATAATGGCGCTCAATTAATGGAGGAAATCTACCACCTCATTGATGACTCCCATATCCCTCCTGAAACAGGTACACTGACCATCTAAAAAAATGTGACATAATCGGGTTGATCGGAACACTCAGGTGTTTTCCTGAATGATTCCCATGATGTTTCATTGGGGGGAAGGGGGGGGGGGGGCTGGCCAGTAACCCAGATAATGATAAATCATTTTAACTCATCTTATTATTTTTACAATGTGTCTGTAAAATAAAATCTGGATGTGACACGTTTTGACATCACAAATGGACATTTGTCTTGACTTGTCCCCCATACATACAGTCCTCGTGTTTCTGTAGACATGTATCTTAACTTGTCCTCGTGTTCCTGTGGACATGTATCTTGCCTTGTCCTAGTGTTCCTGTGGACATGTATCTGGACTTTTCCTCCATAAATACAGTCCTCGTGTTGCTGTGGACATGTATCTGGACGTTTCCTCCGTAAATACAGTCCTTGTCTTGCTGTGGACATGTATCTTGGTTTGTCCCCCATACATACAGTCCTCGTGTTCCTGTGGACATGTATCTTGACTTGTCCTCCATAAATACAGTCCTCGTGTTCCTGTAGACATGTTGACTTGTCCTCCAGACATACAGTCCTCGTGTTCCTGTGGACATGTATCTTGACTTGTCCTCCATACATACAGTCCTCGTGTTCCTGTGTATCTTGACTTGTCCTCGTGTTCCTGTGTATCTTGACTTGTCCTCGTGTTCCTTTGGACATTAGCTGCACGCGTGGTTCTATCCTGACAATCAGCAAATCATACAGTAGTCATCCAGTGGAAAAACGCACTTATTTCTACGCATTTTCAGTGTGACCCCTCTGATAAATACGATCTTCATCAGAATACCGCATAAAATGTGACATAAATCACGTTTTGTTTCTGTTTTTGTTTGGTCAGTACATGGTGTTTATGTATAAGAATTAACTTTTTACTCATGAAACAACTGACATAACATTACAATGGTATCCCTTTCAGAGCCTCGTCCTCCATTATGCCAACGCCGGAGACGCTTCCCTGGCCGCGCCTCACTGAAACCCCACCTTCACCAAGTCGCACTGCCCCCACTTCCTACAGAGGATCCACAAGGAGTGCCCTCCTGCAGACGCTGGTCCCTCCCGGAGAATTATCTCCACCCCACTGTCTGTCGGCGCTTGTCTGATAATGCTAGTGACGCCTCCTCTCTCAGCTGCCAGTCTTTGCCTTTCAATTACATCTACCTTCCCTCTTTGCCTGGCACTTACATCCACCCCACCTGCTCTCCTGCTGACCGGCGTCCACTGTCCTTACCTTCGGACTATTTGTTCCCCTTGGCTCCTGCTACTGCTGACTCTAACGGACTTAGCTCTCTGTCGTCTGACTGCCTGCACCCAGTGGCTCCCCCTACTGCTGACTCTAACAGACTTAGCTCTCTGCCGTCTGACTGCCTGCACCGAGTGGCTCCCCCTGAAGTGGCCACCCCGATGGTTACCCGTGCAGAAATAAGTCCGCCTCCTGTTTCTGACTACGTCCCACACGTCCCGCTTGTGACTACCCACCCTGACTACGTTCAGCCTGACCAGTTCGTGACTACCCACTCTGACTACGTTCCGCCTGACCAGTTCGTGGCTACCCACTCTGACTACGTTCCGCCTGATCAGTTCGTGACTACCCACTCTGATTATTTTGCTCTTGACCTGTCTGTGGCTGACGGCTCCGACTCCCTGCCCATAGACCATGTGCATGCTGGGCCATCCTTGGAAAACTCAGACGGACAGTCACAGGAAGAAACTGCCTTCTAAATCACGTGTCGTGCTTTCTTGTAGATTTCTGATTCTGCATGTCAGCTGTACATGGTTGGGTGTGATTTTCGTTTGCTTTATTTTCTTTTATAACATTCTTTTTGTGTATTTTTGTTTATTTTTTTTTATTTTGTGCTGGAATTTGGATTTTTATCGCTTGTTAGTAATATTACTCTTTATATATTTTCGTTAAAGTTTTTGTATCTGATCTGCATCTATTTTGAGCACCTCACAATCTTTTTTTTTTGGAAGTTTTCGTATATAGTGATTACCCCTTGTCATGCGGAATATGTGATTACCCCTTGTCATGCGGAATACACCAGTGTGTGGAATAATAATAAAACAGGAAAGGTGCACATGAAGCTGGTGTCAGCAGTTGTAGCTGTGCATAATGGCGCAGTTGCCGTGAGTAGGTGGCGGTGTCTGGATTCGACGTCAGCACTCGTATCACCAAGCATTTCTGGACTGTTTCTCAACGTTGGAGGCAGCTGTAGCAACTGTAGCTGTAGCAAGCGGTAGTCTACTGCCGTTAGCGAAACAGTGTTTATGTACATGCACTGCACATTCATTGCCTCAGTCACTGAGACTAGTTTTCTTTGTTGTGCTTTAAAGGTAAGCGACCGCACACATTTGAAAGTCATCCTGAAAAATACAGTGCAATGGTGCTGGAATACACCACTAGTTAGGTAAACGATCCATGCTGACGTTGTTAATGTAAAATGTGCCCGTGGATTCACTAACCAAAGTAACAGTCAGATCATTTTATGCAGCTAGTTGAAAGTATTTATAGTGTGGGAAATATGGCATCGGAGTACTATCTTAACCCTAATTATTCGGAATACACCAGTGTGTGAAATAAGTTTGACTAAATAGTTCAAGGGAAGTGCCAGAATAGCTTGGCGCCTTTAGGCGCCAAGTTATTCTGGCACTACCCTTGAACTAAAGCCATTGGTCTATATCCTTATCTCTAAGTACTATAATGTAGCTTGCATATGGCAGTGTACACATTTGAAGCTTTTATCCTCAGTATGATAGGGGTTAAGTAGACAACAGGCCCGACACAATGCTCTGCGGATTTTCATTTTCTTTATTTAAAGCGCTCCTGAAACTGTATCTGCATCCACAGAACCTTGCATCAACCTGTCTATAGCGCATCTATCGCGTAAGAGAAGCAGCTAAATACACGACAACACATACAACAGTTTGCTGAACGTTGCTGCTATCAAATCAAGGTCTCTCAGAAACATGTCTGACTTTATGAGAGCTTGTGTTGGCTTCATTTTGTCTATACTTAATTCTGAATGTCTTCTGGGCCCTCACCCATACTTACTTACTTACGCCTGTCACCCCTACCCGGGAATAGGCCTTCGACGAGAGACCTCCAGCGACTCCTGTCCTGTGCTTCTCCTTCGATTTTACTCCAGGTGGTTCCCAGTCTCTTGATGTCTGCTTGGAGGTTTCGACGCCATGAGTTTCTCGGCCTGCCTCTTTTTCTCTTTCCCTGGGGGTTCCATGACAATGCCTGACTAGTGATACTGGAAGCTGGCTTTCTCAGACTGTGACCAATCCATCCCCATCTTCTTCGCCCAATTTCATTCTCTTCTCTTATCTGCTCTGTTTTCTCCCAGAGTCTGACGTTGCTGATCTTCTCTGGCCAGTGGATTTTCAAAATTCTTCTAAGGCAACTGTTCATGATGATCTGTATTTTGTTGACTGTGGTTTTTGTCAATCTCAAAGTCTCTGCTCCATATAGGAGAACTGCTTTTACATTGGAGTTGAAAATCCGGACTTTGGTGTGTTGTGACAGCTCTCTGGAACTCCACACTTTTTTCAACTGGAGAAAGACTGCTCTGGCTTTACCGATTCGTGCTCTGACATCTGCATCAGTACCGCCTTTTTTTGTATATGAAGCTCCCGAGATAGGTGAAGGACTCCACCTCCTCCAATTGGGTGCCAGCAAGCAAGACTAGTTCTTCCCTGGTTGCGTTCAGCCTCATTGTCTTTGTTTTCTGTTTTTGAATGGTGAGGCCCACTTGGGACGAGATGTCAGCAAGCCTCATGGTCTTGTCCTGCATTTGTTCATGAGTGTGAGACAGTAATGCCAAGTCGTCTGCAAAATCGAGGTCGTCAAGCTGTGTCCACAGTGTCCACTGTATTCCACTTCGTCTGTGCTCTGTGGTCATCTTCATGACCCAGTCTATGGCCAGTAGGAAGAGGAACGGAGACAGCAGACACCCATGCCCGACACCGGTTCTGACCTGAAGCTCCCTGGTGAACTGCCCTTCGTGGATCACGCGACATGTCATGCCATCGTATCTGCTCTTGATCAGGCGGACGAGCTTTGTGGGTACACCGTAGTGTCGTATGAGTTTCCACAGAGTCTCTCGGTCCACGCTGTCAAATGTTTTCTCGTAATAAACAAAGTTGAAGTACAGCGGGGAGCTCCACTCCAGAGACTGTTCCACGATGATAGGGATAGTGGCGATCTGGTCTGTTCATGATCGGTTTTTCCTGAATCCTGCTTGCTGGTCTCTCAGTTGGGGGTCATCGGAGCTCTTCATTCTCTCCGTTTTGATCCTTTTAAAGACCTTTCCTGGTACTGACAGCAAGGTGATTTCTCTGTAGTTGGAACACTTGCTGAGGTCGCCTTTCTTGGGAAGCTTGATTAGGCACCCCTCCTTCCAGTCAGCCGGCATCACCTCCTCTTCCCAGATCTTTCCAAACAGTGGGTACAGCATCTCCACTGTTGTCTCTAGGTTTGCTGTCACAGACTCCACTGGGATGCCATCTGGCATTGCTGCTTTGCCGTTCTTCAAAAATGCCACTGCTCTTCTGATCTCTTCCCGGCTGGGTCTGTCACAGCTGATGGGTAGGTCGGTCTCGGCTGGCCGAAAATCTGGGGGGTCGGGTGGGCTGGGTCTGTTCAGTAACTCTTCAAAATACTCGGCCCATCTGTCGAGTTGGTCTGCTCTGTCTGCAATAGGCTTGCGTTCTTTGTCTTTTACTGGTCTTTCTGTATGGCCATACTTGCCCAACAATCTTCTGGTAATGTTGTAGAGCTGTTTCAGGTTGCCGCTGCCTACTGCCTTTTCTGCCTCTGCTGCCAGGCTGTCTGTGTAGGCCCTCTTGTCTGCCCTGATACTCCTCTTCACCTCGCGGTTGGCTTCCGAGTATTCCTCCTGTGCCCTTGCTTTGGCTGCTCTCATGCGACTATTGTTGACAACTGCTTTCTTCTGCTTCCTCACTTCTATCTTCTTCAAGGTCTGTGCCGACAGCCAGTCCTTGTGATGGTGTTTCCTGAACCCTACAGTGTCTTTCCAGGTTGAGTTCAGCGCCTCTCTAACTGCCTTCCACTGCTGCTCTGTGGTGACCGCCTCCTCTTCATTTACTAGCTCCTGTATCGCTTGAAACCGGTTGGACAGCACCAGTTTGAACTCTTCTCTCACTCCAGTCTCTCTCAGGAGGCCTACATTATAGCGCTGTCTTCTTGTTGTCTCTGTGCGGATTTCCTTTAACTTGAGCTTTATTCTTAAGATAAGCAGATGGTGGTCTGACGCAACATCTGCTCCCCTCCTCACTCAAACATCTTGAAGGGATCTTCTAAATTTCTTGCTAATGCAGATATGGTCTATTTGGTTCTCTGTAGCATGGTCAGGTGAGACCCAAGTTGCTTTGTGTATTCTTCTGTGTGGGAAGATACTGCCACCAATGACAAGTCTGTTTAGAGCACAAAAGTCTACAAACCCCTCCCCGTTCTCACTCATCTCCCCTAGTCCTGTCTCCCCATCACTTCTTCATATCCGGTGTTGACCTCTCCTATTTTGGCATTAAAATCGCCCATGACGATGGTGATGTCTCGCTCCGCACATTTGTCCACGGCACTCTGGAGTCGGTCGTAGAACTCTTTTTTCTCTTCCTCGTCACTGTCATTAGTGGGCGCATAACACTGGATGACGTTTAGCCTGATCTTTTTCTTGGTTCTATAGGCTGCTGTGATAATCCTTGGCCCAAGAGGTTCCCAGCCCATCAGCGCTCTCTGTGCCACTGGGGACAGCATCAATGCTACTCCTTCTGTATGGAGGGCATTTTCCTCTTTATGACCTGAATCTGTATCATCTCCCCACTTAACAGCCTTTTCTGGCCAGACTACGTCCATCTGGCTTCACTGATACCTAGCAGGGAAAGGTTGTACTTTTGCATTTCCGCTGCTATCTGGGCGGCCTTGCCGCTCTAGTACATGGTCTTGACGTTCATTGTGCCCTTGGTTGTGTCCCTGGATAGAGAGAGGCGGCCCGGTCCTGTGGCTTCCGAAGACTTCCGGCTTTCACCACAGGACGTCATAAATCTTCAGGTAGAAGAACCTTACTCCTCCAGAAAAGGAATTACTGTTTGTCTTTTCGTCAGCGTTTTTGTAGCTATTTCCTTTTTTGTAGGGTGGGGAAGCTACCCCCACGCCCAAGCCCCTTACTAGGAGGACCAGGGGTTTTCTGTCGGGGTCACCTTCCCTTAGACCATGTTCGTTCACGGCACATTATTTCATTCGGTGTACCCCTCTCGCGAGGGACCCCCTATCCACCACCCAGGGGACGCGCCTCAACACCATATGGTCCCAGCGCGAGGCCCTCACCCATAATGTGTACTGATTTGTAGCTTGTTTATACACATGTTTGTCATCTTTATAAATATTACTTGTTGTTGGCTTGTTTGTACATATGTTTGTACTATTTGTATACATGCCTTATTGATAGCTTGTTAATACGCTTAGTGTTTGCCCTGTTTGTTGTTGTCTATATACTGACGAGCAAAGGAAATGAGACATTTTTAGCAATTTTCGGAAACTCTAAAGTGTTCGTCGATATATAGCTTGTTTAAACACGTGTACGTCCCTAAGTGAGTAAATTTATTTTTAAGTTTGAAAGTTGTTAATGTGACCTTCTTCTAGGCAATACCAATTAAAAGCTTGCAAAATCTCCTTTCTAATTGTTCTTGATATGTCTTTCGATAATGCTGTACAAAAGCATTAACTTCAGTGTTGATCTGTGGTCGAAGTTTAAGTGTCGTCAAAGGAAAGTCTTTTTTTGTTTTTGTTTTGTTCTTCTTCTTTTCAAATGGGCGGCTGGGCCATGACGGCTCCTCTGTTGCGCGTGCTTGGTCACATGGCTTGTGAAAAGGAGGGTAGGAAAGTCTGCGATAGGGCAAGACAAGCATTGCGAATTCGTTTTCTTGTCGACTATGAGCATCCAACAAGCAATATCTGGATATGGCAACTTAAAGTATCTGGCCTTAGTGGTAATAATAATAATAATAATAGCGGTATTTCTAATGCGCTTATCTTATAATAATTATAACTCTTAGCTCGCACACACAACTCGCACACGCATGCGTACGCTTTAGACAATGACTCATGTACCACAAATACTGAAAAATACATTACGACGGTCAGCTTGGGGTGGGGAGTGAGGAGATGTAGTGCTAGAACTGTTGAAAGAGGTGAGTTTTGAGGGCGGACTGGAAGGAGGTGAGAGAGTGTTTCTGACGGAGAGAGAGTAGGAGGGTGTTCCAGGTGGTTGGACCGTTTACTGAGAAGGAGCGGGGAAAGAAAGTGCTGCGTTTGGTGCGGGGATGAGGAGGCCAAGAGGGTCGGAGGCGGGGCGGAGAGAGCGGGAAGGAGTGTAGGGGCAAAGTAAGTTGGAGAGATAGGTAGGAGCGTAGTTGTTCGGGGATTTGTAGCAGAGAGACAGAATCTTGTATTGGATGCGTTGGGGGATGGGGAGCCAGTGAAGGAGCTTGAGCAGGGGAGTGATGTGGTCGGATTTTTTCTTTCTGAGGTCGAGGCGGGCAGCATTGTTTTGGATGCGCTGGAGAGTGAGAGTGGTGGAGTGAGGAAGGCCGGAAAGGAGAGAGTTGCAGTAGTCGATGCGAGATAAGATGATAGAGACAGCGAGTTTAGCGGCAGCTTCGGTAGTGAGGTATTTTCTTATCTGACTGATGCGGCGGAGGTGGAAATAACATGCCTGGGCCGTGTCGGAGACGAAGCTGGTCATGGAAAGAGAGGAATCGAGGATAACGCCAAGGTTCTTGACCGAGTCAGAGAGGGAGATGGGGGTGCTGTCGAGTTGAAGGTGGAGAGTGAGGGAGCTGGGAAAGGTTCTGGCGAGTGCCTACCAGCATGGCTTCCGTTTTGTCGTCGTTCAGTTTGAGCTTGTTTGCTGTCATCCAGTTTTTCACGTCTTCATAGAAGTCAGCCGTGCGAGTCAGTAGTGTCTGAGTGTTGTAGAGTTTGTCTTTGTCTAGTAGTTGTGAGTCGTCAGCGTAGAGGTGGTGGTGTATGTGGCGAGACTGGATGATGTTGGACGGGGTAGAGTTGTAGAGTGTGAAAAGGACCGGGCCCAGGACGGACCCTGTGGAACGCCGCAGGAGAGCCTGACTGGGTTGGAGGAGACGCCGTCGATGGTGACGGACTGCTGTCTGTCGAAGAGGTAGGAGAGAAACCAGGAGTGGGCAGAGTCAGTGATGCCAAAGGATTGGTGAAGGCGGTGGAGGAGGATAGAGTGGTCTATGGTGTCGAAGGCGGCAGAGAGATCGAGTAGCGTAGGAAGGGAGATGTTGCCCGAGTCAGTAGAGAGAAGCAGATCGTTTAGGATATGTAGAAGGGCTGTTTCAGTGCTGTGATGTTTGCGATAGGCAGACTGGAAGGGACTGAGGAGGTTGTTGTCGGCGAGGTGGAGGTTGAGTTGATTGAGGACAACCTTCTCAAGAAGCTTGGACAGGAAAGAGAGATTGGAGACTGGGCGTTAGTTTTTGAGTTCGTTTGGGTCGAGGTTGTGTTTTTTTTTTAGGAGAGGACGGACGATGGCGGACTTAAAGATATAGGGGATGGAGCCATTCTCCATAGATGTGTTGATGATGTCGGTAATGAAGGGCAAACGTTTTGGGAGGCCGTCCCGGTAGAGACAACCTCGGAGGGGGTATAGTTCGCACGTTTTGAAAGGCATGGACTATATGGTCTTGAGGACTTCATCCTGAGAGACGGGACGGAAGAACGAGAATGGAGTGCCGGAAAAGGGGGGTCAGGAAGGCAAGGCGGAGAAGGCAGAATGTCGAGTGTGTTGCGCAGAGTTTGGATTTTGTCGGAGAAATAGGAGGAGAACGCGGACGAATGTTATTCTTTGCTGTGTGTGTTGGGAAGAGAAGAATCTTTAGAAGTGCATAGGAGTGTGTTCGTGGTAGCGTAGAGAGGTTTGGAAGAAGTGGATTCCAGGATTTTGTTTTGAAGGTGTTTACGTTTGGAGTCGGAGATCATTCTGCAGACTTTGGATCTGGTGGTTTGGAAGATCTCTCTGTGAACAGTGAAGTCAGATGAGGGCCAGGGGCGTTCGCGCTTGGCCTCAGCTATGTCGTCAGTGAGCCATGGGGGGGGGGGGGGGGAGTCGGTTGGGTATGGAGCAGGTGACAGGGGCATGGGTGTCTAGAAGTTTTCGAAGGGAGGAATCAAAATGGGACGCAAGATCGGGAGAGGGGGCGGGTTCCTAGAGAAGGTCGACAGCTTCGTCTAAGAAGTTCTATCGGTTGACAAATTTTAAT
Source organism: Semisulcospira habei (assembly GCA_036245525.1). Taxonomy (NCBI): domain Eukaryota; kingdom Metazoa; phylum Mollusca; class Gastropoda; family Semisulcospiridae; genus Semisulcospira; species Semisulcospira habei. Next base: position 96,954,894 of record BTPG01000003.1, on the reverse strand, counting down.
TTGCGACGAGAGACAAAGAGCTTGCGTTTTTCAGGGGGAGGGAGTTTGAGGGCGACGAGAATAGCGAGGTGGTCGGAGGGAAGCACAGAAGAGGTGTCAGAGTCGAGGAAGAGTTGATCGGACGTGCGGGAGATGATCCAGTCGAGGGTGTGGCCGAGTCTGTGGGTGGGTTTAGTGATGTGTTGTGTAAGATGTGGTTTGAAAGTGACGTGCAAAGGCGTTTTGTGTCAGGGTGGTCGGGTTTGTCGAAGTGGAAGTTAAAGTCGCCAAGAAGTGTGTGTTTTCCGGGTCGTGTGCTGTAGTGGTCGAGAAGGAGGTCGAACTCGGTGAGAAACATGGAGTTTGTGAGTTGTTTTGAGATCTTGGAGGGGGGCGATAGATACATGAGAAGATGAGGGACTGGCCAGGGAGTGTTGCTACGGCCTCGACAGTTTCAAAGGAGGGATGAGCAAAAGTGAGAGACTGAGAGAAGGAGAGGTGAGCTGAAAGACAGTACCTGTAGATGATGGCAATGCCACCCACTCTGGAAGCACGCAGGAAGGAGGCCAGGCGGTAGCCACTCGGAGTGACGCTGGCGATGATGTTTTCGTGGCCATCTGAGCGGAGCCACGTTTCGGTGATCACGACAACATCTAGGTCATTGTCTAGAATGCAATCTGAAATCACGTCGGCTTTACCATCTTTGCAGACAGACTGTGCATTGAACAGACACCGTTTTAGGTTGGATGAGCCAGAAGAGGAAGAGAGAGAGAAGAAACGGACGAAGAAGAGGACGAAGAAGAGGAGGGTGGGGAGGGGGGGGGGGAAAGAGGATGGAGGGGGGAAGGAGGCGGGAGGGGAGAGCGGGAAGGAGGAAAAGACGGGGAAGGAGAACCGGGCAAGAAAGAGAATGCGAGAGGGAGGGTGAGGGGGAGAGGTGAGGAGAAGGCGAGTAGGAAAAGCTGAGGTAGATGGGAGGGGGAGGGCGAAGAGGAGGAGAGAGGTGACGAGGAGAAAAAAAGGCGAAGGAGGAGGAGGTGAGGTGAGGAAGGGGGAGGAGGGCGGGGGATGGGGCGGCCGAGGAGAGCAGTAAGCGGTAAATGAGCAAGAGAGGAAAAGAAATGGGAGAAGAAGGAAGGAAGGTGGAGAAATCGAGGAGGCGGGGGGAGGTGGAAGGGGTGGAAGGGCATAGGAAAAGGGGAAGAAGTGTGTGGTTGTGTTTGTGGTGGTGAGTCCCGCCGTCTGCTAATTCCGCCCCTGTGGCCTCTCTTTCGCGATCGGATGCCGCGTAAGGCATCTGCAACACTGTCAGAAGCTCCGGCCGCGCAGTAGGTGGCGTGGCGACGTAGAGATAGCAGTTGTTGGCGTGTGTATTTGATAAGCATGATTGTTTGTAAGGACAAGAAAGAGGAAGACGAGAAGAGGGTTCACTAGGGTGTGTGTGTGTGTGTGTGTGTGTGTGAGAGTAAGTGTGTGTGTGTGTGTGTGTGTGTGTGTGTGTGTGTGTGTGTGTCGGTATGTGTGTGAGCGGTGTGGTAGGGGATCGACCTGATTTCCGATCGGTCAGCGGCGAGATCGGGCAATGGTGCCAAAAGTGGGGAGGGCGAGATGTCGACGGGAGAGCACACATAAACCTATAGAACGGTAGGAACACGAACGAGTTTACAACAACCAAGCGGCAGATGCAACCACGGGTGGCAAACAGACTCACACACCGATCTGACTGTACACACCGATCTTCCAGCTCTATATATATATATTGAATTGAAAATGTCTGTGGGTGTCCCCTGCAGTCAGCTGTCCTGAACTCAAATTGGTCGTATCCATGACCACGGCATTCTGTGTGTGTCCATGATTTGAATATTGTTTTGTATTTTTGTTTTACTTGCACATGTAACGCACTTCGAGCTATACAAATAAATTGTTGTGTTATTAATCAAGCCACACAACCATCATTAATTAACTCATTGCAGACGTGCCGACTCCGGATACGCGGCTTATGCCGGCTCCATATGTACACGGATAATGCCGGCTCCATATGTACACGGCTTATGCCGTCTCCATATTAATACGCGGCTTATGCTGGCTCCAAATGTACACACGGCTTATACCGCATATCCGGAGGCGGCACGTCTCCATTGAGTTAATATATATATTCTTTAATAATGTTATTTGAACAATATACTAATAATCTATCTATCTATCCATATCCCGTAGTCTTGCCGACCGTTGGGGCACCACTCATGACTTGGCAACCAACTCCCTCCATTCCTCTCTGTTCTCTGCCATTCTCAGCGTATCGCCCAGCTTCAGTCCTGTCCACTCTGAGATATTGTCCTCCCATCTTTTCCTCTGTCTTCCTCTCCTTCGTCCTCCTTGCACAGTGCCTTGCAAGACTGTTTTGGCAAGCCCTGCTGAACGCGTGACATGCCCATACCACTTCAGTTTGCTTTTTCTCACAATGGCTAATAAGTCTTCGTAGGGCCCGATGGCTTGCCTGATTCTGCTTTCCACTTCCTCGTTTGTGATGTGATCTCTGTATGAGATGCCAAGCAGCCTTCGAAAACATCTCATTTCAGTGGCTTGTATCCTCCTTTCAAGGTATGCTGTTAGGGTCTATGACTCGCAGGCATACAAGAACACTGAGATGACTAAAGAGCGCATCAGTCTGATCTGGGAGCAGAGTGTGATGTTTCTGTCCTTCCATATGGTCTTCAATCTTGTCAGTGCTGTTGTTGTCTGCGCAATCCTGGACATTATTTCTGGTTTTCATCCCTCATCTGTCACAATGGCTCCTAAGTATTTGAATTTCTTAACTGTTTCCAGTTTTTGGCCTCCAACCATGATTTCAGTGCCAATGCCACTGGCGTTATTGGACATCAGTTTGGTCTTCTCTGCACTGATTTCCATCCCATATGCAATGGCTGTACTATCCAGCTTTTCCACCAGCTGAGCTAGCCCCTTCTCTGTTCCTGCAAGACCATCAATGTCGTCCGCAAAGCGCAAGTTCGTGATTGTTCTGCCTCCAATATGATCTTTCAGAGCGTCTGTCACGATTCATTCCATGAAGATTTTGAAAAGAGTAGGTGAGAGCAAGCAGCCTTGTCTGACTCCAACTGTAGTCCTAAACCAGTTTCCTATTTTGCTGTTGAAGCAGACTGCGCTAGTGGCCTTGTTGTAAAGGTTTGCTATGACATTGATCAGGTTGGCATTGATGTTGTATAGCTTCATGGTGGACCAAAGGGCTGCATACCACACCCTGTCAAACGCTTTCTTAAAATCCACAAAGACATGATAGAGGTCCTGCTGGTGCTGGAGGTATCTCTCACATAGAACTCTCAGGTTGAAGATCTGCTCAGTTGTGCTGCGCCCTGGTCTGAAGCCTGCCTGTTCCTCAGCTATGATTTCCTCTGCCTGTGGCTTCAGCCTGTTCAGTAGGATCTATAACATGACTTTGCTTGGGTGGGATATAAGACTGATCGTGCGATAGTTCTGACATTGATGTAAGTTGCCTTTTTCGGGGAGAGTTATTATAAGTGATTGGGTCCATGGTGTGGGCCAATCCCCGGACTGCCAGATCTTATTGCAGATTGTTAGTAAGACGCTTATCGTGTCTTCTCCCCCTTCTTTGACTAGTTCTGCAGGGATGTTGTCCGCTCCTGCTGCCTTCCCTTTTTTCAGTGACTTCACTGCAGCCTCTACTAATAATACTGATGTTAAATATAATGGACATATAAAGTCATGATTACGTCTCCCGGACGAAGGCAGCCTCCAAGAACGTGGCGCTGGCTACACCCTCTACTGGTCAGGCAGGTCTGCATCAGAAAGACGGCTCTCAGGCGTGGGCTTCATGGTCAAGACCTCCATTGCGACTAAGCTGGAAAACCTACCAACCGGTCACTCAGACCGCATCATGTCCATGCGCCTCCAACTGAGACACCAGCAACACGTCAACCTTCTCAGTGTGTACTCCCCAACCATCCTGGCAGAGCCTGCTGAAAAGGACAATTTTACACTGACCTGCGCAGCCTCCTACAGAGCACCCATGCAGACGACAAAGTCTTTATCCTTGGCGACTTCAACGCCAGAGTGGGCCAGGACTCTGAGCCTGAAAAGGAGTCCTCGGCAAGCACAGCGTCGGGAACTGCAATGACAATGGTCGCCTACTGTTGGAGTTCTGTGCAGAGCAGCAGCTTGTTATCACCAACACCACTTTCCAGCAAAAGGACAGTCGAAAAACCACCTGGATGCATCCTCGTTCCAAACACTGGCAATTTATCGACTATGTCCTAGTGCGTCAGAGGGACCGCAGCGACGTCCTCCACACCAGAGTGATGCCCAGCGCAGAGTGCCACAGTGACCACCGCCTCGCCCGCTGCAAACTCAGGCTCCACTTCAAGCCAAAACCCAAGAAAGGGGGGCCCCCAAGAAAAAGCTTGATGTTGCCAGCCTTCAGCGTGACGACGTGAAAGCGGCCTTTCAGACAGATTTACAGCGCAGGCTCACAGACACAGCTGACCCAGCAGACTCTTGCCCTGAAACACTCTGGAAACAACTGAAAACTGCTATTGCAAAATCCTCTGCAGAAGTCCTGTGTTTCGCTAGAAAGAGGAACAAAGGCTGGTTTGACAAAAAACGACGTAGAGATCCAGAAACTCCTAGCAAAAAAAGAGCCGCCCACCAGGCCCACCTAGCCCAGTCCTCATGCCCTGTGAAGAAGTCTGCCTTCCGCCTCGTTTGTAGCAGTCTTCAGTGCAAGCTCAGAGATCTACAGAATGAGTGGTGGACCAGACTCGCACAGAATACCCAGCTTTGCGCTGACAACGGTGATTACAGGGGCTTCTACGAAGCACTGAAAGCAGTGTATGGCCTCAGGCACCTGATACAAAGTCCCCTGCAAAGCGCTGATGGACAGGCACTCCTCACAGATAATACCTCCATCTTGAACCGCTGTTCGGAATACTTTCAGGACCTCTTCAGCGCTGAGCGCACTGTTCAAGAAGCAGTCATCCTCCAAATCCCACACCTCCCAGTAAAGGTTGAATTGGACGAACCGCCCACCGCTGAAGAGACACTCACGGCCATCCACCAGCTCATGAGTGTCAAAGCAGCAGGCACTGACGGAATCCCACCAGAGATCTTGAAACATGGAGGCCCTGCACTCCACGACTTCTTTCTTTGCTGCTGGGAGGAAGAAACACTACCAAATGATCTCCGCGATGCAGTCGTCATCACCCTCTACAAGAACAAAGGAGAGAAGTCTGCCTGCTCCAACTACCGTGGAATTACACTGCTGTCCATTGCCGGAAAATTTCTTGCAAGGATGCTCCTGAATCGGCTGGTACCTGCCATCGCTGAAGACCACCTCCCAGAGGGCCAGTGTGGTTTTAGAACCAACAGGAGCACCACCGACATGGTCTTTGTGCTGAGACAGCTTCAGGAGAAGTGCCGCGAGCATAACAAATGGTTGTACATAACGTTTGTCGACCTAGCAAAAGCGTTCGACACTGTCAGCAGGCAAGGCATGTGGCAGATCCTGGAGCGACTTGGCTGTCCCCCAAAGTTCCTCAGCATGATCATCCAGCTACACGAGGACCAGCAAGGCCAGGTCAGACTAAACAATGACCTCTCAGAACCATTTCCCATTCTCAACGGTGTGAAGCAGGGCTGCGTGCTGGCACCGACCCTCATCACCATCTTTTTTAGCATGATGTTGAAGAAAACCACAGTGGACCTCGACGACGATGATGCAGTGTACACGAGGTATCGTCTCGATGGCAGTCTGTTCAAACTCAGGCGACTGCAGGCCCACACCAAAACCCTAGACCAACTGATTCGTGAGCTGCTCTTTGCTGACGACGCTGCCCTCGTTGCACACAGCGAGAGAGCCCTGCAGCGCATCACATCCTGCTTCGCAGATGCTGCCCAGGCCTTTGGACTCGAGGTCATTCTGAAAAAGACAGAGATCCTCCATCAGCCGGCACCCAAGGTAGAACATCGCCCTCCCCACATCTCCATCGGCGAGTCTGAACTGAATACAGTGCACCAGTTTACCTACCTTGGCTGCATCATCACGTCAGACGCCAAGCTGGACAAGGAGCTGGACAGCAGGCTGGCAAAAGCGAACAGCGCTTTCGGGCGTATATACAAGCAGGTGTGGAACAATCAACAGCTGAAAACAGGCTCCAAGATCAGCGTGTACAGAGCTGTCATCCTCACCACCCTGCTGTATGGTTCCGAGTCCTGGGCTCTCTACCGCAGCCGACTACGACACCTCGAACGCTTCCACCAGCGCTGCCTGCGTACCATCCTCAGCATACACTGGAGTGACTGTGTCACAAACGTCGAGGTCCTTGAACAGGCAGAAACTGTGAGCATCGAGGCTTTGCTGCTGCGGACACAGCTCCGCTGGGCTGGGCACGTCTCCAGGATGGAGGATGATCGCCTAACCAAGATCACCCTGTTCGGCGAGCTCACTACTGGACACAGAGACAGAGGGGCACCAAAGAAGAGATACAAAGACTGTCTGAAGAAGTCACTTAGTGCCTGCCAAATCGACCACCGCCAGTGGTCTTCACTTGTTGCGGACCGCGACACCTGGCGCTCCACCATCTACAAGGCAGCCGTCTCCTTTGAGGACTCTTGCAGAGCTAGCCTTAAAGACAAGCGGCTCAGGAGAAAAAAACAGAGATGCCACAACTCAGAACCCTGACCAGACCTCCCTCTGCAGCCACTGAGGTCGTACCTGCCTGTCCCAGATTGGACTCCGCAGTCAGGAGCATGCCTGCAGACGTCGTGGGCAACCCCTATAGAATCTTCGTTCGCGAAGTCAAGCCAAAGTTGGAATTATAATGCAGTATATTATTATTATTATTATTATTATTATTATTATTATTATTATTATTATTATTATTATTATTATTATTATTATTATTATTATTATTATTATTATCATCATCATCATAATTGCACCAGCGCCATGATGTAGCTAGGTTTGTACAGTACACCAGACGCAGTGTGAGACGACGCCTTCTCTGTCCATCTCATCACATTTTCTCGGCTCAGTGTTTCCCGGGTGCTTTGCCGTATTGTGTTTGTGTTCTTGTGTTTCCCGAGTCTTTATGAGATTTGTTTTGAGATAACCCAAGAAAAACACTGTCAGCAACGATGAATGGGTGCCACCAGACGCCAAAAAAAGTAGTCTTTTCATGAAATCAACGGAACAAGACAGTACCTGGATGAGACGTGGGTGATTACACGTGCCGACGGCTTCTTTGATCTCTGCTATTATGTACAGTGTGTGAGTGAATGCGCGTGATTCACGTGAGCGTGCTTGTTGGGTTCAGTTCGCGGCGGCGCTTTGAGCCGATTTTCAATTGGGATAAAGCGCCTATTTAATGCGCTTATTATTATTATTATTATTATTATTATCGTCAAACCCACCTTTGTACTCTGCTATTGTGTATTATCATCAAACCCGCCTTTGACATAAATTAGCGGTTAACCCTCTGCGTGTCGGTAGCGGTTTTAGTCGCGATGATTCCTACAGGATACTACGACTGCTAATTGATAAACGGCGTGTTTCGTTGTGTAATAATAAGTAAGACGTGTTCATGTGGAGACAGAGGACATCTGCCGCACGAAGGCAAAAGACACTAGTGCCATTTGTGTGAAAAGCCAGATTGTCATTGTAATATCTTGTAAATCTTGCTTTTCGCGAAACTGGACTTGGTCAACTGTACCCGATGTAGGCGGTGTCTTTGATGACCACTGTGCACACAGTGTTGAAATATCCTGTCATCAAAAACTGTACAAACAAGTATGCGGCCTGAACAATTTTGTTGACGTTTGCAGAACAAAGAGACTGATCTACGCCAATGGCATGTTTTTGTATACCTGTATTCCAGTGTGTTTTAATTTATCCCCTTCACTGCGCAGATAATTCATCTGCAATTGTAGGTGCTCATGAGGACCCGTGTCTCCTGCGGACACCACTTTGTGCTCATGTTCTCTGGACGGCTCGGTCTCGTGTCTCGCCCCCACCCGGGTCCCTGGACGGCTCGGTCTCGTGTCTCGCCCCCACCCGGGTCCCTGGACGGCTCGGTCTCGTGTCTCGCCCCCCACCCGGGTCTCTGGACGGCTCGGTCTTGTGTCTCGCCCCCACCCGGGTTCCTGGACGGCTCGGTCTCGTGTCTCGCCCCCACCCGGGTCACTGGACGGCTCGGTCTCGTGTCTCACCCCCACCCGGGTCTCTGGACGCCTCGGTCTGGTGACTCACCCCCACCCGGGTCCCTGGACGGCATGGTCTCGTTCTCGGGTCTTGGGGGGGCTTGGGTGGGGTTAATTACTTTTTAGTTCCCAGGGTCACCTAGTTGTGGATTTCTTTTTTGTCAGTTCACCTCTGTATTTTCCTTTTGTAAACTCTTCCTGCTGTCTGCGCTGCCTGTAGTACTTCATACTGGGTGTGTTGCTGAATGGTCTGCTGCACCTAAGGTATGATCAGTTACGTGTTTGCGGTTAATGCATTTTTTTTTTAATATATCGTTTGCCTGTACAAATTTTGTAACTGTAATGATGTTCTACTCTTTTTTTTTTGTAGTCTAGGGTACAATAAATTAGCATGAAGGTCTCTAGCATGTCAGATTTTTATTTAGCATTTTGGACCGGCTGGTGACATACATTCAATATTATGTTGTTTTTTAAAACAGTCAGCTCAGGCATGTCTTGACAAATTCTTGTTGCTATCTTGACGTTAGGCAATGTAAACCTACCAACCAATCTCCTGTCTTAGTAAATTAACACAACTTTGCGACCACGAACACGACAAGGGTTACTGATGTATTGTGTGTATATTTATTTGCCTTTTGCACACACAGTACGGGTTACTTGTCATTGTCCTTTCCTAGCTACTTGTGACATTGTGCTGCTATAACGACACCCAGGCACACGGGAACTCCACAGGCACATGAAGGCGAGTATAGTGCGTTAATACAGTCCCTAGCAGTAAGTGACATTGTGCTGCTATAATGACACCCAGTCACACCTCAACTCCACAGGCACATGAAGGCGAGTATAGTGCGTTAATACAGTCCCTAGCAGTAAGTGACATTGTGCTGGTATAATGACACCCAGTCACACCTCAACCCCACAGGCACATGAAGGCGAGTATAGTGCGCTAATACAGTCCCTAGCAGTAAGTGACATTGTGCTGCTATAATGACACCCAGTCACACCTCAACTCCACAGGCACATGAAGGCGAGAATAGTGCGTTAACACAGTCCCTAGCAGTAAGTGAGTCAAGATTTCAATGGCGCTAGCGCCTACGAAGAAATGACGAATTTTCTGATCGAAACCTTAAACGAAGTGTGTTTACACTACAGTAACATGACGTTAGTGGAAGAGAACAACCCCAATGAAAAATTGAAATCAAAATAGAGGTCACAGGTTTTTTTCTTAAATTTTACTCTGATGATTCAACAGTAGGTCAGAGAAAAAAAAAATTAAAGTAAAACAAGGTATGGTAATTGAGTCTTGACAGTACGTGAATGAGATAGCGAAAAGGTTTGACGTCAGACTATTACTATATGGCTAAGTCAGAATATTACTATCAGGTTGAAGTGAGAATATTACTATCAGGCTGAGTCAGAATATTACTATCAGGTTGAAGTCAGACTATTACAATCAGGTTAAAGTGAGAATATTACTATCAGGTTTCTAATGGACATTACTGTCACTATTCATCTTGTAACAGACGGGGCTTCAAAATGGCTGACATTCAGGTGCGTGGAACACTGCACTTTGAGTTTGATTCTGTACATTTTCTCACACGGCAACACGGGCTACAGAAGGCTGGTCAAGCCGACGTCCTCGTAATACAGTGTTGGGTACAGTTTCTCACACGGCAACACGGGCTACAGAAGGCTGGTCAAGCTGACGTCCTCATAATACAGTGTTGGGTACAGTTTCTCACACGGCAACACGGGCTACAGAAGGCTGGTCATGCCGACGTCCTCGTAATACAGTGTTGGGTACAGTTTCTCACACGGCAACACGGGCTACAGAAGGCCGGTCATGCCGACGTCCTCGTAATACAGTGTTGGGTACAGTTTCTCACACGGCAACACGGGCTAAAGAAGGCTGGTCAAGCCGACGTCCTCGTAATACAGTGTTGGGTACAGTTTCTCACAGGGCAACACGGGCTACAGAAGGCTGGTCAAGCCGACGTACTCGTAATACAGTGTTGGGTGTTCTTTTCTTTGTTCATCCTATTGACTTTGATGGTCAGGTTTTCAGTGTGACAAATCTGGCTTTTGTCAAAAGATGTCTGGCTTGTCCAAGGTACATTGGCACTGTGTATCAGCCAGTCTTACCTTCGCCGTGCAACACGCACAGGTGCGAAATAGACAGTTTGCAAAAAGGCAGTGACACTATTTGCAAGTCGCGGTAGATAGAATGGTAGAAGGCGATTTTTTTTTCTAATCATCATGGGCTCAGGACCTCAGTCCTTTAGGTACGGGTTTTAGGCCACTTTATATTTTTCAAATACAATCGATCAAAACTTCCGAAACCTCAGTAGCTCAGCTGCCCCTTCGCACCACGTGAATGTACTGTGTTTGTCTTGTACTGTGTTTGTCTTCAGAGAGAATGCGTGTGTGTCACGTGAGCGTGCGTATTGGGGTCAGTTGCCGGCGCTTTGAGGCGATTTGCAAAATTGTGAAAGGCGCCTATATAATAACCGGTATTATTATTATTATACTGATGAGCAATAGAAATGTTACATTTCTCCAATCATCGGAAACACTTTAGTGTGTGATGTAGAGTAAGCCTACACTTTAGTGTGTGATGTAGAGTAGGTCTACACTTTAGTGTGTGATGTAGAGCAGGCCTACACTTTAGTGTGTGATGTAGAGCAGGCCTACACTTTAGTGTGTGATGTAGAGTAGGTCTACACTTTAGTGTGTGATGTAGAGCAGGCCTACACTTGAGTGTGTGATGTAGAGCAGGCCTACACTTTAGTGTGTGATGTAGAGTAGGCCTACGCTTTTGTGTGTGATGTAGAGCAGGCCTACACTTTAGTGTGTGATGTAGAGTAGGCCTACACTTTAATGTGTGATGTAGAGTAGGCCTACACTTTAATGTTTCGATGATTCAAGAAGTGTCGCATTTCTTTTGTTCTTCAGCGTATAATATTTGATGGAACTTAAAATACAGAAGAAAACATTCTTAATGTGCATTGACCCGTTGCGTGGCGGTAGCGGTTGTTATCGTCATCATTCCTGCAGGAATCATCGAGACGAAAACCGTTGCCAACACCCACAGGGTTAACTGTTGAAGATCTGTAATCGGACTCATCTTTATTTGTAATCAAGTGCCTGTTGTGTTCACTATGCCACTTTGTACTAACTTTTCTTGACGGCAACTAAAAGTATTGATAATTAACGGCCGAGTTGCCAAATACTAGCCTCCCACTCGCAACCTCATAGGTAGGAGAGAATTTCAAACATTGGTTATACTGATAAACTTCACAATCGTCGTCAGAAAAAATATTAAAAAAATTGACTCACTTACTGCTGGGGACTGTACAGAACCGCGTGTGGTCACATGGTGCAAAATCTTCTATATTAGTGTAATTACAACCGATGTCTTTTTTTTTTTTTTTGGTATAGTCTTGCAATGTTTTATTGCGAAGTTTGAATTTTACATGTTGCGTGTGTATGCAGACGGTTGTTCGGTTTGTTGCAATGATATAGGTACATTGCATTTTTAACATTTATTTTGTAAAAGTGGAATATTTTTTCTAGCTTTTTTTGTAAAGATTGTAATGCGCTTCACACTGTAATCAGATTACGAGCTGTATTGGTATATTTGTTAGACTAGTATTATGAGTACCGTTAATATAATTATAATGATGATAATAATGATGACAATAATAATAATAATAATAATAATAATAATAATAATAATAATAATAATAATAATTATAATAATAATAATTATTATTATTATTATTATTATTATTATTATTGTGTGATTGCTGCGTTTTCGTTCTTATTCATGTATCAATATGTTGGAATGTCTTCATTTGTAAATTATACACATTTTTTTTATTTCCCTAATAAACGTGATAAGATTCGAAGATTTTGAAATTCCGCCGGTGAAAATGACATGATGAGATATATCCTCCAGTGCGCAAAGACATCGTGCTGAGGTCGGCCTGATCGCCTTTTGCGCATTGGGTATTGTAGTGTGTGGTACGTCAAAACAAATACGAAAACATAACGACTCATAACACACTGCATCTCATATTCGCCTTACGTCACACACTCAAATGTGATGCGTCTGTCACACGAAAACAATCTGTTCTAAATGATGTCGTGTGCGTTACGTCAAAAGGTCTACACAATTTGTAGGGTTTGACGTCACATGTTAGTGTCGCTAAAACGGCCAGATTTGCTCTATCTAGACCCATGATCTACAGAGCCCGATTCCATCCAGCACACACAGTTATACTATTTACAGTTAATTAATGACCAGCCTGCAAATGGGTAATTATTTCGCATGAGCACAACTCTGTCAGATGCTAACCTTTGCGTGCAGGTAGCAGATTTTTGTCGCGAATATTCCTGTAGGACTCTAACCTTTCCTGTAGGACTCTAACCCTTGCTGTATGACTCTAACCCTTGCTGTAGGACTATATTGCTTCCTGTAGGACTCTACACCTTCCTGTTGTAGGACTCTAACCATTCCTGTCGGACTCTAACCCTTCTTGTCGGACTCTAGGCCTTCGTATAGGACTCTAACCCTTCTTGTCGGACTCTAGGCATTCGTGTAGAACTGTAATCCTTCCTGTGGGACTCTAACCCTTCCTGTAGGACTCTAACCCTTTCTGTAGGACTCTAATCCTTCCTGTATGACTCTAACACTTCCTGAAGGACTCTAATCCTTCCTGTAGGACTCTAACCATTCCTGTAGGACTCTAACCCTTCATGTAGAACTGTAGCCCTTCCTGTAGGACTCTAACCCTTCCTATAGGACTCTAATCCTTCCTGTAGGACTCTAACCCTTCCTGTAGGACTCTAACCATTCCTGTAGGACGCTAACCCTTCCTATTGGACTCTATCCCTTCCTGTAGGACTCTAACCCTTCCCTTAGGACTCTAGCCCTTTCTGTAGGACTCTAACCCTTCCTGTTGGACTCTATCCCTTCATGTAGGACTCTAACCCTTCCTGTAGGACTCTAGCCCTTTCTGTAGGACTCTAAGCCTTCCTGTAGGACTCTAACCCTTCCTGTAGGAATCATCGCGACAAAAACTGCTACCGACACACAAAGAGTTAAGATTTCATCTTAGAATTTTGTAGACACGGAAAATTGTAAACCATTCATCCCCGACGCACTACAGCAGGCAATGGATCGAACATGATAATTCAAGGGTAGTGCCTGTCGGCGCCAAGCTAATCTGGCACTACCCTTGAACTATTATGGTCGATCTATCTGTGCAACTGGTGTATAGCCGTTAGATGGCGCCCCTAATTTATGGGAAATAAGGCCGTGAGACTGCAAAAGTTAAACAATTGACACAGTTGTGCCCATCAGACTCACTTCTCTATCCCTACACCCCCCCACGTAATCAAAAAGCTTCTCATCCTTAAGTCCTAACCTTTCACACTGTTCAATGTAAGCCTCTACCGGGTCTGACTCCATACTTACAACTTCCCAAAAAACTTGAAAACGTAAAAAAAAATACAAATCACAACCCAATCACGGCAACTTAATAAACTCACAACAATATCAACTACCTACGCAGAAAAAAAGTGACCTACCTTGACGTCCAGATGGAACGAAAAAAAGAACGATAGAAAGAAGAGCAAGGAAAAAGAATACTACCTATACAAAAGGAAGAAACAAGCACTAATTCCTCGTAAGATCCAGAAAACTACAGAAATAACGGATCTTACCCCCTAGAATCGGAGAGGGGAATCTAACACAACAACATGCACATATCAACACATCCTACTCTAAAATCGCTACTCACTATCGCCCGCAAATACTTCTAACCTACCGCTAAAACAGGGTCACCACTGTAACGCACGCAGACTTGCCCACAGTCGTACGCACAGACTCTCACGCAACAGACGCATTCACCGCCACTGACTCAGACGGGCGCATTCATGCGGTAAAACAAACACACGGGCTCCCTTTCTAAAGTACCCTTTATACAGTATAAACGAAAAAAGAATGACTTAAATGATTATTAACTATATATAATATTCTACTATCACACCACACACGTATCACAGTATCTTTGCCAGGCTAGGTCTTAGTCTCACATTGCCTCCAACCTGTTTGATTTTGTTGTCTGGTTACGTTGGTCCTTCTCACGTCTAGGCGTGAAAGTCCTTCCTCGTACGCGTATTGCCGTCCTGTCTCTTTGGGCACGGACGTCCTCGTTCTCGTACGGTACACTCAGTTCTCGCTTGGACTTGGGTATCTCGGTTCCCAGTCAAGACTCACTCCCAGAAGAGCTGGAGGGATGACCTCACGTAGGTCCCACCTGCGACTCGACGTCTCGGCGTCTGTCTTCCACTCTTTTACAAGAACTCTGAACACACAATAAAAGTCCCAACGTAACACTTGCTAAACACACAACATATTGGATCAATGAGAAACGTCACGTAACCTGGCTGATACAAATAACTCACACATTCATTCACACACACACACATGCTTCATAAACTATTTTCGTATCACCCCCATATCTCTGTCACTATCTTGAAACAGACTATAGCCTAACTGACACTCTTGCTATACATTACTCTATACCCTAGAAAAGACTATGCTTACCCAACCACGTACTATCTTCATAGCGGCTTAGACACACACACTTCATATTCCTTTAGTCATCTATCTCGGTAAACAACTGTATACAAAACACCGGTTACTTCCCCGAATTCTAAACATACTATAACTAAACCAAACCGGAACACCGCTATACAACCACATTAATCTTACCACGCATACTGTCTTTAACTAAACAACTATCAATACTACATTTATAGAACATACCTGAAATCTAGGCTTCAGAGTCTTGGAATGCGGGCTAGGAAACTCGAACAACCGTTCCATACAACAAAACAGCCCGCAAAAACCAACTAGACCTCTGACAGTCACAGCTTCCGCCTAGAACTCACTAAACAGAACTCACTACAAAGACCCGTGCTAACCATGTCTTACAGATTTCACGTGCGTCTATTACCACACGGACTTTCGGCACAAACAAACCGTTAACAAAAACCCGTACCGTACTAATCCTACTGTGCGAGCACTATGCACGAGCATAGAGCTTCATCACAACCATTTTTCAGAAGGCTCGTTACTTCTTGCGAGTATTTTTCATGAGCGAATTTATCCACCCGTGAGACTACCAGGTGTAGATTTGTGACGCTGGGATTCCACTTCCGTTAGACCAAGCATTAATCCTTAATGTTTGAAGCCATCCACTTTTCAAGTCTTAGTCGTTCCACAAAGCTAGAATCGACAACGCTTGAATTCATCCGGTGAAACACCCTGGATTGATTCACGTCTGGGCGGATTGACGTTGCGCAGGTTTCTGTGGGTTATGGTTCCTCACATCTTGTTTAACTCATTCTGCCCCGACACATCACAGCAAGACATGGATCGAGCATGATAGTTCAAGGATGGTGCCAGAATAGCTTGGCGCCCATAGGCGCCAAGCTATTCTGGCATCATCCTTGAACTATCATGCTCGGTCTGTCTCTAGAATTGTAATACAGTCCTTTGGAGGGCAACTTCAGAATGTTGGGATTTCGGTCCTGGGGTAGAATGGGTTAATATATCCCCAAAAGTCAACGTCATTTAAAATCATCGTCAACGCAACGGGAAAGATCCTTATGGGTAAAAACAAAATGGATGGAAAATGGTTTGAGCAAGAGGTATTGATCCTCATGAGCCCTTGCATCTGCGGTATGTTAGTGCAACTCATAAGATAAGATAGTTTATTGCCATTTGTTTCCATGTACAAAACAATAAAAACATTGGATTTTGTCTTGATGTCAGTTACTAAGACTAACATAACACACACACACACATACACACACACACACACACACACACACACACACACACACACACACACAAACACACACACCCACACCAAACTCTCTAAAATATAATTTACATGCTAAATACTAAGCAAATACCGGTATTAAACATGGCGAACGGGCACGCCTCACCGATTCAGTTATAAGCTGACCGGCTGTACACATTCCGACACTGAAATTCTCTCTAGCCACTTGCGCTCTCTCCAATCAGTCCGGTTGATCAGAGAGAGCGCGAACAGCCAAACTGAAAAATCTGTTGCGGAATCCGCTGGTCCTGGTACTGATGGACCTGTACCTACGCCCTGATGGTAAAAGTTGGAAAAGCTCATTGCCGGGTGGGTGGAATCACTGCAGATATGACTTGCTCTACGTAAGAGACGCTGCTGGTACAGTGAGTCCAGGCTAGGAAGATCTCTGACTATGATTTTTGAAGCGGTCCTGACAACACTGCACAGTCTGATTTTCTCTTTGGCCGCGATGGAACCATACCAAACCGTAATCGAAAAGGTAAGCACGCTCGCAATCACAGCTCGGTAAAATTGCATCAACATGTGGGCACCGAGACCGAAACTTTTCAGATATCGCAGGAAGAGCAAGTTCTGCCCAGTGGTCTTTTTGCACTGAATGCTTCGGGCAACAAACATCGCAATGTCGAACTTCGGGCAACAAACATCGCAATGTCGAACTTCGGGCAACAAACATCGCAATGTCGAACTTCGGGCAACAAACATCGCAATGTCGAACTTCGGGCAACAAACATCGCAATGTCGAACTTCGGGCAACAAACATCGCAATGTCGAACTTCGGGCAACAAACATCGCAATGTCGAACTTCGGGCAACAAACATCGCAATGTCGAACTTCGGGCAACAAACATCGCAATGTTGAACTTCGGGCACCAAACATCGCAATGTCGAACTTCGGGCAACAAACATCGCAATGTCGAACTTCGGGCAACAAACATCGCAATGTCGAACTTCGGGCAACAAACAGCGCAATGTCGAACTTCGGGCAACAAACATCGCAATGTCGAACTTCGGGCAACAAACATCGCAATGTCGAACTTCGGGCAACAAACAGCGCAATGTCGAACTTCGGGCAACAAACAGTGCAATGTCGAACTTCGGGCAACAAACATCGCAATGTCGAACTTCGGGCTTCAAACATCGCAATGTCGAACTTCGGGCAACAAACAGCGCAATGTCGAACTTCGGGCACCAAACATCGCAATGTCGAACTTTGGGCAACAAACAGCGCAATGTCGAACTTCGGGCAACAAACATCGCAATGTCGAACTTCGGGCACCAAACATCGCAATGTCGAACTTCGGGCAACAAACAGCGCAATGTCGAACTTCGGGAAACAAACAGCGCAATGTCGAACTTTGGGCAACAATCATCGCAATGTCGAGCGGTTTCACAATACCCAGTGCGCAAAAGGACATCGGACCGACGTTGACCGCCATTGGCCCGCGCACAGTCGTGCATTTACACACACAAACACAGTCGTGCATTTACACACACAAACACAGTCGTGCATTTACACACACAAACACAGTCGTGCATTTACACACACAAACACAGTCGTGCATTTACACACACAAACACAGTCGTGCATTTACACACACAAACACAGTCGTGCATTTACACACACAAACACAGTCGTGCATTTACACACACAAACACAGTCGTGCATTTACACACACAAACACAGTCGTGCATTTACACACGCAAACACAGTCGTGCATTTACACACAGAAACACAGTCGTGCATTTACACACGCAAACACAGTCGTGCATTTACACACACAAACACAGTCGTGCATTTACACACACAAACACAGTCGTGCATTTACACTCACAAACACAGTCGTGCATTTACACACACAACCACAGTCGTGCGCGTGCCAACGGTGGCCGACCTCGGCCCGATCGCCTTTGTGGACTGGGTGGTCTCTCCAGCCTGACGAATGTCCACATCTATCTTTAAAATAATTGTATAAATTTTCATTTTACTTTTTCTAAAGATTATTTTTAAAAACAACCAACAACAACAACAAAACAGTCCACTCCGCTTATAACAAGGGCGGATAAACACATGTCAGATATTCCAACGCTTATTTTAATGTCCCGCCAGTTATCTTTCTGTGTAAATTACTTGGCTTATAACAAACTTCGGATAATAACACCACCAGAAACTGGCCCCTATGGATTTGTCAGAATTTTGTCAAATCTGACATAAAGAAAGAGAAACACAAGTTCAAAAACAAAATAGAGGTTAGGTTCAAATCAGGTGACATGAAAACCGTGTGGCAGGGAATAAAGCCCATGAATGACACAACTAAGCACGGAGGCAACTGGTCTCGCATAACGCCCCTTTCTGGTAAAGACGAGCGGGCGTGTGCGGAGGAGATGAATGTTTTCTACTTCCGGTTTTTACTCATGATTTCCGCTCTGTCATTGATGACATCAGAAACACAACTAACACTAAGGGTCCACCTCTAGAAATTAATCAGAATGATAAACGCAATGTGTTTCAACGTACTAATGTGAGGAAAAGCCCTGGTCCAGATGGCATATCAGGTCATGTCCTAAAGAACTGTGCTGCTCAACTGAGTGGTATCTTCCACTCCATCTCCAGGCCTCGCTCAACTTACAGAAAGTCGCTATGTTGTGGAAAATGTCAGCAATTGTTCCGATCCCCCCCCCAAAACGTCCCCTACCACTCTCAATGATGTTCGCCATATCGCTCTCACTTCCCTAGTCATTAAAAGTTTTGAGAAAATTGTCAAAGCCATGATCACGACCCGCACACTAGGGCAGTCTGATTGCGTACAGGCCTGGGAGAGGAGTGGAGGATGCCACCCTGACATTACTGAACCTGATCCAAGAACATCTGGAAAAGGGTAAAGCCCAGGCCAGGAACCACTTCCTCGACCCGAGTTCTGCCTTTAACTCATTCTACCCCAGACAAAAGACAGCAAGATAAGGATGGACCATGATAGTTCAAGGGTGATGCCAGAATCGCTTGGCGCCTATGAGCTGACTGACTGACTGACCGCCTATAGGCGCCAAGCTTTTCTGGCATCACCCTAGAACTATCATGGTCGATCCGTGCCCTGCACTGCAATGTAGTCTTCAGAGGACAAGGGCAAAATTGGGGGGTTTGGGTGATGGGGTAGAATGAGGTAATACGCTGCAGCCACACTTGCTTTTTAATCAACTGATAATGAGTTGAAACTAGAGGCTGAACTAGCCCTGTGGGTTCTTGACTTTCTGGTGTGTAGGCCGCAGCAAGTGCGGGTTAGTGGAACATTGTCCAATGTTAGGTTTGTGTCCACTGGTTCTCCACAGGGATGTGGATTATCTCACCCGATCTACATTCTTTATACTAACGACTGTGCCAGTTCACATCCCAACAGATACTTTGTCAAGTTTTCGGACGATACCGCTCTATTCAGCTTGTTGTTTGATTGTGAGTCTGGGCATAGATCTGTTGTGGATGATTTTATCAACTGGTGTCGCGACGCACACTATGTGTTTAAACGTAGGCAAGACCAAGGACATGTGTTTAGACTTCCGTAAAGCCCCCCCCCCACCCCCACCCCACACCCCCACCACCCCCACCCCAGTCTGATACGGTCATCAATGGAGATAGGGTAGAAATTGTGGACCGTTATAAATACCTCGGTACGACGATCGACAACAGGCTGAAATGGGACCGTGACTGTGACATTGCGTACAAGAAAGGTCAGCAGCGTCTCTACTGCCTCATAAAGCTGCGTTCTTTTAACATTGCCAAATCCATTCTGTCCATGTTTTATACGTCTTTTATTCAGAGTGTTCTTACCTTTTCTGTTATCTGTTGGTTCGGTAACGTCAGTGTGAAGGACAACAACAAACTGGGGAGAATAGTCAACATCAGTAGCAAGCTTACCGGCGTACAGCAGTCCACTCTCACTTCTATGTACGAGAATAGTCAACATCAGTAGCAAGCTTACCGGCGTACAGCAGTCCACTCTCACTTCTCTGTACGAGAATAGTCAACATCAGTAGCAAGCTTACCGGCGTACAGCAGTCCACTCTCACTTCTCTGTACGAGAATAGTCAACATCAGTAGCAAGCTTACCGGCGTACAGCAGTCCACTCTCACTTCTCTGTACGAGAATAGTCAACATCAGTAGCAAGCTTACCGGTGTACAGCAGTTTACTCTCACTTCTCTGTACGAGAATAGTCAACATCAGTAGCATGCTTACCGGCGTACAGCAGTCCACTCTCACTTCTCTGTACGAGAATAGTCAACATCAGTAGCAAGCTTACCGACGTACAGCAGTCCACTCTCACTTCTCTGTACGAGAATAGTCAACATCAGTAGCAAGCTTACCGTTGTACAGCAGTTTACTCTCACTTCTCTGTACGAGAATAGTCAACATCAGTAGCAAGCTTACCGGCGTACAGCAGTCCACTCACACTTCTCTGTACGAGAATAGTCAACATCAGTAGCAAGCTTACCAGCGTACAACAGTCCACTAACACTTCTCTGTACAAGAATAGTCAACATCAGTAGCAAGCTTACCGGCGTACAGCCGTCCACTCTCACTTTTCTGTACGAGAAGCAGGTAGTGAGGAAAGCTTGTCGCATCGTTTCAGACGACAGTCGCGTTCTGCATGGTGAATATGATCTGTTACCATCAGCTCGGTGGTTCAGAACTATTAATTGTAATACAGATCGTCGTCGGTCGTCATTTATCCCCATGTCCATCAGTCTGCTAAACGATGAGACGAGCTGACCTCACTGCCTGCATTTACCATGTGTTACAGACCTGTGCGTGCCTGCGTGTGTGTGTGCGTGCGTGTGCGTGCGTTTAGTTTTACATATAGTATATTTTTAGTTATCAGCTTATGTTGTTGTGACACCCTCCATGACTTTACACATGTCATTATTTTAGTCTAGTCTTAGCCTTTGTTTATTATGTATACTGGTGAGTTAAGGTTGTTTATTATGTATACTGGTGAGTTAAGGTTGTTTATTATGTATACTAGTGAGTTAAGGTTGTTTATTATGTATACTAGTGAGTTAAGGTTGTTTATTATGTATACTAGTGAGTTAAGGTTGTTTATTATGTATACTAGTGAGTTAAGGTTGTTTATTATGTATACTAGTGAGTTAAGGTTGTTTATTATGTATACTAGTGAGTTAAGGTTGTTTATTTGTATGTATGTAAAAGGGTATGGGAAGAGGAGGGTGGAGGGTGTTGCAGATGACGTCAACATGTCACTTTTATTATTTTTATTCTTGTTTCTTTGTGTATACCGCTGTGCCAAAATGTCCGCTCGGGGATAATAATGTATTACTGTATTGTATTGACGGGGAAGTGGCGCAGTGGTCAAGGCGTCTGCCTCCAATGCCAAAGGTGCGAGGTTCGATACCGGGTTCCGGCGTTGGATTTTTCTCCTCTGGTGTCACCGTCTGGGCAGTGGGCAGATGTTCACATCTGCACGGGACATAGACGACCCCGGCCCCCACGAGTCCCCTGCTGCCTTGCAGACCTGGCCGCTTGGCTGCGGAAAGGCTAAGGGAGGAAACCCCTGACATCAAAGCCCCCGTGTCTCCGGGGAAGGCTTTTGAGCCAGAGACTAAGACAAGGACAGTCTGATATAAAACCTACGACCCGAGGACCTCGATGCCACCGTCCCAGCTTGCTAGGCCATGGCAAACGAACCAAGGGTTTAAAGGGTGGGGCCAGTACTGCGCACACTGCACTCCACCAAAAAGCTCCACCGCGCAGGCTTTAGGAAACGCACACGGACTATGACACTGAACTTTCCAAGTCCTGTAGCGATGGGCAAGGGGCAAAACGGCAGGTGAAAGATGTCACTGGAAGCCGCAGTCTCAAACCTGCATGCAGGCGGTTCAGGATATTGGTCGCCTGATGTTGACCTGGGGATGACAACGTCACTCGGCACACCCTGAACGACCAAGCAGCCTTCTCTAGGGACAGCACTGCTTGCTCCACACGGAGAGGGGCCTAGAAAAGGTGGCCTAACCAAAGCTCATCCCCTCGTAACCCCAGTTGGCTAGCCGCGGTCAACGGGCATCTTCTCATGCGGTCAGAAAACAAGAAAAAACAATGGATCCACTCTCGTGACGACCACGACCGGACTCAACGTAGCATGCTGGAACATCCGAACCATGCTCGACACAGCAGACAGCGGACGCCCTGAACGTCGCTCCGCCCTCATTGCCCATGAATTGCGGAGGTTAAACATCGACATCGCCGCGCTCAGCGAAGTACGCCTTCCGGAGGAAGGCAGCCTCCAAGAACTTGGCGCTGGCTACACCCTCTACTGGTCAGGCAGGCCTGCATCAGAAAGACGGCTCTCAGGCGTGGGCTTCATGGTGAAGACCCCCATTGCGACTAAGTTGGAAAACCTACCAACGAGTCACTCCGACCGCATCATGTCCATGCGCCTCCCACTGAGACACCAGCAATACGTCACCCTTCTCAGTGTGTACTCCCCAACCCTCCTGGCAGAGCCTGCAGAAAAAGACAAGTTCTACTCTGACCTGCGCAGCCTCCTACAGAGCACCCCTGCAGACGACAAAGTCATCATCCTTGGCGACTTCAACGCCAGAGTGGGCCAAGACTCTGAAGCCTGGAAAGGAGTCCTCGGCAAGCATGGCGTTGGGAACTGCAATGACAATGGTCGCCTACTGTTGGAGCTCTGTGCAGAGCAGCAACTTGTCATCACCAACACTACTTTCCAGCAAAAGGACAGTCGAAAGACCATCTGGATGCATCCTCTCTCCAAGCACTGGCACCTTATCGACTATGTCCTAGTGCGTCAGAGGGACCGCAGTGACGTCCTCCTCACCAGAGTGATGCCCAGCGCAGAATGCCACACTGACCACCGCCTTCTTCGCTGCAAACTCAGGCTCCGCCTCAAGCTGAAACCCAAGAAAGGGGGCCCTCCCAAGAAAAAGCTTGATGTTGCCAGCCTTCAGCGTGACGACAAGAAAGCTGCCCTTCAGACCGATTTACATCGCATGCTCAAAGACACAGTTGATCCAGCAGACTCATTTCCTGAAACACTCTGGGAACAACTGAAAACTGCTATTGTAAAATCCTCTGTGGAAGTCTTGGGCTTTGCTAGAAAGAGGAACAAAGACTGGTTTGACGAAAACGACGTAGAGATCCAGGAACTTCTAGCAAAAAAAAAAGATCGCCCACCAAGCCCACCTAGCCCAGCCTTCCTGCCCTGTGAAGAAGTCTGCCTTCCGCCTCATCTGCAGCAGTCTCCAGCTCAAGCTTAGAGAGCTCCAGAACGAGTGGTGGTCCAGACTCGCACAGAGGACCCAGCTCTGCGCTGACAACGGTGACTACAGGGGCTTCTACGAAGCACTGAAAGCAGTGTATGGCCCTAGGCACCTGGTACAAAGTCCCCTGCGAAGCGCTGATGGACAGTCACTCCTCACAGATAATACCTCCATCTTAAACCGCTGGTCGGAATACTTTCAGGACCTCTTCGGCGCTGAACGCACTGTTCAAGAAACAGTCATCCTCCAAATCCCACACCTTCCACTAAAGGTTGAATTGGACGAACCGCCCACCGCCGAAGAGACCCTCACAGCCATCCACCAGCTCAAGAGTGGCAAAGCAGCAGGCATTGACGGAATCCCGCCAGAGATCTGGAAACATGGAGGCCCAGCACTGCACAACAAGCTCCACGAACTCTTTCTATGCTGCTGGGAAAAAGGAACACTACCAAAGGATCTCAGTGATGCAGTCATCATCACCCTGTACAAGAACAAAGGACAGAAGTCTGCCTGCTCTAATTATCGTGGAATTACCCTGCTGTCCATTGCCGGGAAAATTCTCGCAAGGTTGCTCCTGAATCGGCTGGTACCTGCCATCGCTGAAGACCACCTCCCAGAGGGCCAGTGTGGCTTCAGAGCCAACAGGAGTACCACCGACATGGTCTTTGTGCTGAGACAGCTTCAGGAGAAGTGTCGCGAGCAGAACAAAGGGCTGTACGTAACGTTTGTCGACCTAACAAAAGCGTTTGACACTGTGAGCAGGCAAGGTATGTGGCAGATCCTGGAGCGACTAGGTTGTCCCCCAAAGTTCCTCAACATGATCGTCCAGCTCTACGAGGACCAGCAAGGCCAGGTCAGACTAAACAGTGACCTCTCAGAACCATTCCCCATTCGCAACGGCGTGAAGCAAGGCTGCGTGCTGGCACCGACCCTCTTCACCATCTTCTTCAGCATGATGTTGAAGCAGGCCACAGTGGACCTCGACGATGACGACGCAGTGTACATCAGGTATCGTCTCGATGGCAGCCTGTTCAACCTCAGACGACTGCAGGCCCACACGAAAACCCTAGACCAACTGATTCGTGAGCTGCTCTTCGCTGATGACGCTGCCCTCGTTGCACACACAGAGAGAGCCTTGCAGCGCATTACGTCCTGCTTCGCAGATGCTGCCCAGCTCTTTGGACTTGAGGTCAGTCTGAAAAAGACAGAGGTCCTTCATCAGCCGGCACCCAAGGAAGAGCATCGCCCTCCCCAAATCACCATCGGCGAGTCCGAACTGAAGTCTGTACACCAGTTTACCTACCTTGGCTGCATCATCACGTCAGACGCCAAGCTGGACAAGGAGCTGGACAACAGGCTGGCAAAAGCGAACAGTGCTTTCGGGCGACTATTCAAGCGGGTGTGGCACAATCAACAGCTGAAAAAAGGCACCAAGATCAGCGTGTACAGAGCTGTCTTCCTCACCACCCTACTGTACGGTTCCGAGTCCTGGGCCCTCTACCGCAGTCAACTACGACTCCTCGAACGCTTTCACCAGCGCTGCCTGCGTACCATCCTCAGCATTCACTGGAGTGACCATGTCACCAACGTCGAGGTCCTTGAACAGGCGGAAACTGTGAGCATCGAGGCTTTGCTGCTGCGGACACAGCTTCGCTGGGCGGGGCACGTCTCCAGGATGGAGGATCATCGCCTACCCAAGATCACTCTGTTCGGCGAGCTCGCCACTGGACACCGAGACAGAGGGGCACCAAAGAAGAGATACAAAGACCGTCTCAAGAAGTGGCTTAGTGCCTGCCAAATCGACCACCGCCAGTGGTCTTCGCTTGCTGCGGACCGTGACACCTGGCGCTCCACCATTCACAAGGCAGCCGTCTCCTTTGAGGACTCTCGCAGAGCTAACCTTAAGGACAAGCGGCTTAGAAGAAAAAGCAGAGTTGTCGTAACTCAGAACCCTGACCAGACCTTCCCCTGCAGCCACTGCGGTCAAACCTGCCTGTCCCGGATTGGCCTCCGCAGCCACGAAAATGCCTGCAGACGACGTGGGCAAGCCCTATAGAATCTTCGTTCGCGAAGTCAAGCCAAGTGTATTGTATTGTATTGTATTGTATTGTGTTGTGTTGTATTGTGTTGTATTTGTTATAGCAATAGTTTGCTGCACACTGTATTTAAACAAGCCTTATACCATTTTCCTGTGACTTTCGGTTTGTGCCTGACCGTTGTTTTTAGTTTTCATTCATAAGTCACGTGACCGGATACAGCCTCATTATATCGCATTACCTGTGAGCCATCGAGTCAGACCGCGTTATCGATGTTAATATCAATGATGATGTTCATGTTGTCTTACACTTACAAAGGTTTGTGACGAAAAAACACACAGTCAGCTAAAAACCCTCTGGCCGACTTCAGTTTAAGCTGGCCCGCGCAGAGCGCGAGCTATCTCAGTCTGAAGTCTGCTAAATAAATGTTTCGCTGATTGGCGTGTACATGAGAACAACAGAAGTGACAGCGTTATACTCGATATAGCAATGTTATGATGCACGTAACACTGAGGCAGACCTGGCCACTGTACGACCGTCACAAGCTCGTGGTGATGATGCAGCAGTTCAGAGGTCACAATGGCGCACACTTCCTGTCCCCTGTCTCCACGGGCTTGCAGCAAATCTCCGAGTTTCACCTCTGTAGTTTTGCAGGGATGACAAGCCCACGGTAATAGCGAGGCAAAGGAAACTGTATCCGGAGAGCAGATTATTTAAATAAGGACAGACGCCAGGCAATGACAGGTTAAATAGTTGGCAATATCTCCTTTTAACC
>BTPG01000003.1:96898668-96923668 GCA_036245525.1 Semisulcospira habei | reverse complement strand
CGCCGAAAGCCAGATTGTAATGGATGTATGAGTTTGTGTTTTTCTAGAAAATGTTGTAAGTGTGTGTGAATGTGTCTTTCTATCGGTTTCGACAGTGTTGACAGTAGCGAAATGGGCCTGAACTTGTTAGGGTCGGCAAGGTCTTTCGTTTTAGGTAGTGGGATCACTTTGGCTGTTTTTAGAGAAGATGGAAATATCCCCTGCTTTATGCAAAGGTTGTATATATATGTCAAGGTATCTAAAATATACGGTAGGGCCATTTTCAGAACTGAGCTACTAATACCATCATGGCCAGACGTACGTTTGTTCTTTAAGTACGAGATGGATTTTCCCACGTCGTATATCGTTAACAGCGGAATGCTGAATGACGTGTCAGGGTCCAGCCGTTCTGCACAAAACGTCTTTAGCTTTTCGGACACAGCTGAAGACTGACCAGAATATGTATTTTTTTAGCAACGTACTGGCAGCCGAGAGGAAATGCTGATTCAAGATATCAGCTGATAACTGTGTACATTGTGCGGTATTTTTGGACCTCGTAAAAGCATTGATCGCTCGCCACACAGATACGACATCTTTCTTTCCGTTCATAAGACGGTGAAAAAGTGACCTTTGAGCTTTCCTCACTAAATGTTTAACATGGTTTCTTTGCCTTCGATAAGCAATAAAATCCTTCTTTCTTTTATAGTCATCTCGGAGCTGCATGGCATCCTTGATTTCCTTACTTAACCAGGCGGGAAGCTGGGGGTTCTTCACCCGTTTCTCTCTGAATGGAGCGTGTTTATCGAGAACACCAAGGAACAATCCGTACCACTCAGACAAAGCATCGTTGGGGTCATTATGGTAGTACACTGTATCAAAGTGTGTGCTACTTAAATCACAAAGAAATGTTTCCTTGTTGAAGTGTTTAAGTGATCTGTATCTAATAGTCGTGTGCTGATGTTTTCGGAATGAATTATCCGCTTTTAATGCCAAGCAACAGCACACCGGGTAGTGATCGCTAATCCCTACCTGAAGCACGTCTACTGCCATCACCCTTGATTGAGTAGTTGTATATATGTGGTCTATAAGGGTGGAGGAAGTTGGACTAACACGAGTTGCTGTTTTAACTAGCTGCTTTAAACCAAACATAGACATGGTGCACTCCCAAGCAGGGTTATTCAAAAACATGTTAATATTGAAATCGCCTAGGATCAAAATTTCAGAGCTGGACTGTCTGACCTTATCCATCATGGCGATAAAGTCGTCGAACCATTGAAATGTTGATGCTGGGTTCCTGTAAATGTACCCGACCAGCACGGGGCTGGATTTGTTTGCCCTTAACTCAACCCAAATGCATTCTACGGTTTTTGACTCCAGGTCCCCACGCCTGCGAGTAATACCGCTAATTGAATTATGAATGTATACTGCAATACCCGTATGTCCCGGGTATTCAGCATCGCGGCGCAGTACAGTGAAGTCCTGGATAGAAACGGCCTCATCGCTGATGTTACGATTGAGACGCGATTCCGTTACACCAAACAAGTGAAATGGATTGGATTGACTCAAGAGCACACACAGATCGGGAACTTTGTTAGTTAAATGATAAACATTTAAATGGCCAATATGTAACTGGCGATCATACACCATGATTGCTAATGTATGTCAATACCAAAGAGTACAAATAAAAAAGCTTATAAATGATACAAAGGCAAATAAGAGCTGAAATAATAAAACAAAGCAAAAGAATATCAGTCCGCTCTAACACAGAATGTGGGAGGCAAGTGAAAAAAAAAAAAAAAAAGAGTTTCTTCTACGCATTCACTGATATAGACCACACTACCGGTCACTAACGGTCACTAACAGGGACTAATCCCTTTAGCAAACTTCAACAGTCAAAGCTAAACGACCCCGCTGCGCGATAGGGGAAATAAAGTCAGCGCTGCGAAAGGACACAGATATGATCGTAGTGTGAATATACGTAGAGCACTAGTAGAGAAAGTGTCACGGTGCACAAGTACTAGTGCTATAAGCGTCACAAATCGCACAGAGTGAGAAGATCGGTATTCACGAATACTGTCGGCAGAAGTCAAAAGGATGACAATGTTAATATTGGACCACGCGCAGTGGTTGAAGTTAAAAACAAATGAATACGTCTCTGCGCAAACACAATAATTATGAGCAATGAGACGCAAGAAAATCAATTCGATATTGTTCAGTGTTAGCCTGGAAAGTAAAGCACAAAGTTATGTAAGGAAGAGTAACTGAATGTTCTGGAAATGAGTCTAATACACACGCACGGGGTGGCTGTACTGTGCCCACGGTTCCTGCTGTGCGTATGGCGTGTATGTGAGCGGGGGGACGCTGAAAGGATACTTTGGTTGCGTCATGCTGAAGTGTCCCCATGGTCCGGCCTCGCGATACTGTGGAAATGCGGCACTGTATGGTGGTAGTGGCGGTTGCTGCCACATAGGATACTGGCCCGGCATTTGTTGCTGATAGCTACATTGACTCTCTGCTGTACCACCAAATCTGGATTCGCTGTACTGTGATTCCAGACCTGGTGCTACAGCAGAGGACACTGACAGTCCACCTTGACTCTCCGGTGCAGCACCGAAGCTGGATGCACCACAGAGCGATTCCAGGTTGGGTGCTGCAGCGGACACTGACTGTCTGCCGGCTGCGACATTAGCGTAAGTGTTGGTGGTGCCAGCGTGTCCTTCACGTCGCTGACGGCGGTGACGGTCACCACCTGCAGGCTGGTTGTTGGGAGTGGTGACGTCAGTAGCTGGCCCTCCTCTCTTTATGTTGAGGGCCAGACTGATGGTGCCCTGGCGACTAGGATGGATGGGGTCACCGCGCCTGTAGAATTTTCTACGCGGCAACCCATCAACAGCAGTAAAGACCTGAGTGTTGTCTATCAGTGTGACACCCAGCTTTCTGCACACATGGAACAGGTTACTGTTGGAGGCGGTGATGGCCCTATACAGCTGGTGTCTACTGTCGGTCGGCAGGATGGAGGATGCCTGCAGACGAGCGCCGGGAAATACCCGCCTGCATTCCCGGACGAGCTGTTCCCACACAGCGCTGGTCACTTCCTTCTGTTTGCAATCGTTGATCCCCACGTGGAAGGTCACCAGTGCCACCGCTGTGTGGGACGCGTGTTGTCGCTGGAGCCAGTTCAGCAGGTGGACAGTCCGCAGGCCAGAGACAGATAATACGTCTACTTTTTCTATAGGGTAGGTGGGCATCTTCTCTGCCTTGATGTTGCGAACAACAGAGTCTCCAATGACCAGCGTGGTGGTGTCACTCTGCACTGAATGTCGCAGTATTTGCTCATCTGGAGACATTTTGTTATTACGCTGCTGCTGGGAGAGAGAGAGAGAGAGAGAGAGAGAGAGAGAGAGAGAGAGAGAGAGAGAGAGAGAGAGAGAGAGAGAGAGAGAGAGAGAGAGAGAGAAAGAGAGAAAGAGATTACAATTAGTTTCACAGTTACTGTAATTCGAGATGTGAGTCGCGTGCAACTATTACGTGAATCTCCGGGAAACAATATTGTCTCTACCACAGAAACTTTCTTATTCTAAGTTCAGATTCAAACAAAAATATTATATCTATTGGTGTACCATATTTGTACTTGCTAATACACAGCTTAGCTACTAAGGAGACGTGGTTAATAAATGCAATTTCTGCTGCTCCTAACACGTTATCACGGTATCCCAATAAGGCTTGGGCAGGGGTTATACGTATCTGAACATTGCATTTTCCTGAACAAAGTTGTTCAACTCTTTTCCAGATTCGAGATATTGAATCACAGAAGTAGAAAAAATGCTCAATAAAGTCAACTTCATGAGGACAAAACCTGCAGTATCTATTATTAACGACGCCCATTTTAGACAATAAAATATTGGTTGGGTAAATATTGTGTAGAATTTTCCACTGCAGTTCTCGCAACCTCACTTCCTTTGTTGCTCTATTCACAATACCCCAATGCCATTCACCTAACTGGACATCAAACTTCATCGCCCAGAAATGAAGGGCATAAGGGGGACTGTATTTCTGCTGCACAATTGTTATCCTAAAATCCTTTGCTGAAGTTGGCGTTATACTCTCTGACATGGAGTCAGCGTTGTTATTAAGGCATCGCATGTACGAGGTAAGGACACTTCTCACAACGTTGTATTCCAGCAACCTCCCAGGGGAATCTCCAACAATGCGACAGACATTTTCAAACGACATAATCTCGCCATCTTTCTTCACATCCTCCACTCGATAGACGCCTGCGCGGACCCAGTCTTTAAAAAACAGAACGTTAGACTTGTACATTAATACCTTGCTATTCCACAGGACCGTAGTGGGTTTGTTTTTTTACAGTATCCAACCATGACATTATGACGTCTCTCCAGAAGGTCGACTTAATATTTTCAAGCCCTTTACATTTTTTGGAATTGATATTAAATTCAAAGCATATCAAGTCATGACCAAATACACCTAGCGCATGTTTGGGCAAGACAGTATCTCTCGTGGGTTTTATGGCTGTACGCAGCCTCGCTGCCCACTCACAGAGAAAGGAGGCTTGCATATCCCTCATGTTAATCATTTTAATTCCACCCTCACAATAATCACTGCACATAACTGAACGTTTTACCTTCTCAAAGGCCTTCTTATTCAAATTTTTGTTCTTCCATAAATATCTGAAAAGCAAAGTGTTTATTTCATCTAGTACGTCTGAGGGGATACTGAGCGCTTGCATTGCATATACCATCTGTGAGATAATAAATGTTTTAACAATGCAAGCTTTCCCCCGAATGCTTAATTTCCGCTTTTTCCATTTCGATATTATACTTCTCATGTTTTGAATTCTACCGGTCCAGTTTTCCTCAACCTGTGACGCTGGCTGGTCATTTTTAAAGTAGATTCCAAGAATTTTAACCTTTTTGCTCCACCGGAGTACTCCATATTGTTCATCACAGTTCTTTTTCGAGCCTAGCCACATGGCTTCTGATTTATTCTTATTAAGCTGTAGGCCCGAAAATTTTGAGAAATGAGCAACTATGGCAAGAGCGTTTCTTAGGTCATGTTCGTCTCTCAAGAACATGGTTACATCATCAGCGTAGAGAAGAATCTTTAATAACTTCAGTTCGTCGGATCCATCATACGGCATTACAAGTCCCTTTATTTCTTTGCATTGTCGAATTTTAATTGCAAAGAGTTCCATCGCAACGACAAAAGCTAATGGTGAGAACGGACAACCTTGACGGATTCCACGTGCTGCTGGGAAGAACCCTGACAACCAGCCACAGTAATTAACACAACTCTTAGCGTCTGACATAATAACAGATACCCACCGAACAAATTCACGACCAAACCCAAATTTTTCTAAAGAATATAAAATAAATTCCTTTGATATACTATCATAGGCAGATTCGTAATCGAGCGCCAGCAGTAATCCTGGGGAGTTTATTTGGTTCATGTACTCAACGGTATCATCAATTAACCTTATAGCTGTAGAGATTTTGCGACCTCTGATAAAACCTTTTTGATCTTCGTGGACAATATCTCCGACCACGTTGGCCAGTCTAAGAGCAAGACACTTTGCCAAAATTTTATAGTCTGTATTTGTTAGGGAGATGGGACGCCAGTTTCTCAAAATATCTCGACTTAGATTTTTCCCTTTATGTATTAGAGTAATGACTGCTTTGGTCTGTGAAGGAGACAAAGCGCCATTTTCAAAGGCCTTGTTCATGGAGTCCACCACAAGATCCTTCAGATGGGCCCAAAACATTTTCATGAATTCTACTGTAATACCATCACAGCCGGGGGCTGACCCGTTATTTAAATGTTTCAAACCAATGGAAGCTTCATCTACTGTTATTAAACCTTCACATGACTCACTATCAAGGGATGAAAGTTTTGGAATTGCAGTGTCACTTATGAAATCATCCGCCAAGCGACTCATGGGGGACTGGTCTGTGCGAGATGCATACAGTGATGTAAAGTGTTTCATCTGTTCCTCCAGTATCTTGTTTTGATCTGTAACTACTGACCCATCTTCCAGAGTTAATTTATCCATTATTTTGGAATTCGCGCGAGCTTTTTCTAAATTCAAAAAATACTTCGTATTTTTTTCGCCTTCTTCTATCCACTTTACTCGAGCACGGACTCGAGCGCTATTTGCAGCGTGCTGTTCAAAGATTTCAAGTTCAATCTTTGTTTTCTGACGTAGTTGCTGAATATCAATGTTACTGGGATTGTTGGCAAGTGCTATATCAAAAGTATTCAGTCTTCTTTGTAAATCCTCTAACTTTTTGCTTTCCTTTCGTTTTTTAATTTTGCAAAAGTTTATACTGAGTTCACGTATTTGAATTTTTAATAACTCCCATTTTATCTGACTATCTGTTTCATCCGTCGTAGCCTTAAAATTAGAGATTAATGCATTCATCATTTTGACGTACTGCTCATCTTTGAGAAGGCTGTTATTGTATTTCCAGTAGCCTGGGCCTCTAGTAACATTAGATATACAGTACTTTAAAGTGACACATCTATGGTCAGAGAAAGACACCGACTCATGCTCACAGGAGAGAATTCTGTCAAACACTTCATCGGAAGAAAGCGCATAGTCTAACCGTCTAGCCTGAGTGGGGTTATTTCTAGACCATGTAAACTCCGTCTGCTGTGGGTTCAGTAATCTCCATGTGTCGTTCAAATCACTGTTAATCAGAAAGTCATTAAAAGAGGAAACGTTCTTCACTGAGTGCTTGTCTCCACTAATTACGTCTTTATTGTTGTCTAGAACACAGTTAAAGTCTCCACACACCAAGACAGACGATATAGGGTAATAATTTAAATGTTGTACCAGCTGCTCAAGGAAAGGAGCCTTTTTTCCTGAAGCCGGGGCATATACGTTGTGTATCATGAGTATGTTGTCATCAATAGACACCTCCATAGACAGTATTCTGTCTGAGTGATGTACGAGGTTTGTATCGTATATAAAATCTCTTCGCACTAAGATAACCTGACCCATTGAATGACTGCTAACACAACAACAGAACAGTTGACCACCCCATTCATTCTGCCACTCCTCCTTCACGTCGTCAGTAATATACGTTTCTTGTAAACATGCAATATCCACTTTTTTCTGTCTAAGAAATCGAAACACTACATTTCGTTTTCGCTTATTTCTAATTCCTCTTACGTTGAGCGTTACAACATTAATATTTGATATAGCATCCATAAAGGGCCTAACAGTGTTTATTTATTAATCTCAATAGTGATAATACTTTGAGTCGCATAACGGTCTCATAGTCCAGGGATGGATGCGAGGTCAGGACCGAAAAAGAGCCACATATTCGACCAACTTTGTTAGGTCAGGCCCTGTGGCACGGAGTCGGACTCGGAGGTTTCAGTGGTTCCAGTCTCCCAACCGTCCTTTGTTGGCAGTAGAGTGCGTGCGTTTTTACCTGGGGAATGAAGAGGGGAATTAGATTCCGACCTCAGTCTTTTGTTAGGTGTATCCGATCGGTGTCTACGCTGGACAAGACTGGTAAGCTTCGTTTGTTTTCCTTTCTTCTCGTGGCGACCTCTTTCCAACAGCTGGCGACCTTTCTGTACACGCTGACCCACATCCGCGCTGTCACCAGAGGCAAACAAAGCCGCGGGCGGCACGGGATCGGTTTTGGGGTCAGAGTCTGTTGGTGTCACGGCAGGGAATGTCACAATAACGTCGGCAATGTCCGTGTCAGTTACTGGGTCAGCCGTCATGGTGTTTTCCTCGGTTGTCAGTTGAACACACTTACCCTCTTTTTCTCTGTGTCCACCCTGTCTGCACCCACGACACACCACCTGATTAACGCATTCATGAGTGTAGTGTCCTGTCTGCAAGCAGTTGGAACACTTTTGCTCGCGCGTTTTCTTCATTTCCTTGTAAAATAGAGAAATTCTGAAGGGGCCCATCTGAAAACTACGCTCCAATGGAACCGTCGGGATCTCAATGTAAACAAACCGACGTCCGGTCAGGAAACGGGTCAGCTTACCATCAGTGTTACGGGCACGCTCATATGTAATAGAAGAGCGCCTGACACATCCGAGTCTGTCGAAGAGGGTAATAACCTCTTCGTCTGCTACGCTGATGGGTATGTCCTGTATGTAAAGCCGTGTAGTCG
This sequence comes from Semisulcospira habei, assembly GCA_036245525.1. NCBI lineage: Eukaryota > Metazoa > Mollusca > Gastropoda > Semisulcospiridae > Semisulcospira > Semisulcospira habei. Next base: position 96,915,533 of record BTPG01000003.1, on the reverse strand, counting down.
GTGTTTCTGAGCGAGATTCCCGCAGAATGTAAGGGTTCTTGTCGTGTAGACAGAGAGATCGCCCACCTATCTCCATTCCATTTACCAATAAAGTTGTCCTGGCCTCTCTATTCAGTGGATATATTCGCCATAGCCCGCGGATACGTTGAGCTCCAGCAATTGTTTCTCTGCCAGAGACACTTTCGGCCGCCAAACACACCTCCAGTACACTGGCGTCTCCCGGCATGTCGCTCGCCTTTGCAAACACGGGCTCAACGTGCATAGCTGAGGTCGCCATATTGCACCGACCGGCCGGTCCACACACCACAGCACTCGAAATCCTCCGTCCGTCCTCTGCTCCAACAGGAGCTAGCACAAGAGAGAAATATTGACAGGAACTTCTTCTTGTGGCTACAGTGACTCTCCTAACTTTTTGAGTCAGTACAGTCCTATTAAACTAGAAAAAAAATAAGCAAAAAAGAGCACCACAAAACAAGCTGTGTATCGTCTCGACCAAGGCCGGTAACTCTCAGAATCAGTTGGTCTAGGGTTTTCGTGTGGGCCTGCAGTCGTCTGAGGTTGAACAGGCTGCCATCGAGACGATACCTGATGTACACTGCATCGTCATCATCGAGGTCCACTGTGGCCTGCTTCAACATCATGCTAAAAAAGATGGTGAAGAGGGTCGGTGCCAGCACGCAGCCCTGCTTTACGCCGTTGAGAATAGGCAATGGTTCCGAGAGGTCATTGTTGAGTCTGACCTGGCCTTGCTGGTCCTCGTGTAGCTGGACAATCATGTTGAGGAACTTTGGGGGACAGTCAAGTCGCTCCAGGATCTGCCACATGCCTTGCCTGCTCACAGTGTCGAACGCTTTTGTTAGGTCGACAAATGTTACGTACAGCCCTTTGTTCTGCTCGCGGCACTTCTCCTGTAGCTGTCTCAGCACAAAGACCATATCGGTGGTGCTCCTGTTTGCTCTGAAGCCACACTGGCCCTCTGGGAGTTGGTCTTCAGCGATGGCAGGTAACTGCCGATTCAGGAGCAGCCTTGCAAGGATTTTCCTAGCAATGGACAGCAGGGTAATTCCCCGATAGTTGGAACAGTCAGACTTCTCGCCTTTGTTCTTGTACAGGGTGATAACGACTGCATCACGGAGATCTTTTGGTAGTGTTCCTTCCTCCCAGCAGCAGAGAAAGAGGTCATGGAGCTTGTTGTGCAGTGCTGTGCCTCCATGTTTCCAGATCTCTGGTGGTATTCCATCGATGCCTGCTGCTTTGCCACTCTTGAGCTGGTGGATGGCTGTGAGGGTCTCTTCAGCGGTGGGCGGTTCGTCCAACTCAACCTTTACTGGGAGGTGTGGGATTTGTAGGACGACTGCTTCTTGAACAGTGCGCTCAGCGCTGAAGAGGCTCTGAAAGTATTCCGACCAGCGGTTCAAGATGGAGGTATTATCTGTGAGGAGTGCCTGGCCATTCGCGCTTCGCAGGGGACTTTGTACCAATGTGCCTGGGGCCATACACTGCTTTCAGTGCTTCGTAGAAGCCCCTGTAGTCACCATTGTGAGCACAAAGCTGGGTCCTCTGTGCAAGTCTGGTCCACCACTCATTCTGGAGATCTCTGAGCTTGCGATGGAGACTGCTGCAGACGAGGCGGAAGGCAGACTTCTTCACAGGGCAGGAAGGCTGGGCTAGGTGGGCCTGATGGGCGGCTCTTTTTTTTGCTAGGTGTTCCTGGATCTCTACATCGTTCTCGTCAAACCAGTCTTTGTTCTTCTTTCTGGCGAAACCCAGTGGGCAGTGGGCAGATGTTCACATCTGCACGGGACATAGACGACCCCGCCCTCCACGAGTCGCCTGCTGCCTTGCAGGCCTGGCCGCTTGGCTGCGGAAAGGCTAAGGGAGGAAACCCCTGACACCAAAGCCCCCGTGTCTCCGGGGAAGGCTTTTGAGCCAGAGACTAGGACAAGGACAGTCTGATATAAAACCTACGACCCGAGGACCTCGATGCCATCGTCCCAGCTTGCTTGGCCATGGCAGATGAACCAAGGGTTTAAAGGGTGGGGCCAGTACTGCACACACTGCACTCCACCAAAAAGCTCCACCGCGCAGGCTTTAGGAAACGTCCACGGACCATGACACTGACCATTCCAAATCCTGTAGCGACGGGCGAGGGGCGAAACGGCAGGTGAAAGATGTCACTGGAAGCCGCAGTCTCAAACCTGCATGCAGGCGGTTCAGGATATTGGTCGCCTGATGTTGACATGGGGATGACAACATCACTCGGCACACCCTGAACGACCAAGCAGCCTTCTCTAGGGACAGCACTGCTTGCTCCACACGGAGAGGGGCCTAGAAAAGGTGGCCTAACCAAAGCTCGTCCCCTCGCAACCCCAGTTGGCTAGCCGCGGTCAACGGGCATCTTCTCCTGCGGTCAAAAAACAAGAAAGAATAACGGATCCACTCTCATGACGACCACGACCGGACTCAACGTAGCATGTTGGAACGTCCGAACCATGCTCGACAAAGCAGACAGCGGACGCCCTGAACGTCGCTCTGCCCTCATTGCCCATGAATTGCGGAGGTTAAACATCGACATCCCCGCGCTCAGCGAAGTACGCCTTCCGGACGAAGGCAGCCTCCAAGAACTTGGTGCTGGGTACACCCTCTACTGGTCAGGCAGGCCTGCATCAGAAAGACGGCTTTCAGGCGTGGGTTTCATGGTCAATACATCCATTGCGACTAAGCTGGAAAACCTACCAACGGGCCACTTAGACCGCATCATGTCCATGCGCCTCCCACTGAGACACCAGCAATACGTCACCCTTCTCAGTGTGTACTCCCCAACCCTCCTGGCAGAGCCTGCTGAAAAGGACAAGTTTTACACTGACCTGCGCAGCCTCCTACAGAGTACCCCTGCAGACGACAAAGTCATCATCCTTGGCGACTTCAACGCCAGAGTGGGCCACGACTCTGAAGCCTGGAAAGGAGTCCTCGGCAAGCATGGCGTGGGGAACTGCAATGACAATGGCCGCCTACTGTTGGAGTTCTGTGCGGAGCAGCAACTGGTCATCACCAACACTACTTTTCAGCAAAAGGACAGTCGAAAGACCACCTGGATGCATCCTCGCTCCAAACACTGGCACCTTATCGACTATGTCCTAGTGCGTCAGAGGGACCGCAGTGACGTCCTCCTCACCAGAGTGATGCCCAGCGCAGAGTGCCACACTGACCACCGCCTTGTCCGCTGCAAACTCAGGCTCCACTTCAAGCCAAAACCCAAGAAATGGAGGCCCCCCCAAGAAAAAGCTTGATGTTGCCAGCCTTCAGCGTGACGATGTGAAAGCTGCCTTTCAGACAGATTTACAGCGCAGGCTCAAAGACACAGCGGACCCAGTAGACTCCTCCCCTGAAACACTTTGGGAACAACTGAAAACTGCTATTGCAAAATCCTCTGCAGATATATATATATATATATATATATATATATATATATATATATATATATATATATATATATATATATATATATTATATATATATATATATATATATATATATATATATATATATATATATATATATATATATATATATATATATATTTGTTCTCCTCCCTACGTCACACGACCAGTAAATTTAGCGCAAACTGTACCATGTGACCGTGATATAAAAACCACTGTAGCGAAAAATGGCGGACGTTTTATAGCCCTCTCCATGACGCGTTACGACCTCGTTTTCGAGTCTTGATAGCAACTCGGTTCGACAAAATAGCAGAAAAAAACGCACTAAAGTAGTCCTATTTGACGTAATACACATCATCTGCCTTATTTTTTACGACACGAGGAGCCAACTAAACAATATTTCACCACTAATTACACAGCGCAAACAGCAAAAGCCTTCCACCGAGACATTTTCAAAGTTGGGGAAACCACGGAACAAAAATAGCTTCCGAGTTTTTTTTAACCAATCAGAAACACAATCCTTGCAAACCGGCAAGCCAGGCTCTGTCGTCTGCTCAAACACCAACAGGCAACATGCCACAATTTCACCAAAGCACAGAGCAACAAATTCAAGAACTAAAACGAAAATACACACCCAACAACACTATACACAAAGCACGCTATTGCCAAATTTTCACGTCACTCAATGCGGGACTATCTGAAGAAAATCATCTCCCGAATTTTCGAAGACTATCTGACATCATGTCTACGCTGTAAAATAAAATCGTACCTTAAAATCCATCAGTCTCAGCACTAGTCCTGCTGTTAACAACGAGCGTTTTGTTTTGGTATTCCTTTTCCCAGATATCCCAAAAAAATGACACTTTAGGCTATAACAACGACAATCTGCTGCACACTCCAAGCCATCCCCTTCTGTCATCTTGAATCTAAAAGCACGAGGCACCATGCTAACTTGCACAAGCTGTCACATCAGTGGTCAAATGCCGATCTCTTCATCAAAAAGTTCTTAATTTTTCTGAATCACACAGCAGTCAAGAAGCACTGTCACTGTAATACTTTAACGACCTTTTGTAGACATTGCAGCTTGAATCATAATGTACACAAGCCAAGATTAGCTTTTTACTGGCGAAAACAAGACTTGCGCTCCTGACACGGAATCATGTGCTACGTCACAGTCTGGGAATCCCCGGCAGAACATGTATATTCAATGGTGTCACCTATCCGACACAGAAGCGGCCGTCTTCATAAACCGGATTTTTTTCTAAACAATAAACGGAGGAAGGAAAACAAATACGTTATTGGTCGGAGGGGTTCGCTACACGGACCTTTGTAGGCCTTCGGGAGGTCAAAGGAATCATTGTACCCCGAAGGCCGAAGGCCTGAGGGGTACAATGATTCCTTTGACCTCCCGAAGGCCTACAAAGGTCCGTGTAGCGAACCCCTCCGACCAATAACTTATAATATATATATATATATATATATATATATATATATATATATATATATATATATATATATATATATATATATATAATATATATATATATATATATATATATATATATATATATATATATATATATATATATATATATATATATATATATATATATATATATATATATATCCCGTAGTCTTGCCGACCTTTGGGGCAGCACTGATGACTTAACAACCAGCTCCATCCATTCCTCTCTGTTCTCTGCCATTCTCAGCGTATCGCCCAGCTTCAGTCCTGTTCACTCTGAGATATTGTCCTCCCATCTTTTCCTCTGTCTTCCTCTCCTTCGTCCTCCTTGCACAGTGCCTTGCAGGATTGTTTTGGCAAGCCCTGCTGAACGTGTGACATGCCCATACCACTTCACTTTGCGTTTTCTCATAATGGCATTATGAAGTGAATATAGTGAAGTCTTCATAGGTATAGTATTATAGTATTATATTATATGTTTTCTCTCGGCCCTAGACAAGATCGCTTTAGACACAGGTTAAGTCGGCCCTGTTGTTGTGCATTTTCTTGGTTCGAGGTCTTGTCTTGACTTCGCGAACGAAGATTGTATAAGGGTTGTCCATGTTGTGCATTACCGTAAGGCATAACAAAAAAGGCGCCAAGCTAATCTGGTACTGCCTTTGAATTATCATGGTCGACCCATCTCCTGCTGTAGTGAGTCAGGGCTGAATGGGTTAAATCAGTGTGTTTCTTCTTTGTGTGTGTCTGGACTAAGTCCCTATTAACCCATTTTCTGCCGCTGTAGGTCAATACATTATTGTGTCTTATATCTTGTGTTCATTCAACGACCAGAAGCCAACACTGTCCAAGATACGTGGACGCAAATTGGTCTCAGCAAGAGGCATAGATCATCATGAGCCCCGGCAGTCGCGGGGGCTCATGAGGATCTATGCCTCTTGCATTTGTATCATGCCCATTGTTTTCTTAACAGTCAAGGGGTTACATTGGAGTTCCTCACTGTCAGTTTGCTGTCGTTGTTTACTGGACAACGTGCACGTCCTTCTTTATTATCACCTGCAGGGTCAGAACAGGACGAACACAACCCAGATGGCATAGATTATGGTGAACCCACGTGACTGCCGGGGGGGGGGGGGGGCTCATGAGAATCTAAGCCTCTTGCTGGCTGTCTTCATTTACATCTGTAGTTGTCAGACAGACCCGCTATCGGGCCTTCAGTCCGTGTGTCTGGACAATTTTCATGTACGATCACTGTAGTGAAGGCAGGGGCGATCTGTTAAATCTCACGGGGGAGAGGGGTATGCAGGCGGGGCGGGAACGGGGGGGGGGGGCAGGAGGGGGGGCGGTCGGAAGAGGAAAAGGGGGTCCTTTTCTTTTGGGGGGGAGGGGCATTTTACCCGAGACGGAAAGCGCCCAGAGGCAGACCGTCTTTACCGAACTCTCACAGATAGCAAACGCTCTTCCACTTGCCGCAAGTTAAACGCTCTTCCACTGGCCGCAAGTCAAACGCTCTTCCACTGGCCGCAAGTCAAACGCTCTTTCACTGGCCGCAAGTCAAACGCTCTTCCACTAGCCGCAAGTCAAACCCTCTTCCACTAGCCGGATGTCAAACGCTATTCCACTGGCCGCAAGACAAACGCCCTTTCACTGGCAAGATGTCAAACGCCATTCCACTGGCCGGATGTCAAACGCACTTCCACTGGCCGGATGTCAAACGTTCTTCCACTGGCCGGATGTCAAACGCCCTTTTACTGGCAGTATGTCAAACGCCCTTCCAATGGCCGAACGTCAAACGCTCTTTCACTGGCCGGAAGTCAAACGCTCTTTCATTGGGAGGATGGGAAACGCCCTTAAATTGGCCAAATGTAAAACGCCCTTTCGCTGGCCGGATGTCAAACGCTCTTCCTCTGGCCGAATACCAAACGCCCTTCTACTGGCTGGATGTCAAACGCCCTTCCACTGGCCGGAAGTCAAACGTCCCCAATGCCTTCCGCCCCAAAATATAAAAAAAAAGAAACAAAAAAAGAAAATTTTGTTATTATTATAAGGGGGAGGGGTAGGGGGCAGAATTACAAAGGGGTCTCAAAGTGTGTGCGTGTGTGTGTGTGTGTGTGTGTGTGTGTGTGTGTGTGTGTGTGTGTGTGTGTGTGTGTGTGTGTGTGTGTGTGTGTGTGTTTGCGCGGGCGCACTTTTTTTTTTACGGAGGAGGCGGTCCAGATCTCTTAAAAGCACCACCCCCTCCATCACCCCTCAACGCGCCCAATCATCTTCCTCCGCTTTCCCTCAGCTCCGCCCCTGAAATGGACAAATGATTTGCGTCACATTTAGATAACAAGCCATATATACTGTTTTATCTTGTGTCAACTTTCACACCAAGTTGTGTTGGACTGCACTGCTTTATCTTGTGTCAACCTACTGCCCTGTGTTTTGTGCCGCATCATACGGGCATTGTAGTGCAGCCATCTTGTATCAGACTCTAGTCGTGTAAACTCATTCAGATTTTTTTTTTTTACAGTAGCAGTGACACAAAAGATAGTTGCGATACAAGGAAATCACAGTTATTCAGAAAGATGATTATAGTCCACTTGTAGAAGGAGGGGCGGTAATTCATACAAAGGAGTGACGTGAAATGTGCAGGATGACCAGGGTTATCTTCCTTGTTCTCTTCATGGCGCTCAGCGTTTCTGGTGAGTCACGTTTCACTGACATTTCACGCCTTTGCTGCCAGCACGTAGATATAATGTGTTCGGAATCACGGCAGACTTCTATCTGAATAACACCGTCTGCCTGAGACACAGCGATGTGGATGACAGCCTTCAAGGCTCGTAGATAGAGATAAGACCAGCAAGAGGCATAGATCCTCATGAGCCCCCGTGTATGCGGGGGCTCCTGAGGATCTATGTCTCTTGCAGGACTCTTGCGTCTGTGCCCTCAGCGAAAAAATGAAGATATGTAAATCTGATATCTGTTTTGGCACACTACGTAAAACAAACAACTTTCTTTTTTATATATATATTCAAATGGCAGGAAGAACATGGGTAAAACCAATATACCTTGCTTCCAGACATATAGTTTGTGGCCCATAGTAATCCGAAGAACATCTTTCATCACATCACAACATAAGTGCATCCCGTTAGGCAATAGCGCATGCGCGTGCCCAGAAAAAAACTGATTTCCTGGGTGAAGTGGTTTGAGGGGTCGTCTCAAAAACTTGTAATGCAGGCGCGGCATGTACAGCTAGAACTGAATCGCGACTTATGTCACAAACAATAGACAAGTGTGCCTGCGGATAATAGTGCACACAGGCGCCCGCATGCGTAACGCACCTCTAAGTGTGGGGCGGAAGCGAGAATAGGAGAAATCAATTTCAGTGAGAAGTAAATTCACCTCTCCTCTTCTCAGCCCCAACCCCGCTATTTTCACGTAAGAACCTGTAAGAATCAAAATGTTATATGCTGAAAAGGGCAACATGTTTAGTTCGCACCGTCAGTAGCTTAACGCCTGCTGTCTTTGCCTTGATACACCTCCCTACCTCACTGCATCATCGGTTCGTTGACGCCAACAGCCGCTTCTCCCTCCAGGTTTCTACTGCCAACAGTACAGTGCTTCCGGGCTTGGGTCGAGTCGCCAGCCTTGTTAACCTCCTGGGGGGAGTCGGGGCCGCTGACTTCTACACTCCCCTGGGTGGTGGCGATGCCGTTATTGCCACTACTCTCAGCTAGAGCCTGCAACCGGTTTTGTATGCCGCTGACAATCTCACCCTGCTGAGAAGCAGAGGATGCAGAAGGCGAACATACTGTACCCCCAGTGGCGGTTGTAGAGTGCAAGGGTCGGGGTAAGCTCTAGGGGTTGTGATGCGCTGCGGTCTGTGGGGTGGAGTGGTCCTTGGAGCTGGGGGGCCGCACTTTCGGGACGTTATTCCACTTTCTCCTGGCGTCAGGCCGATCTGGCTGTCGTCGTTGTTGCTGAGGCCGTGAGGGATCAATAGAGTGCCCGATAAGTTTGTGGTCAATTACACTTGTGTTTCCACCGACGATTTCTAGTCCCTATAGAATCTTCGTTGGCGAAGTCAAGCCATGAAAATCCACCGACGATTTCTAGGATGGAGAAGTCTAGCAGTTTTGCGAAGAGTCTGCCGCCATCCGCTGACCAGGCCTCAAGCACACCTTCATGTTGCCTCAGTCTGCTTAGGCGCTGGTAGTTCAATTTCGTCAGGTCTTCGGATATTCCCACACCGGTGTTTTTCAGATTTCTCCGCTCTCTCAACACGGCAGCATGGTCCTTTCGTGAGACAAATCTGACGATGACGGGTCTGTCTTTTCCCCTTTCGACTTTCCCCAGTCTATGTAGGGCAGATATTTTCGTGCTGTCGATATCTCTCAACTTCAGTTTCTCCTGTATGATCTTCAGTAACTTTTCCTCGCACTGCCTGCTTGTCTCACCACGAACGTCCCCTTTTACTCCATAGACTCTAACTGACTCTCTCCGGGAATACTGTTCGAGGTTGTTTAAGTGTTCACGTTGGTCCATTACTACAGATCGCACTCTTAACCTCGTCTCTCAGCTCCTGGGTTTGTTTCAGCGTCTGATCGAGTGTTTTCCTCAAATTGGCGTTTTCCTGCTGGAGATCGAAAATGAGACCGGACAGCTTTTCGATTCTCTCATCTATCTGTTTGGACAAAGACCTCCTGCAGTCTTCCATCTGTTTCGTGTGTGAGCTTGAAGTTGCCTGCAAAGTGTCCAGTTTGTCCAACACAGCGCTAGAAGTATCGGACTGCATCTCACCGGGAGTATTGAAAGTGTTTGCCGAATGGACAGGTGGGAAGTTTAGCACAGTTAAAAAAAAAAACACATTTGTAAAATACCTAGTTTTAACATGTAAAATATGTGTACCGTACGACACCCCCCCCCCACCCCCACCCCTTTTTGGGCGAAACCGGTCGTAGGCGGCAAACCTAAATCTACCCATTAGCAGGTCCAATATTGTTAGTATATTCATCCTCTCCCAGGGAGGGGGGAGGCCTGGATATAGTCAAGTGGACTGCGGGGCGCATATGGGTAGTTCCTTATGCTTTTTGCAATAGGTGTTTCAGTGGAAAGATTAAAAAAATGATAGATCTGTCATTACTTGTCTCCCACCCCACCCCACCCCCCCTTCTTTTCTAGATCTAGTGAGCCTTGCAGTCGCAAAAAGGGCAGCTGATGTCCGGATGGCATTAGTACAGCAAGAGCATTTGTAGACAGTTGTTTTTGGTTTGTAACCGTCTAAATTGTTAATGTATATTTGTTGTAAAAAGATTGTATAAATGAAGATGTTTGTACTGAGAAATGTGATTGGCCAGTGACGTATTTGGGGAAAAATGTCTTGTTCAGAGAGTAGTTGTCATCGTAACATGTGATAAGATGAATCCCGTTGCCTTGAGAACGGGCGACCATGAGAAAATGTCGTATAGAGATAGGCCAGTGAGAAACAGTCTCAGAAGTCTCAAAGAAGACAGCTGTTTTTGTTGTGAACCCCCTATATTGTTTGATTATATACATTTTTGTGCCTAAAGGTTAGACTGAAATAATATTAGGCTGTGTTTGTGCTGAGACATGTGATTGGCCAAAGACGTTTTTGGGGAAATCATTTTAGTCAGCGAGTATGTTGTCATAGTAACGACTGAAACGTTGCGTCTGCCTTGGCAAAGCGTTATAAGTAGCCTCCCGTTGCCTTGAGAACGGGCGACCCGGGAAAGGGAAATAGAGCCAGGCCAAGGACAAAGAGTGTCAAGCGTCTGATATAAGGCAATGAGTCTTCGTGTCTGTCTTTGCTGAAACACAGAAACCCTTTGCACCATTCTCTTCCTCATGTCATCTGCCAGTGAGCACTGCGCTAGAGTGGAGGTCGTCTGTGTCCCTGCCTGACAACTCCACTGTCCACGTCTGTACTGGAGACAACGTCACCTTACCGTGGACCTACCACACTGACGCTGCAGAGCACGTTAACGATGTCCAGTGGTACTTTCAATCTGCAGGTGGGTTGGATGATGGCTGGCTGGCTGGATGGATGAATGGATGGATGCATGGTTGCATGGACGAATGGATGGACGGATATATTGTTGCAAGGATGGATGGATGATTTGCAGCGAATAGCAATTTTATGGTTTAACCTAACTTAAGTTTTGTGGGTTCTTTCACCAAACTTTCGGTTTCCCCCAGAACGTGACGGCTGAATATAAAAGTTGCATATAAATTCGGCCTTGAACACCAGTGTCACCTGCGGACAGATTTGTCGGTACACGCGTCGTCGTGCGTGTCACAGACTTAGAATGGTGTTGAGTGCTTTTGTTTAATGTAGTTTTATTCTGTTGTTGTAATCATTTCATGCTAAGACTGGCACCGCTTGATTTTCGAACTTATGAGAAAACAGTCAGAGCGCTCGGAATCGTCAAAGACTGAAGACGTGTGTCTTACCGGCTCCTCCCCCGGGTTCGCGGGCCCCGCTAGGGTTAGGGGTGGCCATGCCAGGGCCAACTGGGCCAACGGAGCCTTAGTGCATAGTGTTAGTAGACTTTGAAACCCATAGAGCCGGCGTTACAGTTGCATGATGGATGGATGGATGGATGGATGGATGGATGGATGGATGGATGGATGGATGGATGGATGGATGGATGGATGGATGGATGGATGGATGGAAGGATGGATGAATGGATGATTGCATGGATGTATTCGTGGATTCGCGGATTCATGGACCTAGGAAAATCGCTTTCATCCTAACGTGTTTACAGGTCATGTGGAGCAGTTGATCGCCACATCCACACAGAACAACTTTCTGGTCAGTCCCGCTACCACACAGCACCCTCAGTTTTTGCCCAACGCGGGCCTGGAGATGTTGCACGTGACACATCAGGACAACGGCGTCTACAGCGTGCACACTGTGATCAACCTCCATGGCTCCCTCGTCACGGACACACAGAGAGTCAATCTGCAGGTGGCCGGTAGGTCACGCAGTCATTCAATTAGCAAGTACGTCCGTGTGTCAGTCAGTCAGCCAGTCAGTCCGTATGTCAGTCAGTCCTCAGTCCCCATGGCTGTATTACCATGAACTAGCAGAGCGTCATTAAGCAAAGTGGCCGTCACTGAAATGCAAAATGTCATCGGCGCGACGGAGGCTGCTATTGGCCCGCGCCCGGACGGTCGAGGGCCAACAGCAGCCACTATCAGGCCGAAGATCTTTGCACACTGGGTAGGTCCATTGATCCTGCGTGTCCTATTCATCCGTCCGTCGGTCCATCTATCCCTCCATCAGTGTTGCTGTTTCTCTCTGTACAGACTTACGGTGCGAGGATGTTCCAGTCACTACTGACGGCGCTCTGCACGTGAGCCTGCTGCCACGCGCGGTACCATCTCCCGTCTGGGGCAGCCTGCAGTCTCCGTTGTCTGGACGGTAGGGAACACTTTTGGCATCAGGTCGGTTAGTGGCTGGTTGTTACTATATTATATTGAGACGCATTTTCCTTGATATAGTGCCGATAACAGGCAGATGTGATTACGAGACCCAAATCAAAATGCCCAAGTCGTTAGACGAGGACATTTTGATGCGGGTCAAGTAATAACATCTGTCGGTTATCGGCACTATAACACGCAAGATATGGCTCAATATCATTTATTTACCCAGTCCAAACTAAGACGTTAACTTGCGTCATTTAGTTTGCGGCTGATTGCGGTGTTCAGACAAAACATAAGATTGGCAGACGACTGCGTTGCGGACTATCGACTGAGAACGCGCAGATTTCGTGTGACTATGACCCCCCCCCCCCACCCCCCCCCCCCCAGTGCTTTCTACTCGTAATTAGATCACAGATAATGCCGGAAAATAACAGCAGGATTGTTTATTTTGCCTTTTCCTCGGGTTGTCGCTAATGCTATCGCTAGCGGGCGTCTCGTCAATCAGTTCACTGTTTCAGCGATTCGTTTCACACGTTTGCTGGCGTCTGCTGTCCGTTTATGCGTGTGTGTGTTAAAGAAATTTATAGCGTACGTTTACTAAGAAGTATTTAATCACTACTGCATACTGCATATAAGGAACTCGTAAATGTTGCAGTATGGGCATATTTCGCGTTTCAGTTCTGACATATAAAAGTATGACGATGGATTTATTATTTATTTATTTATTTATTTATTAATTTTTGCCTGCAAAGGATTTCGAAATAAAAGTGTGTGAAGCAATTTCATGAATATTAATTTGGTTGTTATACAATATATCAATTCGTGTGTCAAAGAAGGGACAAGTTTTTGGAGAGTTTACATAGTAAATGTGCACGTACAACTGTAATGTAACATGCATACTGACATCATTGTCATGAACATGGCATATCTGTCAAGGAGAACCCTACAGCTATTGACATCTACTCGAATAAATCACTGAATGAGGGGACGTAATATTTCTTTGTGATACCGCAGAGCCATCAAATCTGTTGTTTTAAAACACTAAGCTACAGGGAGATAAGCCAGATTACTTGGAGAGGAACCCGGAAGATCGACCCAAGTCAAGAGAGGATCAACTATTAGTACACCTACTGGCACCACTCTGCATTTTGCTCTCATTCACGTCTTTCTCCCTTGCAGACCCCCACCAACGTGAGCTTGCCCAGCACTGCATACGACAACGGCACCTACATCCTGGACGTGAACAACCCTGTAGTGAGTGGCGAGTACACGTGTGAGGTGCAACACGGCCCGGCCTCCCTATGTGTGTCCCCGGACTCCACTGTACTGCACGGCGCTTCGCTGACTGTGGATGGTGTGGACGCTCGCTTCGCCTTGCTGGAGGGACAGCTGTTGGCGCTGCAGACAGAAAACTCGCAGCTGCGTACGCACATGGAAAATAACACGTCGGTTGTGGAAGAGAAACTGCAGGCAGTACAGACAGAAAACTCGCAGCTGCGTGCGGACATGGAAAATAACACCGGCGTCGGTTGTGGAAGAGAAACTGCAGGCAGTACAGACAGAAAACTCGCAGCTGCGTGCGGACATGGAAAATAACACGTCGGTTGTGGAAGAGAAACTGCAGGCAGTACAGACAGAAAACTGGCAGCTGCGTGCGGACATGAAAAATAAAACGTCGGTTGTGGAAGAGAAACTGCAGGCAGTACAGACAGAAAACTCGCAGCTGCGTACGCACATGGAAAATAAAACGTCGGTTGTGGAAGAGAAACTGCAGGCAGTGAAAACAGAAAACTCGCAGCTGCGTGTGGAACTTGGCGTTCAGCGTGGGGACATTGACGCGCTGAAGGACGAACTGAGCGCTGTGCGTCAAGACTACGCCAACACAAACGCGGCGCTGGAGAGTCAGCTGCGGACAGCAGAGGGGGATAACGCTTTTCTAAAGCACGAATTGAATTTACTGCTGACGGAAAACGCCACTGTAGTTTTGCAGAGAGAGCTTGAGAGCCAGCGAGCGGAAGCCGCCAACATTACACAGCAACTGTCGGACCTAACGCACCTCACGCTTGTCAAAGACCTCAGTAAGTGTGACTTATTAACCGTTTGCGTGTCGGTAGCGGTTGTTGTCGCGATGATTCCTACAGGAAACATCACGACAAAAACCGCTACCGACACGCAAAGGGCTAACACAGATTGACGTAGTTTAGAAACTGCTTTTGGCCTTGGAAATTCAGTGTTTTTCTCCTGGTTTGTTATTGCCATCGTCCACCTTGTTATACTGCTGCTGTAGCTGACGTTGTGACCAGTATCACCTCTCTCTTTGTTATTGCCATCGTCCACCTTGTTATACTGCTGCTGTAGCTGACGTTGTGACCAGTATCACCTCTCTCTTTGTTATTGCCATCGTCCACCTTGTTAGACTGCTGCTGTAGCTGACGTTGTGACAGTATCACCTCTCTCTTTGTTATTGCCATCGTCCACCTTGTTATACTGCTGCTGTAGCTGACGTTGTGACCAGTATCACCTCTCTCTTTGTTATTGCCATCGTCCACCTTGTTATACTGCTGCTGTAGCTGACGTTGTGACCAGTATCACCTGCTCTCTTTGTTATTGCCATCGTCCACCTTGTTATACTGCTGCTGTAGCTGACGTTGTGACAGTATCACCTGCTCTCTTTGTTATTGCCATCGTCCACCTTGTTATACTGCTGCTGTAGCTGACGTTGTGACAGTATCACCTGCTCTCTTTGTTATTGCCATCTTCCACCTTGTTATACTGCTGCTGTAGCTGACGTTGTGACCAGTATCACCTGCTCTCTTTGTTATTGCCATCGTCCACCTTGTTATACTGCTGCTGTAGCTGACGTTGTGACAGTATCACCTGCTCTCTTTGTTATTGCCATCGTCCACCTTGTTATACTGCTGCTGTAGCTGTCGTTGTGACAGTATCACCTGCTCTCTTTGTTATTGCCATCGTCCACCTTCTTATACTGCTGCTGTAGCTGACGTTGTGACAGTATCACCTCTCTCTTTGTTATTGCCATCGTCCACCTTGTTATACTGCTGCTGTAGCTGACGTTGTGACAGTATCACCTCTCTCTTTGTTATTGCCATCGTCCTCCTTGTTATACTGCTGCTGTAGCTGACGTTGTGACAGTATCACCTGCTCTCTTTGTTATTGCCACCGTCCACCTTGTTATACTGCTGCTGTAGCTGACGTTGTAACAGTATCACCTGCTCTCTTTGCCTGAAAATGATATACAGTAGAACCTCCAATGAACGGTCACCCCTGTTGCCAGGAAAAAGTGCCCGTAAACAGCGGAGGGCCGTTCAGGCGAGGTTCGATGAAACCAGCCGTGGTCAATATAGGTCACCTTATCGTCCCGATACCTAGCGGAGTGAAAATGCGTTGCACTTTTTCCGGCCTATGTCTCATCCTTTTTTTTTTTTCTCACCATTTTTCCCCTCGGCTAAACACTCGTGTGTGTAGCATGGAATCATTAGAACTGACATCACTGTCTGGGGCCGGTGTGTACAAACCGGCAAGTCATTTATTTCACTACTAACCAGGCTGACCCCCCACTCATTTCGTTTTGCTGTCGCGATTTCTTGACTTACGACCTTAGAGTTCATAGATCTCCTGAAGATGCAAATGTTCTGCATACACATGAAGGTACTTTTCCATTTGGATTCGGATCGGGTTTGTATCGGTTTTGTGTTTACGGGTCCCCCGCCTTTGGTCTCCAAAAGTTACAAATAGACGTGTTGGTGTGTGTACGCACTAGATTTTCATGAGTGGCTGCAGTGTGCAAAGGCACTGGAGTGGGAATGTCAGTCCACAGGCTTACACGTCAATCTCAGTCCACAGGCCCACACGTCAATCTCAGCACTGATACAATACACACCGTGCACTGTAAGAGTGCTGCGATGGATTCAGTAAGCAAAAGGTCCTTGGGCCCACGACGGCCTCAGTGGGCCCACGACGGGCTGTGTTAATGTAGTGCACGGCTGTGCGCGGGCCCATGGCGGCTGTCGGGGGGCCGAGGACGCTTTGCTGCTGGGGTTACCCTTAAGGGGGTATGTTTTGTGTATGGTTTGTGTGCATGGTAGGATTTAGCAATATCAGCTTCCATCTGGTGAAATCAGTGAAGTCTGGCCACTGTCATGGTGCAGTAAAAATGAGAAGTAGCCACACACGCAATCCTCCGTGAGTGTTTCGTAGTCCATGAAGGCGAGCAACACCGTGAACCTTTGCGTGTCGGTAGAGGTTTTAGTCGCGACCATTCCTGTAGGATGTCAGGCTGTTGTTATTGCTGTAGCAATTATCGCAACTAAAACCGCTACCGACACGTAAAGGGCTAAGGCCTTTACATATCACCCCCTCGGCCATTCACGTTATGTGTCTGTACACACGATGTGCAGAGTATTGTAATATACGTGATGTGCAGAGTACTGTAATATGTGTGATATACAGAGTATCGTAATATACAAATGTGGAGAGTATTGTAAAATACGTGATGTGCAAAGTATTGTAAT
>BTPG01000003.1:96861168-96893668 GCA_036245525.1 Semisulcospira habei | reverse complement strand
CTTCAACGAGAAATTCAATTAATTATGCTCGGAAGCTCTCTTAGCCACCCACGTAAGAAAGTATTTCGCCAAGTTTCAAGCTTGTGTGTACAGAAATATCGGAGATTCTCTTGTTTACATACATACATACAGGCATACATACATACATACATACATACATACATACATGCATGCAGGCATACATACATACATACATACATACATACATACATACAGGCATACATACATACATACATACATACATACATACATACATACATACATACATACATACATACATACATACATACATACATACATACATACATACATACATACATACATACATACATACATACATACATACATACATACATACGCACATACGCACGTTCATACATACTCATTTACCGCGCTTCGCGCCAAATATACGTTCTGCAGCGAGATTAGCGTAACTAGTCATGACGTAATTTTTATCTTGTTACTTCAATTGATATTGGTTTAGCCTGCCCGCCTTTGACATCATGGACATGCTATTAAATTCGCCCCACAGTGGCCCGTTGTAAAAAGTCGCTTCTATAAATAGAAGGGCCATAAAAAGCATAAGAGCTCAAACCAATACGGTAGACTTTGGGGTGAAATCCGCGTCTTGTTGTATCCTGACTATGTGTCTGTACCAGGTAGACTTTGAGACGAAATCCGCGTCTTGTTATATCCTGACTGTGTGTCTGTACCAGGTAGACTTTGGGACGAAATCCGCGTCTTGTTATATCCTGACTGTGTGTCTGTACCAGGTAGACTTTGGGACGAAATCCGCGTCTTGTTATATCCTGACTGTGTGTCTGTACCAGGTAGACTTTGGGACGAAATCCGCGTCTTGTTATATCCTGACTGTGTGTCTGTACCAGGTGATCCGCGTCTTGTTATATCCTGACTGTGTGTCTGTACCAGGTAGACTTTGGGACGAAATCCGCGTCTTGTTGTATCCTGACTGTGTGTCTGTACCAAGTAGACTTTGGGACGAAATCCGCGTCTTGTTGTATCCTGACTGTGTGTCTGTACCAGGTGATCCAGAAAAGAAGGGACGGGTCGGTGGACTTCTATCGGGCATGGAGTGAATACGAGCGTGGATTTGGGACCGTTTCTGGAGAGTTTTGGCTTGGTAAAACTCAATTTCCATTGTCTATAGTTACTTTGCACGTTTCCACAGGCTTTCTATATTGCTTTCAAATCAGTTTTAGCTTAGTGGTCTGTATCTTTGTAGTAAATAGACATTTAGTTTGCAACACATTACTTTAAATTTTAATAGAAAAAAGTTTTCTTTTTGATTATTTTTTTTATTGAATATTTTCATGCATGGAGGACATTGGCGGCATATATATATTACGGAGTTTCAGGAAACAAAATTAAAAACAAATAAATCAAAAGTTGTGTACATTCAATATTGGTCATTTGTCTTTGACTTTCTTTTCAGTTCAGCTCAGTCAATATGTGATCTCTGCACGTGGAAAAGCCCATACGCGCTCCACCCACCCATCAGAGTTTCCTTCGAGATTGTACCAATATGTGTTTGATTTACTGTGGATCTCTCTCGCCATTTCAAGTCTGCCCGACGCAAGCGGCCTTTGTCCACACATCAGCTACGGAGGCGATGGACTGTGTGGTGCCCTTGGCTCACTTCCTGGACATGGTTTCTCAGGTTTCTCGCCACGTATTATCTGCCCATCCTCACCGGCTGTGTGACATTTGCCGCTGGATCATTGCCCTGGAATTTCTGACTTTCTAATCTTGCATAAGGCTTTCATAATGTCTAGTGACTGACTAAAAGTCGTCTGTCTTCTAGGCCTCTCTAGCATCTACCAATTGACCAACAGTGGGAACTACAGTTTGAGGATTGACCTGCAGGACTGGGACAACGCAACGGCTTACGCTGAGTACGACAGTTTCCGTATAGAGGGCGCCACTGACAACTACCGACTGCGTATCAGCGGATACCAAGGCAATGCAAGTAAGGGATGCGCCCGCGCGTGTGTGTAGTGTGTGTGTGTGTGTGTGTGTGTGTGTTTGTGTGTGCGCGTGTGCGTGTTTGTTCGTACCTAAACCTCCTTACCCACTCATGTACATTGCTAGAAGTGTATCAACACTTTTCAGACATGATACACTACAGCAGAAGAAGGATCGACCAGGACAGCTCAAGGGTGGTGCTATAATTACTTGGCGCCAAAAGGCGCCATGGTATTCTGTCACCATCCTTGAACCGTTTATATTGTTATCGGTCTTGTTTGTATTCTGCTTTTTATGACTATGTTTTTTACTAATTCTTTTACCTCTCTCTTTTATGAGGTGTGGGCTGGACCACAAATATCCCTTTTAAGACAATAACTATATTGAATCTTGAATCGATCATGGTCGATCTGACTCCTGAACTGTGATGTAGTCATCAAAACTCTGCCCTTGGAACTTAACTCATTAGAGACGTTCCGCCTCCGGATACGCGGCGTAAGCCGGCAATAAGCATGAGCCGCGTATCCGGAGGCGGCACGTCTCGAATGAGTCAAATATCATTGTGTTTCAACTGTGGTTTTCAGGTGACTGTATTACTGCCAACCACAACCTCAACAATTTTGAATTCACCACCCGTGACCGTGATAACGACGCCAGCGTTGTGATGAACTGTGCCACTGATAATCACGGCGCCTGGTGGTACCACAGCTGTACCCTATCCAACCTGAACGGGCGTTATTATACGAACCCCTCTGGAGTGCACTCTGACGGCGTGTTTTGGTACTACTGGACGCATTACGCCCGATCTCTGAAAGGTGCCGAGATGAAGATTAGGCTGGCAGCACAGTAGGTCTGTGGAAGCTATTAGGGTAGTTGCGCAAACACATACGTGCATGCATGTGCATACACCATGCACACGTATATGCGCATACAATAAGGATGCACACTACACACACACGCGCACACACACACAGACATGCACACACACAGACACACACCGCTATAACCACACACACCCACACACAAACATACGTACACACACACACACACACAAACATACGTACACACACACACACACACACACAAACATACGTACACACACACACACACACACACACACACACACACACACACACACACACACACTCGACGCCAGCCAAATCAATTCAACAGTTATTTATCAGTTTAATTTCCGCTTGATGCTGGCTTAATGGGTTTGCTCAGATGAAAACCGTAATCACGAAACATTGATTATTTCATTAATGCTGCACGTGGACATGCATAGCGATAAATCCTTATTACAGGACAGTACTGGACTATCATAGCGGTCCACAAGCGATACATCCTTTTTACAGGACAATACTGGACTATCAGAGCGGGCCGAAAGCGATACATCCTTTTTACAGGACAATACTGTACTGTCACAGCGGTCCACAAGCGATACATCCTTTTTACAGGACAATACTGGACTATCAGAGCGGGCCGCAAGCGATACATCCTTTTTACAGGACAATACTGTACTGTCACAGCGGTCCACAAGCGATACATCCTTATCACAGGACAGTACTGGACTATCAGAGCGGGCCGCAAGCGATACATCCTTTTTACAGGACAATACTGTACTATCACAGTGGTCCGCAAGCAACACGTCGACTTTTACAGGACAATATTGGACTATCACAGCGGTCCGCAAGATGAATAGATTGTCACGGGACCCTACAGTAGCATGAGAACTTGTGGCCCGTTGCAGGAATATCGCCCAAGCGTTCGAAGCCACACCCAGCTTGACATCCTGTAAGTTCGGGCCCACTGCTGTCGTCATGGGCCCGAAGACCTTTTGCTAAATGGGGGAGGGTTGCAGGACGGAATGAGAAACATTCTCACCCCAATTTCACGCTTCCAACCCTAAGATAATGTCCATCTTTAAAAAAAAAATCACGGAATCTCAGCTCTAGTTATTTCCTGTTTAAAAAAAAAAAAAAAAAAAAAAAAAAAAAAAAAAAAAATGGAATAAGCAAAATCTACACGCCACACATGCAGACTCAGAAAATTAATGAGAACGAACTGACGGTCTCATGCATTATTCCTTAGATTGGTTGTAGTATTACAGAGACGGGCCACATTGTCAATGCAAGTGGGAGACAACAGTCTAGGCGTTTCTCCTTAAGCTCACTTCTTTCCAGTACCCAGAGTTAAGGACTGCTCCGGCATACATTTTAGGCGACAGAGTCTTACATAATTTGTAAAACAAAACAGGAGTGCCTGTGTCCACATTATTAGGGTTAACACTCTTAACCACACGGCCGCATTTACAAACCTTTGGAGGTGTTGCCCAATGACTGTGTGTTAGTTGTAGAAGGTAGCTTGATCATGATAATTCAAGGGTAGTGCCAGATGAGCTTGGCGCCTGAAGGCGCCAAGCTCACCTGGAACTACCCTTGAATTATCATGATCAATCCATATCCTGCTCCATATTCCCGGGGCCAAATAGGTTAAGATTACATTAACGCTCTTTGGTATAGTTTTATCATGTTTGGTTTTTTTCAAGCAGAAACCATGATATCCGTGTAGATGTACAATTGTCATTCAGTCACTCCATTTTCCGACACTGTGATTGGTTAGCATATAAAAATCGCAGGGGGTTCAATGCCCCAATGCCTACCTCCTAAAACCATTGCCGTACCTGTAATTTTTAATCAGCTGGCCAATCCGCAGTTCTAGTATCGCGCACGAATCTGTCCTAGGTCTTTCGTCTCAACGCTTAGATCAGGGCTGTACGGCACCTTACATCATAAATTACCGGAAAACGCAAAGATCAAATGGTGATAGACGATAGAGAAATAAAAGAATTGTACTTTATTTCGGCATGACTCAAGCGGTGAGCACACTACACAAGTGCTACACTAATGTGTCGCAATTCAAACTCTGAACTGAGACAGCTCGAAACTTTCCACTGTGCTTCATGTCAACACGCATGCTGTTTAGAAAGCAAAGACTGTTGCCTCTCGTACAGTAAGAGATAAAGAGAAAGAAATAAATAAAATGCGACAGATCTATGGCATTTCAGTTTCTGTTGAAAATATCGAGAAATTGTTGAATGCGTTATGAGCTTAGTACCGTTTGGCGAAGATGCCAACAATACATGTAACATGTACAAAATCAGACCTACCGTGTATCCAGTCGCTTGCCAAAAGTTTTCAGGGCAGGATAGAAGTATTATCGCTCGAACCCTGTGAAAAAAGTCCGCATTGATTGCTACAGATTCTGATCTTGTCACTGGCTGCTTAGGAGAAGCACCGCAGGTAAACGTTTGAAATTCCAGCATCAAAAATCAAGCACATTTGGACTACTGGGCATGATAGCCTATTCACAAAGAGTCGCGTCCCCTGTGTATTTTCAGGAAGATACAGTCTGGCGTTAGAAATATTTGGCGTTTTACTCCTGACGTCAGACACACATTCGAGGCTTCAAATAGTGCGTAATGTAGACTGAACGACAATGCAATTGCATCGTCTGTGTTGGGTTACTTCTCGGTTTACATCGTGGTTTGTAGTCCTCTCAAGCTGAGTATCAGACATCCGCGCCTCGGCACGTCGGTCTGGTAATCATCTTCATCGGACTACAATACCACAATGCAACCCACGAAGTAAGCCAACACAGACGGTGCAATGCCTAATTGTTTTGACCGCATAGATAGCACTGTAGCGCAATTGTATTCATTATAATAAATTCATAAAATGTGATTATAACTGATTACCAGAAATAAAATTCTTTGCCACGCACTGTTTGGTTTTAAATTACACGTTTTGTAAACATGTCCGGTGAGACTTGCGTCGACACAGAGGGACAAATGGGGAGGCAGAGTATAGAGCGGGACTCCCGAAGCCAGCCAGATGGGGTCCGCCCAACGCATCAGCTCTCTCTCTCTCTCTCTCTCTCTCTCTCTCTCTCTCTCTCTCTCTCTCTCTCTCTCTCTCTCTCTCTCTCTCTCTCTCTCTCTCTCTCTCTCTCCCCCCCCCCCTCTCTCTCTAGCTCTATCCCACTCTATCTATGAATTTAAGTTCGCAATACGCGTTCTTTTTGTTGTGCCTTTTTATGAAATAGAAACAACTTTGAAACTGGGCGCGGCATGACGTGTTTAATCGCTATTGTGTGCTGTGCAATGACGTCAGGCCAGAACTGGCCTGGTCATTCTTTAAATAGTGAGAAATGACGTCATGTCACGGTACGTCAGTCTATAGAACGCACATTTGGCGCCGCGTGTGTGTGTGTGTGTGTGTGTGTGTGTGTGTGTGTGTGCGTGCGTGCGTGCGTGTGTGCGTGTGAGTGTGTGTGTGTGTGTGTGTGTGTGTGTGTGTGTGTGTGTGTGTGTGTGTGTGTGTGTGTGTGTGTGTGTGATACTGAATAGCTTCGGTGTTTGTAGGCGTACAAGCTTAACAATTTAGGATATTTTTTTCTGCGAAACGTCTCCCGGAGAGCCTCCGAGGGTTGTGGAATTGGATCACTTCTTGACGAGAAAATGACCGCGCTCTCCAAACACATCTGAGTCCGTAATTTGTGATATTTTTACAAAATATGTTGCAATTAGCTTTATTAAAAGAAGATTTTGAAAGCGTTTGTTAGCCAACATCATACCTTTTTAACAATATGTTTTTTTCTTTAAACTGATGGCGCGCATTTCAGCCCGTAATCTGTGCTTTACATACTGGACATTGTGCACATAGCTTCATTAGAGGAAGGCAATGAATTAGTCCGTTAACCAGCTTCGGATGTCTCCCACGTTTTGAGTGAAACGTATAGTGCTTTGGCAGTTTTCGGAACCATGAGTTTTAGGACTATTTTTAAAACTGTTAACAATCTTTTCCATCTTTTCTTGGAAAATTAAAAATGCAATCTCGTCATTGATGCCCGGGTGATGTTTGTCGTGGTCGAGACCTGCTGAGTCCGGTCAGAGCAAGTGAAATTGCAATTTATAAAAGTTTAAAGCTTGAAAATCATCTGGAAAAGTACTAAGTTTAAACCTCCTATACGTAAATGTTAGTGCTGGGAATGATCAGTGACGTAAAACAGCATCTCGTCACTGAGTATACGGTGTCGTGGGACTAAGAATACCGTGACGTCAGACTTACAGTGACGTCATTTCGCTGCTCATTCTGGTCTTTTTTCATCAGGATGACAGTCCATTCGCCGGGCGTGTGTCTGTCTGGGTTTGTGTGTTTGGATGAGAGGGGAGGGTGGGTTAGGTTGGAGAGACATGGTTGAGGCTGACAGTCCATTCGCCGGGCGTGTATCTGTCTGGGTTTGTGTGTTTGGATGAGAGGGGAGGGTGGCTTAGGTTGGAGAGACATGGTTCAGGATGACAGTCCATTCGCCGGGCGTGTGTCTGTCTGGGTTTGTGTGTTTGGATGAGAGGGGAGGGTGGGTTAGGTTGGAGAGACATGGTTCAGGATGACAGTCCATTGGCCGGGCGTGTGTCTGTCTGGGTTTGTGTGTTTGGATGAGAGGGGAGGGTGGGGTATGATGGAGAGACATGGTTCAGGATGACAGTTCATTCGCCGGCCGTGTGTCTGTCTGGGTTTGTGTGTTTGGATGAGAGGGGAGGGTGGGGTAGGTTGGAGAGACATGGTTCAGGATGACAGTCCATTCGCCGGGCGTGTGTCTGTCTGGGTTTGTGTGTTTGGATGAGAGGGGAGGGTGGGGTATGTTGGAGAGACATGGTTCAGGATGACAGTTCATTCGCCGGGCGTGTGTCTGTCTGAGTTTGTGTGTTTGGATGAGAGGGGAGGGTGGGGTAGGTTGGAGAGACATGGTTCAGGATGACAGTCCATTCGCCGGGCGTGTGTCTGTCTGGGTTTGTGTGTTTGGATGAGAGGGGAGGGTGGGGTAGGTTAGAGAGACATGGTTCAGGATGACAGTCCATTCGCCGGGCGTGTGTCTGTCTGGGTTTGTGTGTTTGGATGAGAGGGGAGGGTGGGGTTAGGTTGGAGAGACATGGTTCAGGATGACAGTTCATTCGCCGGGCGTGTATATGTCTGGGTTTGTGTGTTTGGATGAGAGGGGAGGGTGGCATAGGTTGGAGAGACATGGTTCAGGATGACAGTCCATTCGCCGGGCGTGTGTCTGTCTGGGTTTGTGTGTTTGGATGAGAGGGGAGGGTGGGTTAGGTTGGAGAGACATGGTTCAGGATGACAGTCCATTCGCCGGGCGTGTGTCTGTCTGGGTTTGTGTGTTTGGATGAGAGGGGAGGGTGGGGTATGATGGAGAGACATGGTTCAGGATGACAGTTCATTCGCCGGGCTTGTGTCTGTCTGGGTTTGTGTGTTTGGATGAGAGGGGAGGGTGGGGTAGGTTGGAGAGACATGGTTCAGGATGACAGTCCATTCGCCGGGCGTGTGTCTGTCTGGGTTTGTGTGTTTGGATGAGAGGGGAGGGTGGGGTATGTTGGAGAGACATGGTTCAGGATGACAGTTCATTCGCCGGGCGTGTGTCTGTCTGAGTTTGTGTGTTTGGATGAGAGGGGAGGGTGGGGTAGGTTGGAGAGTCATGGTTCATAATGACAGTCCATTCGCCGGGCGTGTGTCTGTCTGGGTTTGTGTGTTTGGATGAGAGGGGAGGGTGGGGTAGGTTGGAGAGACATGGTTCAGGATGACAGTCCATTCGCCGGGCGTGTGTCTGTCTGGGTTTGTGTGTTTGGATGAGAGGGGAGGGTGGGGTAGGTTGGAGAGACATGGTTCAGGATGACAGTCCAGTCGCCGGGCGTGTGTCTGTCTGGGTTTGTGTGTTTGGATGAGAGGGGAGGGTGGGGTAGGTTGGAGAGACATGGTTCACAAGGATAAACAAAAACCAGGAATTTCTTTCCTGTGCGGTAAAGACCAACGTCGGCCCGATGGCCTATTGCGCCATGGGTTTGAGATCTTGTTTATTCTTTTTTTTTCTGTTTATAATCTGCCATTATAACTGCTTACATTGTATGAATGGGGTTTTGGAATTGTGGATTATGTGATGTGATATGTGTTGATGTCTAGTTTGTATGTCCCAATGTATTTAGTTGTGAATTTTGATTTATGTATAAATGTTTACTGTCTATGTTGAAATTGTAAAGCTCTTAGAGCAAGATGAAATAAGTGCAATATAATTACACATTATTATTATTATTATTATTATTATTATTATTATTATTATTATTATTATTATTATTGTTGTTGTTATTATTATTATTATTATTATTATTATTATTATTATTATTATTATTATTATTATTGTTATTATTATTATTATTACAATAATTATTATTATTAATATTCTAAAGTATGATTACAAGAAAACAAGATGTTAGATGAGAATTTCATCCCAAGGTCTACCCTGTTGTTTTACAGGCGTTTTTATTTTACCCCATTGAGCCCTGACGTAATACAGCAGGAGATGGATCGACCGTGATCTTTTTCTTCTCGAACGCCGTCACAATTGGAATTTGGCTCTCAAAATGAAATCTGTGGTCTTCTGTAACACCTCCACAGGCCCGTACAGTTTCTCTTGTAGAGTGGCGGGTTTCTGCCATATCTCCTCCCTCAGCAGCTGGTGGTTCCCACAGTCCTGGAGGATGTGCTCTGTGGTCTGCTCTGCTTCTCTACAAGGGCACAGGGGAGATGGCACGAGGTGAAAGCGTCTGTGCAGGTGGGAATTGAGTCGGTTGTGCCCGGTCCTCAGACGGAAGATGGTCATCTGCTCTTGTCTGGACAGCTGATGGTAACTGTCTAGGGGCCGTTGTGGTGGTCTGTACACAGACTTAATGATGGTCTTCATCTCTGTGAAGCTGACTCCATTTTCGTCTTGTTCTTTCTCTGCGCCCACTTTTGCCATTCTGTCAGCTACTTCATTGCCGTAGATGCCACAGTGTGAAGGGATCCACTGCAGCACCAGTCTGGTGCACTTGATGCTTTGCAGCTCTTGTAGACGTGGCAGTTTGCTTGCTGTTGCTGCCTCAAGGACGGACATGGCATCAGTAAGGAAGACAATCTGGGCATCAG
The DNA here is from genome assembly GCA_036245525.1 of Semisulcospira habei. Taxonomy (NCBI): domain Eukaryota; kingdom Metazoa; phylum Mollusca; class Gastropoda; family Semisulcospiridae; genus Semisulcospira; species Semisulcospira habei. The sequence goes on along the minus strand of BTPG01000003.1, from coordinate 96,883,658 downwards.
GGTCTGCAGTGCCACTAAGGGTGTTTGCAGCACGGACCAGGGCTTCCACCTCAGCTCTGTAATTTGTGCAGTGAAGGCCTGTTGATGCTGCCTCTGCCTGCCATTTTCCGTTCGGGTACTGAATGTACACCCCAGCCCCTTCATTCTGAACTGCATCTGTGGCTGATCCATCGGTGTATGCCCGTATTCATGCTTCCTGTGGATACTTTTCTTCGAGCATGGCCAGTGTCAGGGCTTTCTTCCTCACAGTGCTGTGCTCATCATTGGTGGTGATGTAGGGTACCGTGGAAGAGATGGTGATGTTTTCTGGCTTACTTTCCCAGGGTGGAAGGTCACTAGCAGGATTCAGAGCCTCTACCTGCGCAGGGAGCTTTGCCTGGTGTTTTCTCTGCAGAGCTCGTCTCCTTCACAAATCTTGATCTTTTCAGTCTCCATGAGGTTGACTGTTTCATCCTGGCATTCATAGGATGGTTTTTCGAAGACTTAACCTTTGTGGACTGTATCAAGGCTTTGCAATCTCTTCTCATGCGAAAGGGTGGGATGCCTGTTGTCTCTTCCATCTTTTCAATTGGTGTGGATCTCATTGCGCCGGTGATGATACGCAGTGCCTGGTTCTGAACTCTGTCAATGGTCTTCTGGTGTGACTGGGCTGCCGTCAACCATGCATTGGATCCGTACTCAAGGTGTGGTCTCACTGTGCCTTGATATACATTTTTGTTTTTCTTTTTTTATTTTCATTGGCTGCCCATTGTGTTCCAGCCAGCTTCCTCATGATGTTCAGCTTTCTTTTAGCTTTCGCTTCTGCGTTCCAAATGTGCGGCTTCCACGTCAGCCTCTTGTCAAGGGTGACGCCCAGGTATGTCTGTTGGTCATCATACCGCAGTGGGGTGCTGCCCAGTGTTAGGTTGTCAGCCTTTGCTTTGATGGAGAGAGAGAGAAGAGTGTGGCTGATGATTTTGACAGTGATCATTCAAGGGTAGTGCCAGATTAGCTTGGCGCCTGTCGGCGCCAAGCTATTCTGGCACTACACTTGAATAATCACGGTCTATCCTTCTCCGGCAAGAGGTGCACAGTCGTTAGATGACGCCTCCAAAATTTGGGAAATACGTGCGTCGGACTGAATGAGTTAAAAACATTCAGAGTTGTTTCTTTTTCTAAGCTTCTGATCCATCTCTCTCCACCTTAACTCCCCCACCCGGGTCTGCCCTGGGGGACATGGGTGGGGTTAACTACCTTTTAGTTCCCAGGGTACCCTGGTCAACCCCACAGGGTGGGGTTTCCCCTCTATTCTGGGGCATGTGTTTCTGTCTACCCTTTGTTCATTCACCTGTATTTTTCTTTCTTAAACTCTTCCTACTGCATGCGCTTTCTGTAGCACTTGATATTGGATGTGTGTTGCTAAATGGCCTTATCCTTATTTAGCGTATTAGACCGGCTGGCGACACACATTCAATATTCTGTTCATTTTTGTTTTTTTCACAGGCAGTGCAGGCACGTACTGAGAAAGTATTGTTGCTGTCGGGACGTTAAGCAATGTACAACCAATCCACCTTACCCCACCCTACCTTCCGATCCGCACGCTGTCACACACAAACCCAGACAGACAAGAGACGCTTTGCGCCAGTTACACCTTGTGTCGTGTGGGCTGGTAATGTAGACGTGGCACCGACCACCTAAATCTCAAAGTTTACAGTATGTTCAATATGGTAGACAAACGAGATGGGAACCGCCTAGAAATTCTATCGTGACTCCGCCCCTTCATGGAGCCATTAGTGTACAGATCACCTATTGACCTACATCTACATACCCACAATCGCTCCCAAAATTAATATTTTACTGAAGCAACAGCTACAGAATGTCCAGTAAGCTTTGTATATAGCTTTTCCGGTTACACGGGGACGTAATTCTGTTAAGAAAGTATTTCCTTCCAGAACTCAGCTACGGGATAAGAAGTTAGCTCCCTTGCTCAAAAACCTAATCTCTGGGAGACACGTCACTAATCTCACACTCAAGTCTTTGTGATGACCTGCAGAGTCCGGTTAGAGCAAGCACGTCTTTGTGGTGACCTGCAGAGTCTGGTTAGAGCAAGCAAGTCTTTGTGGTGACCTGCAGAGTCCGGTTAGAGCAAGCAAGTCTTTGTGGTGACCTGCAGAGTCCGGTTAGAGCAAGCAAGTCTTTGTGGTGACCTGCAGAGTCCGGTTAGAGCAAGCAAGTCTTTGTGGTGACCTGCAGAGTCCGGTTAGAGCAAGCAAGTCTTTGTGGTGACCTGCAGAGTCCGGTTAGAGCAAGCACGTCTTTGTGGTGACCTGCAGAGTCTGGTTAGAGCAAGCAAGTCTTTGTGGTGACCTGCAGAGTCCGGTTAGAGCAAGCACGTCTTTGTGGTGACCTGCAGAGTCTGGTTAGAGCAAGCAAGTCTTTGTGGTGACCTGCAGAGTCCGGTTAGAGCAAGCAAGTCTTTGTGGTGACCTGCAGAGTCCGGTTAGAGCAAGCAAGTGTTTGTGGTGACCTGCAGAGTCCGGTTAGAGCAAGCAAGTCTTTGTGGTGACCTGCAGAGTCCGGTTAGAGCAAGCAAGTCTTTGTGGTGACCTGCAGAGTCCGGTTAGAGCAAGCACGTCTTTGTGGTGACCTGCAGAGTCCGGTTAGAGCAAGCAAGTCTTTGTGGTGACCTGCAGAGTCCGGTTAGAGCAAGCAAGTCTTTGTGGTGACCTGCAGAGTCCGGTTAGAGCAAGCAAGTCTTTGTGGTGACCTGCAGAGTCCGGTTAGAGCAAGCAAGTCTTTGTGGTGACATGCAGAGTCCGGTTAGAGCAAGCAAGTCTTTGTGGTGACCTGCAGAGTCCGGTTAGAGCAAGCAAGTCTTTGTGGTGACCTGCAGAGTCCGGTTAGAGCAAGCAAGTCTTTGTGGTGACCTGCAGAGTCCGGTTAGAGCAAGCAAGTCTTTGTGGTGACCTGCAGAGTCCGGTTAGAGCAAGCAAGTCTTTGTGGTGACCTGCAGAGTCCGGTTAGACCAAGCAAGTCTTTGTGGTGACCTGCAGAGTCCGGTTAGAACAAGCAAGAGGCATAGATTATCATGACCCCCTGTAAGGCAGCTGGTCATGAGACTCTGTGCCTCTTGCATACGCCCTGAGTACATGAGTCAATAACCTACCTCTAGTTCTCTTCTTCTTCTTTGTATCACGAATGGCCACTACGCAGTGCGGAAAGGCCATTGGGCCGACGACGGCCGTTCGCGGGCCAACGGCAGCCGATGTCAGCCCAATGGCCTTTCTGAACATTGGGTACCGGTCAGTTTTGAGTGTACTGGTCCTAAATTCATAACAAAACATGAAAAGAATAATACTCCATGAGGTCCCCGGGGACGATTTCGAATTATAAAACAAACTATCATTGAGGCTGTATTACGGTAGACAGCATTCAAGGGATGGGGGTGGGGGTGGGTAAGAGTGAAGGGGGTTTGACTACTGAAGGTGGCGATGGACTGGTGGAGGAAGGAATGGCCCGGAGGCGTGTGTGTGTGTGCGTGTATGTGTGTGTGTGTGTGTGTGTGTGTGTGTATGTGTGTGTGTGTGTGTATGCGCGCGTGTTTTGGGGTTTGTGTCAAAACTGTGTTTGTTTCTAGATTGTGTGTGTGTGCGTGTGTGTGTGTATGTGTGTGTGTGTGTGTGTGTGGTGTGTGTGTGTGTGTAGAGTGTGTGTGTGTGTGTGTGTGTGTGTGTGTGTGTGTGTGTGTGTGTGTAGAGTGTGTGTGTGTGTGTGCGTGTGTGTGTGTGTGTGTGTGTGTGTGTGTGTGTGTGTGTGTGTGTGTGTGTGTGTGTCTATTAAGAGGATAGGGTGGGGGGAGGGTATTGAAGTGGGAGTGAAGGAGGGTGTGGGGGGCTAGGAGGAGGGTGGGGTGGTGAGAAACGTGTCTTCACGATTGGGCTGATGAAACTCTAAGCCTTATCTATACTCCAACCAGACACAGATAAACATTACTTTTGAACAACGAACACAACAAAGGTGATTCATGTGTGTAATTATGCAATGTGCACACACACACACACACACACACACACACACACACACACACACACACACACGCACACACACACACACACACACATACACACACACACACACACACACACACACACACAGACGCACGAACGCAAGCGAGCGCATGCGCAAGCACGCTCGTATTCGTTGTTAATCTGTTGAGATACAAATAAGGTCATTTGTAACTGTACTGTGCATTAGACATAGCGCGCCAGTTCTCAATATCCCAAATGTGCATTAGACATAGCGCGCCAGGTCTCAATATCCCAACTGTGCATTAGACATAGCGCGCCAGGTCTCAATATCCCGCCAGAAACTCGCGAATTAGGTGAGTCTATGTCTCTTGGAGATGGACGGCGTGGCCGAGCGACCCACTGTTACCTACGTCACGTTTTGAGACAGTAGGACAAAGTCATGACTGTGTGACACGATTAACAGGATACGGCATTTCCTCACGACAGTTTGGGATCAAGATTCAGTCATGTATTTACTTGTTCGTGCGTTTGTCCATTCTTTCGTTCGGTCCTTCGCTCCTTCGAATGATGACAGTTATTTATTATTTGCGCCCTTTTATTAGTTAGTTAGTTAGTTAGTTAGTTAGTTTGTTTGTTTGTTTGTTTGTTTGTTTGTTTGTTTGTTTGTTTGCTTGTTAGTTATCTGTTTGATCGGATGGGCGGGCGGGCGGTTGGTTAATTAGTTTGTTGGTTGGCTGGTTGCCTGGTTGGGTGGTTACTTTAGCTGTTGATACACCTCGTGTTACACCAGCAGCAACAGCAACAGCAACAACAACCACAACAGAAGAAAAAGCCAAACCCAAAAAACGTTCATTTTCCAGTCTGTTTCCCATGTCTGATCTGTTTTCTTTACACCAAACCAATAAACACTTTTCTAATAACAGTGGCGTTGATTCCGCAAGCACTCACAACCAGTTCTTGTTTTGTACTAATATATCATCCCGGTGCTATTAAGTAATTGCACTACTATGATCCGTGTCTGAGTGAATAAAGAAATTCCATTGTCACATCGCTCTACATATTTCGTGTGCTACCCATTTTGATGCCTGATCAATGCTGTTGTGGGCCCAAGTTCAAGTGTCCGTTTCCGTCGTATCTAAGTAGGTCAGTTAGTAGTCGAACTAGGTAAAGTTACCTGTTCACACTGATGGGTTGCTGCTCACATGGGTTGCTAAAGTAAGTGTACAACACTTTGAGGTGACGGTTACAAAGTAAAGTAGGTTATAGCACTGTCAGGGGAGAGAAATGTGCATGATCGACCAGTGATCATAGATCTACTGTGGCCGAAGCACAAAAAAAAAAAAAATAAAAATAAAAATAAAATAGAGATAGGAAAGAGGGGGCGCTAAGAAAGTGACCGAAAGCAATGCATATGGAAGCCCCCCCCCCCCTAGACCCCCCCCCCCCCGAAGGATGGCGTATCACATATCCACTGTTCCAGCCACTCAGTGCATGGAAATTTAAATCTAGGTCCCCCCAAAGGTGGTCGAGATATTTAGCCGGTGTGGACAGCTGTTTCGATCTTGGCGACCTCTTCAGCACACCATCGGCAATACTGGAGGAGGCAGGAAATTCTGCCTACCTGCAATAACAACCACATTTTACTGTGGTATCTGCAGGGGCATACATTCCATGCCACCACCTAGAGTTAAATTTCCATGCACCCTAAAAGAGAACCTACCAAAAGGGGGGAAGGGGTTGCAGTCGATATTGTAGTAATAAATGAAAAGAAAAGGGGAGACTGCCAGTGCTAATATTTTAGGAAGGTCACAAAGTAAAGTAGGTTATAGCACTGTCAGGGGAGAGAAATGTGCCAAGACCGAAACAGCTGTCCACACCGGCTAAATATCTGGACCCCCCTTGTGGGGACCTAGATTTAAATTTCCATGCAATGAGTGGCTGAAACAGTGGATATGTGATAAGCCCCCCTACGGGGGGCTTCCATATACATCGCTTTCGGTCACTTTCTTAGCGCCCCCTCTTTCCTACCTTTTTTTTTGTGCTTCGGCCACAGTAGATCTATGACCACTGGTCGATCATGCACATTTCTCTCCCCTGACAGTGCTATAACCTACTTTACTTTGTAACCTTCATAAAATATTAGCACTGGCAGTCTCCCCTTTTCTTTTCAGTTTGAGATGACAATAATGGGATACAATGACACCGATAAATATTAGCCATCCAAGCCAGCCGTACAGCAGATTGAGTAAACTCATTCCAGACTTTTCCCCTCCGGATACGCGGCATAAGCCGGGTGTAAACATGGAGCAGGCATAAGCCGCGTATCCGGAGGCGGCACATCTCGAATGAGTTATAGACTCTGTCACTAATACGTGATTGCGCTTCAACAAAAACCTATTCCTAAACGTGGTCAAAGTGAAACTTTTCCTTCTCTGTGTGCGGTCAGTACTGTACAGTGATAGGTTTTGATTGGCATCAACACGGGCGCTAACAGCTGCAGGCAGATGCAGACAAACAATTTATGTCACAACTGGACAGCATACCAAGTACGCAAAGGTCATCGGGGTGAGGTCGGCTGCAGTGGGCGGGGCTACTGTGGGCGGGACCATTGCGCACTACTGCGCACTACTGTGGGCGGGACCATTGCGCACTACTGTGGGCGGGATCATTGCAGCCGACTTCGAGAGATAGAATTTTTGCGTGATGACTGAAAAAGAAGAAAAATTCATGTGACTTCAGGTTATGACGCATTGCAGTTACTCGCCACCCCCTCCCCCACCCCTCCACCTTCCAGCGCGCATCGAGTGAAATGTCTAAAGCTATAAACGACACTCTCTCCCTACACCTCCCCCAACCACCAACCACCTTTTTTTCCCCTTCCCTCCGACATTAAACTCTATCATCACTGGTCGGCAATCGGTGACAATGGTTCGTGTAAAAACAATTTTGGGAGGTGTAGTAATCAATATTAAAGTGTGTAAGTCTATGGTTTTTGCTTTCTGTGTTTTTGATATAGCTCTCAGCAGCAAGTGTCATGCCAGGTGTCAAACACGTGGTGTTGTATATCTGGTAATTCACGGGCGCTACATACGGGACACGCGCACATGGTCGGAAAAAGTGCTAGTACAGTTTGGGGGGTAGTTATTGTTTTTGTCGATTGTTCGAAAACTGGATTCCATGTGGTGGTTTTGACTGCACATTTTGTTCTATTGGCGGTCTGTGCCTGGGGTGATTTTGAGGAAGCAGCACTGGCTTTGAGCTGCGTTGCTTGGGAGACGCTACAACATCAAAGTGTCTCTAATTAACTCATTCAGCCCGACGACCGTATGTCCTCAATTTGGGAGGCGTCATCTAATGACTATGCACCAGTTGCAGGAGATGAATCGACCATGATAATTCAAGGGCAGTGCCAGATTAGCTTGGCGCCGACAGGCGCCAAGCTAATCTGGCACTACCCTTGAATTATCATGGTCGACCCTTCTCCTGCTGTAGTGCGTCAGAGCTGAATGGGTTAATGAGTATCTTTTATCGGTTTTAACCACCGCGGCGTCATAGCTTCACCCTTTCAGTGCTAGCTGAAACAGAATGTGGTTTGGCAATCTTCTTGATTTAAGACTATGTATCCCAGGGACGTGGTTTCAGCAAGAGGCATAGATCTTCATGAGCCTCCGCAACTGCGGGGGCTCATGAGGTTTTATACCTCTTGCAGTTGAACGGTGGTTAAATTATCTGGGCACTGAACGGTGTACGCAGCTACCGAGACTGGACAGTACCATTGGCTGGATGCGCAAGAGAGGTCATTTAATCAACTTCTGCAGCGCACTATCCGAATGTTAAAACGCGCGTTCTTAATCTGCTGTAGCTTTACGAAGGGGTGGACTAGATTTCCGTCCGACTTACAGTGAAGCCGACCACTGTGTGTCCAACTCTGACACGAGGTCAGGAAGCGCGTCAAAGACTGATAGATACCAGAGAAAAGTGTGGTTTGGCCTCGGGTTTTTTTCTCGCAGTACACACCAAATCCATTTAGTGGGTTACTTTCAGGTCACGGGCCACAGGAAGTGCGACCTTTGCCGACAGATCTTCCCTTTCTCTCCAGACCGCTATCCGATACGGGTCGCGTTTGTGGTGCTTAGGCAAAGGGTCCGGGATACGAGTTACTGGTCGCTATGGGTGTCCGTTTTCTTGCAGCCGACATGGTCGGATTTGCTGTTGTCTGCCTCGTGTTGCAAGGTATGTGTGCAGTAGAAATACGTAATCGCTCTCTGAGTACAGTTTCATCTCCAGGGCCCAGTTGCACGGTGGGCTTAAATCGTACGCATGCCACTAAGCAAGCGGATCGGCTATAACGGATCACCTTGATGAGTGGAATGCGCAGGATTTAAGCGAAAGCAGATCACCTTGCTGAGTAGCATGACCAAGGTTTAAACTCACTCAGTCACGCGACTGGTCCTAGGAAAGACTGGTCCTAGGGAAGACTGGTCCTAGGGAAGACTGGTCCTGAGGCTGCATGCACAAGGGAGGAGGGGGGGGGTAACCATTCACCGTACCACCCTCACCACCCTCACTTTTATTTTCCACCTTAACTCTTTCAGCCCCGACCCACTACAGCAAGATACGGCTCGACCGTGACAGTTCAAGGGTGGTGCCAGAATAGCTTGGCGCCTATGGGCTGACTGACTGACTGACCGCTTATAGACGCCAAGCTATTCTGGAACCACGCTTGAACTATTATGGTCGATCTGTCTCCTGAATTGTAATGCAGTCCTCAGAGGATAACTCCAAAATGTGGGGATTTTGTACCTCGGGCACAATGAGTTAAACGCGAATACTTAATGCAAATAAGTACCCAACGGAGAAAGAAACACGTTTAGAAAAGACGGACACAACACAATTTATTAACACAACACTTATCTTCATTCGCAGAAGGAATGTGGCAACTGAAGTTGCCACATTCCTTCTGCGAATGAAGATAAGTAGCGGCTGATCTCTCTGTTTGTTTTTTTTTTTGTCTATTTTGACAAAGGGTATTTACAAGAAATACTAATAAATTGTGTAGCACCCGTCTTTCTAAGCGTGTTTCTTTTTCCGCTGGGTACTTCTTTGCATTTTACACGCTTGGCAGTCACCCTTTTGGTCTGGATTGCGAATACTTCATGACCTGGGATTATAACCCTCCACAGGTAAATGCAAGAAAAGCCTGACTTGACAATCCAGACCCAAAGAGGGTAAACTTATTAACCATTTGTAGCCTAAGACTGATTTCCCCAAGTTTTCGGGTTGCCCTCTGATGGCCGCATTGACCATCCAGTAGACGGATGGACCATGCTAGTTCAAGGGTGGTGCCAGAACAGCTTGGCGCCTTCTGGGTGACAAGTTGTTCTGGCACCACTCTTGAACTCTCATGGTCAAACACTATCAAGCACCACCCTTGAACTATCTAGCTATGGTGTGTGGGGGTAAAAGAGTTAAGGAAGTTAATACATTGACAGCACAGAAAGATGCACTAAATGAGTTGAGGGTGTAGAATGCAAACACACTCACACCACAGAAAGTTGCACTAAATGAGTTAAGGGCGTAGAATGCAAATACACTCACACCACAGAAAGATGCACTAAATGAGTTAAGGGCGTAGAATGCAAATACACTCACACCACAGAAAGATGCACTAAATGAGTTAAGGGCGTAGAATGCAAATACACTCACACCACAGAAAGATGCACTAAATGAGTTAAGGGTGTAGAATGCAAATACAATCACACCACAAAAAGATCCACTAAATGAGTTAAGGGTGTAGAATGCAAATACACTCACACCACAGAAAGATGCACTAAATGAGTTAAGGGCGTAGAATGCAAATACACTCACACCACAGAAAGATGCACTAAATGAGTTAAGGGTGTAGAATGCAAATACACTCACACCACAAAAAGATGCACTAAATGAGATAAAGGCGTAGAATGCAAATACACTCACACCACAGAAAGATGCACTAAATGAGTTAAAGGAGTAGAATGCAAATACACTCACACCACAAAAAGATGCACTAAATGAGTTAAAGGCGTAGAATGCAAATACACTCACACCACAGAAAGATGCACTAAATGAGTTAAGGGCGTAGAATGCAAATACACTCACACCACAGAAAGATGCACTAAATGAGTTAAGGGCGTAGAATGCAAATACACTCACACCACAGAAAGATGCACTAAATGAGTTAAGGGCGTAGAATGCAAATACACTCACACCACAGAAAGATGCACGTACAGAAAGGACATTAACAGCTCAATAGTTTGAACCGTTATTAAAAGAATATTTTTTTTAAAAACACCTTCTTAACCCCTTTACTGCCGATAAACCGCAAGAGACACAGATCCTCATGTGCCCCCTCCCCGTCACGAGGATCTATGCCTCTTGCTGAGACCAATTATTTGTATCTGTGCTTCTCGGTCGTTTTTGCTTTTGGTCGTTGAATGAACCAAGATTTCAGAAACGAACATGGGCTTACCCCAATCAGACCTGACGCACTACAACAGGAGATGGGACGACCATGATAATTCAAGGGCCGTGCCAGAATAGCTTGGCGCCTGTCGGCGCCAAGCTATTCTGGCACGGCCCTTGAATTATCATGGTCGTACCATCACTCCTGCAACTGGTGCATAGTCATTAGATGATACCTCCAAAATTTGTAAAATACGGCCGTCGGGCTGAATGAGTGAAATAGAGAAGGGTTTATATAAACATACACTAGAATACAAAGCGCTACCGTCTGTTTCTTTAGAGAAGGGTTTATATAAACATACACTAGAATACAAAGCGCTACCGTCTGTTTCTTTGGAGAAGGGTTTATATAAACATACACTAGAATACAAAGCGCTACCGTCTGTTTATTTGGAGAAGGGTTTATATAAACATACACTAGAATACAAAGCGCTACCGTCTGTTTCTTTGGAGAAGGGTTTATATAAACATACACTAGAATACAAAGCGCTACCGTCTGTTTGTTTGGAGAAGGGTTTATATAAACATACACTAGAATACAAAGCGCTACCGTCTGTTTGTTTGGAGAAGGGTTTATATAAACATACACTAGAATACAAAGGGCTACCGTCTGTTTCTTTGGAGAAGGGTTTATATAAACATACACTAGAATACAAAGCGCTACCGTCTGTTTCTTTGAAGAAGGGTTTATATAAACATACACTAGAATACAAAGGGCTACCGTCTGTTTCTTTGGAGAAGGGTTTATATAAACATACACTAGAATACAAAGCGCTACTGTCTGTTTCTTTGGAGAAGGGTTTATATAAACATACACTAGAATACAAAGGGCTACCGTCTGTTTCTTTGGAGAAGGGTTTATATAAACATACACTAGAATACAAAGCGCTACCGTCTGTTTCTTTGGAGAAGGGTTTATATAAACATACACTAGAATACAAAGCGCTACCGCCTGTTTCTTTGGAGAAATGAATAACCCTGACAGGGCCTCTTTGGCGATGCATTTATTTATTTAACACTGACACACCACAACTAGATATGGATCGACCTTGATAGTTCAAGGGTGATGCCAGAATAGCTTGGCGCCTAGGGCGCAAAGCTACTCCGGCACCACCCTAGAACTTTCATCTGTCGATCTGTCTCCTTCATTGTAATACAGTGCACTGAAAACAACACCAACATTCGGGGAAGTCGGTCTTAGGGCACAGAGGGTTAACCTTCAGTCGCAAGCACCAACGCACGCACGCACGCACACATACACACACGCACGTACGCACGCACGCACGCACCCATACAACACACACACACGATGTGAATTGTAGTCTGTAAATCCATTTAACAAAGGATTTTACCATTTATTTTCCATTTTGAAATAAAGAAAAGGTTGAAATAGCTTTTTTTTAAAAATTATTACATAATCCGAAATTTTTATTAATCGGTTGTAATTGCACTTTTTAATGTAAGCGTTTTTCTTTCTCTGTTACAATTTTCATTACCTATGACGTAGATTCCGGTGGGACTGGAGCGTCATTCAAACTTCGCCACAGAAACTTGCGTTCATTTTTTCCAGGCGTTCTGGCCGTGGACGTGATGTCGCCACTACGGGACCACGAGATCGTGTACGTGTGCGAAGGAGAGGACCTGGTCTTGCCGTGGAACCTCATCCTTGACCCCAACGAGGAGCTCGTGGACATTCAATGGCGGTTTGACGGCTCCTCCAAGCACGAGATGATGGCCATGTTTGCTAACGATGAATTTCTGCCCACAAGTACGGTTAAGTACTGTCCCGAGAAACACTGACAACACGATCCAACTGCAATAGACATAGATCCTCATGAGCTCCAGCGCCAGTACTGTCCCCAGAAACACTGACAACACGATCCAACTGCAATAGACATAGATCCTCATGAGCCCCAGCGACAGTACTGTCCCGAGAAACACTGACAACACGATCCAACTGCAATAGACATAGATCCTCATGAGCCCCAGCGACAGTACTGTCCCCAGAAACACTGACAACACGATCCAACTGCAACAGACATAGATCCTCATGAGCCCCAGCGACAGCGCCAGTACTGTCCCCAGAAACACTGACAACACCATCCAACTGCAATAGACATAGATCCTCATGAGCCCCAGCGACAGCGCCAGTACTGTCCCCAGAAACACTGACAACACGATCCAACTGCAATAGACATAGATCCTCATGAGCCCCAGCGACAGTACTGTCCCCAGAAACACTGACAACACGATCCAACTGCAACAGACATAGATCCTCATGAGCCCCAGCGACAGCGCCAGTACTGTCCCCAGAAACACTGACAACACGATCCAACTGAAATAGACATAGATCCTCATGAGCCCCAGCGACAGTACTGTCCCCAGAAACACTGACAACACGATCCAACTGCAACAGACATAGATCCTCATGAGCCCCAGCGACAGCGCCAGCACTGTCCCCAGAAACACTGACAACACCATCCAACTGCAATAGACATAGATCCTCATGAGCCCCAGCGACAGCGCCAGTACTGTCCCCAGAAACACTGACAACACGATCCAACTGCAATAGACATAGATCCTCATGAGCCCCAGCGACAGCGCCAGTACTGTCCCCAGAAACACTGACAACACGATCCAACTGCAATAGACATAGATCCTCATGAGCCCCAGCGACAGCGCCAGTACTGTCCCCAGAAACACTGACAACACGATCCAACTGCAATAGACATAGATCCTCATGAGCCCCAGCGACAGTACTGTCCCCAGAAACACTGACAACACGATCCAACTGCAACAGACATAGATCCTCATGAGCCCCAGCGACAGCGCCAGTACTGTCCCCAGAAACACTGACAACACCATCCAACTGCAATAGACATAGATCCTCATGAGCCCCAGCGACAGCGCCAGTACTGTCCCCAGAAACACTGACAACACGATCCAACTGCAATAGACATAGATCCTCATGAGCCCCAGCGACAGTACTGTCCCCAGAAACACTGACAACACGATCCAACTGCAATAGACATAGATCCTCATGAGCCCCAGCGACAGCGCCAGTACTGTCCGCAGAAACACTGACAACACGATCCAACTGCAATAGACATAGATCCTCATGAGCCCCCGCGACAGCGCCAGTACTGTCACCAGAAACACTGACAACACGATCCAACTGCAATAGACATAGATCCTCATGAGCCCCAGCGACAGTACTGTCCCCAGAAACACTGACAACACGATCCAACTGCAATAGACATAGATCCTCATGAGCCCCAGCGACAGTACTGTCCCCAGAAACACTGACAACACGATCCAACTGCAATAGACATAGATCCTCATGAGCCCCAGCGACAGCGCCAGTACTGTCCCCAGAAACACTGACAACACGATCCAACTGCAATAGACATAGATCCTCATGAGCCCCAGCGACAGCGCCAGTACTGTCCCCAGAAACACTGACAACACGATCCAACTGCAATAGACATAGATCCTCATGAGCCCCAGCGACAGTACTGTCCCCAGAAACACTGACAACACGATCCAACTGCAACAGACATAGATCCTCATGAGCCCCAGCGACAGCGCCAGTACTGTCCCCAGAAACACTGACAACACCATCCAACTGCAATAGACATAGATCCTCATGAGCCCCAGCGACAGCGCCAGTACTGTCCCCAGAAACACTGACAACACGATCCAACTGCAATAGACATAGATCCTCATGAGCCCCAGCGACAGCGCCAGTACTGTCCCCAGAAACACTGACAACACGATCCAACTGCAATAGACATAGATCCTCATGAGCCCCAGCGACAGCGCCAGTACTGTCCCCAGAAACACTGACAACACGATCCAACTGCAATAGACATAGATCCTCATGAGCCCCAGCGACAGCGACAGTACTGTCCCCAGAAACACTGACAACACGATCCAACTGCAATAGACATAGATCCTCATGAGCCCCAGCGACAGTACTGTCCCCAGAAACACTGACAACACGATCCAACTGCAACAGACATAGATCCTCATGAGCCCCAGCGACAGCGCCAGTACTGTCCCCAGAAACACTGACAACACCATCCAACTGCAATAGACATAGATCCTCATGAGCCCCAGCGACAGCGCCAGTACTGTCCCCAGAAACACTGACAACACGATCCAACTGCAATAGACATAGATCCTCATGAGCTCCAGCGCCAGTACTGTCCCCAGAAACACTGACAACACGATCCAACTGCAATAGACATAGATCCTCATGAGCCCCAGCGACAGTACTGTCCCCAGAAACACTGACAACATGATCCAACTGCAATAGACATAGATCCTCATGAGCCCCAGCGACAGCGCCAGTACTGTCCCCAGAAACACTGACAACACGATCCAACTGCAATAGACATAGATCCTCATGAGCCCCCGCGACAGCGCCAGTACTGTCCCCAGAAACACTGACAACACGATCCAACTGCAATAGACATAGATCCTCATGAGCCCCAGCGACAGTACTG
The DNA here is from genome assembly GCA_036245525.1 of Semisulcospira habei. Taxonomy (NCBI): domain Eukaryota; kingdom Metazoa; phylum Mollusca; class Gastropoda; family Semisulcospiridae; genus Semisulcospira; species Semisulcospira habei. Next base: position 96,868,642 of record BTPG01000003.1, on the reverse strand, counting down.
TCCCCAGAAACACTGACAACACGATCCAACTGCAATAGACATAGATCCTCATGAGCCCCAGCGACAGTACTGTCCCCAGAAACACTGACAACACGATCCAACTGCAATAGACATAGATCCTCATGAGCCCCAGCGACAGCGCCAGTACTGTCCCCAGAAACACTGACAACACGATCCAACTGCAATAGACATAGATCCTCATGAGCCCCAGCGACAGTACTGTCCCCAGAAACACTGACAACACGATCCAACTGCAATAGACATAGATCCTCATGAGCCCCAGCGACAGCGCCAGTACTGTCCCCAGAAACACTGACAACACGATCCAACTGCAATAGACATAGATCCTCATGAGCCCCAGCGCCAGTACTGTCCCCAGAAACACTGACAACACGATCCAACTGCAATAGACATAGATCCTCATGAGCCCCAGCGCCAGTACTGTCCCCAGAAACACTGACAACACGATCCAACTGCAATAGACATAGATCCTCATGAGCCCCAGTGACAGCGGGGGCTCATGATGATCTATGTCTCTTGCTGGGACCCATTTGTGCCCATGTTTTTGGGACGGTTGTAGTTTTTGGTCTTTGAATGAACGAAAGATGTCATACGTACATTGGCTGGAAGGGGTTAACGCTTCGGATGTCTTTAGCGGATTTTGTCGAGATGATTCCTGCAGGATCAGACTCTAACCCCTCCTACAGGAGCCATCGCGACAAAAACCCGCCACCGACAGCCAAAGGGTTAAGCCTTTCTCTACATAGAAAAATTGAACACAACCCAAAGGCCCAAAGGTATAGATCCTCATGAGCCCCCGCGTTTACCTGAGCTGGCGAGGATCTACACCTCTCGCTGACACCACTTTGAATCCACGCTCTTGGGACGGCTGTCGCTGGACGCATTTCTCCTGAGGTTCCAACATCTTGGTTTCTTACCAGTTTATATAATCATTTCTCCTGGGATCCTGACATCTTTGTTTATTCCCAGTTTATATATATATATATATATATCATTTCTCCTGGGATTCTAACATCTTTGTTTATTCCCAGTTTATATATATCATTTCTCCTGGGATTCTAACATCTTTGCTTATACCCCACCCGGGTCTGCCTTGGGGGACTTGGGTGGGGTTAGGTATTTTTTAGTTCCCAGGGTCACCCTGGTCAGCCCCACAGGGTGGGTTTTTCTCTCTATTCTGGGGCATGTGTTTCTGTCTACCCTTTGTCCATTCACCTGTATTTGCCTTTTTAAAACTCTCCCTACTGTCTGCACTGCCTGTAGCTCTTGATATTGGATGTGTGTTGCTAGATGGTCTTAGCTTTATTTAGACCCCATGTTGTAGGTTTATTTAACGTATTTGGCCGGCTGGCGACATACATTCAATTTTCTGTTTAGTTTTTTTTTTTCACAGGCAGTGCAGGCACGTCCTGAGAAAGCCTTGTTGCTGTCGGGACGTTAAGCAATGTACAATCAATCAATACAATCAATCTTTGCTTATTCCCAGTTTATATATATCATTTCTCCTGGGATTCTAACATCTTGGTTTATTCCCAGTTTATATATATCATTTCTCCTGGGATTCTAACATCTTTGTTTATTCCCAGTTTATATATATATCATTTCTCCTGGGATTCTAACATCTTGGTTTATTCCCAGTTTATATGTATCATTTCTCTTGGGATTCTAACATCTTGGTTTATTCCCAGTTTATATATATCATTTCTCCTGGGATTCTAACATCTTTGTTTATACCCAGTTTATATAATATCATTTCTCCTGGGATTCTAACATCTTTGGATTTTTTCCCAGTTTATATATATCATTTTTCCTGGGATTCTAAATTTTTTTCCCCAGTTTATATATATATCATTTCTCCGGGGATTCTAACATCTTTGTTTATTCCCAGTTTATATATATCATTTCTCCGGGGATTCTAACATCTTTGTTTATTCCCATTTTAGTTATTTGGTTTGAAATAATTATGCCCATGGTACGAGATACCCACATTTTGGAGTTATCCTCTGAGGGGACAGGGGACAGATTGACCTATCGGCGCCAAGCTATTCTGCCACCACCCTTGAACTATCATAGTCGAGCTATAATTGGCTGTAGTGTGTCGCAGACAGAATGAGTTATTAACGCAGGTCATCACACGGGGATGTTCACTCACAGACCAAAACTCACCGCCGCCTAAACAACATGCCAACAAATCCATCTCCACAAGAGGCACAGATTTTCATGAACCCTCGCGACTACGGGGGCTCATGAGGAGCTATGTCTCTTGCGCCTGGATCAGGTTCGCCTTTTTCTCACCAGTGAAGGGGTTAGTGGATTTCCGCTTGCAGGGGACTACAACCAGCGCATCCAGCACGTGGGGGCGGGGCTGCTGATGAGCGGGATGACCAAGCAGGACTCCGGCAACTACACGCTGACCGTCAACGCCCACAGCGCGGGCAGCTACCTGAAGATGACCACCACGGTGGAGGTGCAGATGGCTGGTAATCGACACCATCACACCTACCCCACCCCCACCACACCACCCCCACCCCTGCCCACCACCACCCCTACCACACCACCCCCACCCCCACCCCCACCACACCACACCCACCACACCACCCCCACCCCCACCCCCCACCTCCATCCCCACCCCTGCCCGCCACCCTCAGCCTACCCGTATGACTCTCGTGCTGCCCCCAGTCGCAACACGTCTTTGGGCTCACGCCGGCCGCAGTGGGCACGAGGACCTTTGCTTACTGAGGCTTTGCATCCGAATGCGTGCGTGTGTGCGTGTGTGTGCGTGTGTGCGTGTGTGCGCGTGTGTGCGTGTGTGTGCGTGTGTGCGTGCGTGTGTGTGCGTGTGTGTGCGTGTGTGTGTGCGTGCGTGTGTGTGTGTGCGTGCGTGTGTGTGTGCGTGCGTGCGTGTGTGTGTGCGTGCTTGTGCGTGTGTGCGTGCGTGTGTGTGTGTGCGTGCGTGTGTGCGTGCGTGTGTGTTTGCGTGTGTGTGTGTGCGTGCGTGTGTGTGTGTGTGTTTGTTTGTGTGTGTGTGTGTGTTTGTGTGTATGTGTGTGTTTGTGTGTGTGTGTTTGTGTGTGTGTGTTTGTGTGTGTGTATGTGTGTGTTTGTGTGTGTGTGTGTTTGTGTGTGTGTGTGTTTGTGTGTATGTGTGTGTTTGTGTGTGTGTGTGTGTGTTTGTGTGTGTGTGTGTGTTTGTGTGTGTGTGTGTGTGTGTGTGTGTGTGTGTGTGTGTGTGTGTGTGTGTGTGTGTGTGTGTGTGTGTGTGAAATAGTTTTTCTTTTGTCTTGTTACCTTTTCTCCTGTTCCATGTGAAATTCTTTTAAGGACTGATGTGGACAAAGGTCTACTGCCTCTGTTCTGAAAATCCACAAAATTTCATTTGATTAAGATGTACTACCAGGAAATGTGGTACTACATGTCTTTGAATCAAAAGATCCAAACACGGCATTTCGGACGTTGGTTTGTGTCCGCATATTTCAGTCTTTGCTCATAATGTCTTTTTGACATCGGCAAATGACGTCATTGTATTTTTGGCTCTAAACGTCATCTTCTTTTTTTTTTAATCTGTGTGACGTCACTTATTTCATCAAACAGAGCCTCCGGTGACGCACGGAGATGAGCTAAAAGTGACGCAAGAGCCAGTGGCTGTGTACGACAACGCAACAGACCGCTGGTACCTCACGCTCACATGCGGCACATTCAAGTATCTGGGGCAGCCCCCAGTACAAGTGCTGTGGACAGTAAGTCGTCAAGTGATCAACCGGAAACGCTTTAGCCACGTGACTGCGGAAAAATGGTGACCGCAAGCCAACTGCAAGAGGCATAGATCTTCATGAGCCCCCGCAACTGCGGGGGCTCATGAAGCTCTATGCCTCCTGCGGAAATCACTCTGTGTCTTCGTTTCTTGGCTTGTTTGTGATCTTTGGCGTTTGCGGGAACCAAGATGTCGGAAACACAAACTTGCGAGCACTAGCCGTGAGGGGGTTTTGATTTGAGGCCGACATTGTCAAGAGCCTGTGAGTTAACCCCTCCCCTGCCGTTGTGCGTACATCGTACTGACATTTTCCTTTCTGAAATCTTGGCTCATTCAACGACCAGAAGTCAGCACCGCCCACGGAACCTGGATACAGGTTGGTCTCCGCAAGAGGCATAGATCCTCATGAGCCCCCGCTATCGCGTGGGCTCATGAGGATCTATGTCTCTTGCAGTTAGATCGTGTTCACCTTTTTCGGAAGTGAATAGGTCAATTTTCCGACGAGCACAGAGTTGGTTGGTTATTTGCGTTTAACGCCGAGCAGGCGACTACGGCCATCTCACGGCGGTGGACGAGAAGAGAGGGAGACAGAACCGCTATGGTGGAAGTCTGCTACCCACTGAAGCAGGGAAGGATCAGTTACCCGGAAAGCGGGGGGTGGGGTGGGGTGGGGGGCGTACAACGACGTTTTGTTTGGGATCTTCAACCTGACACAAAAGCCCCCCCCCCCCCCACCCCTCTCCCCGACGCTAGACCTTCTTCCAGTGGCCGAAAAATCAAACAAAGAGTGTGTCGGGGGGGGGGGGGGGGAGGGGGGTAGAGGAAGGAGGCTTGTGTGTGGCAACACTCTCGCCACTCAAACAAGGGATGGCGGGGGAGTGGCGGGGGCGGGGGGGGGGGGAAGTACTGTGTGTGTGTCCAAACGCACAAAATTCAAATGGGAAGGGGTGGTGGTTCCAAATACTCACAAAAGGGACTATGTTCTAGCATTTTAAACAATCTGGGATCTGAGAGGGGCGAGGGAGGGGGTGTATCAACACTCTCGGCACTCGTCAAAATATCCAACAACGGGGGAGAAGCGGGGGGTGGGGGGAGGAGGTGGAGCAGCGTGTGTATGTTAAAACTCGAAAAAAAAAATCAAAGAGTGGTGTGTGTGTGTGTGTGTGTGGGGGGGGGGGTGTCCAAAGGCCCATAATAACATTTTAAACCTTTTCTTTTTTTTCTTTTCTTTTTTCTTATTTTGTGTGTGTGTGTGTGTGGGGGGGGTGCCTCAAAGACCCCCCCGCCAGATCCGCCCCTGAAGTCACATCAACATAAACTTAGCGTCATGTTAGTGTTCTCATAGATAGAAGCTTGTAATGTCGGGGAGAGTAGAATATCGTCATTGTACTGCGGTGGAAGGTACACTTCGGAACATACCGTTTCCACGTTGTTAAGTCGTAGAGTTCCGAGAAACAACATGTGACCTCAGCTGGTTTGAACGTCCTATTGATGCATGAAACAAACGCTCATAGATACAGCAGCCATAAAGACTCACTCAGTCACGGACAAACAGGACAAACTGCATGTGTTTCGACATATACAAGGGATTACAAGCCCGGACGAACATGCGATATCGCATGTTTGTCCGGGCTTTTAAACCACTGTTTTTCTTTGAAACAGAAGCCATTTTTGTGCCCTCTTTTTTTCCGGAAGTGGTCTACTGATGTGACGCGAGGCAGACAAAGGTAGCCTCAGAAGCAACATTTGCTGAGTCATCCATACTCAGCACAATCATAATGTGTTGGTGATTCTATTTGTTTATTGGTTGTTTTTTTGTTGGTTGTTTGTTTGTTTTTTCTCTCTAAAAAACACTTTCGGTTTTCATCCTTTGGTTTCTTACCTGTTACCGTTACCGTTCATGTGAACCTTTGAATTTTTTATCAGTAGCTTTCACCTTTTATTTAAAAAAAAAAAAACTGTTACCGTTGGCTTGTACTTTTGAGTTTGTATTTGAGATCTTACGTTCGATATTTTACCTTCAAGCTTTACCTCTGAACTTTTACCTTTGACTATTAACCTTCACATTTTTACTTTTTATCATTTTCTTTTACTTTTTACTTCCGAATTTCTTTCCTTCGTCATTTTGATGCTTGTTTAACTGGCTCAGTGCCCGTTGACGGAACCTGCGTTTCTGCTGTCTTCGTCAGTTCAAAATCGACAATCCCTGGTTGTCCTAGGAACGTTTATTCAAAATGGTGTCAGCAAGAGGCATAGATCCTCATGAGCCCCCGCAACTGCGGGGGCTCATGAGGATCTATACCACTTGCATTTGGGTGGTGTTCAATTTTTAACGGCACTTAGCTGGTTAGCGATGATGTTTTAACCTTCCTGCAGACACCAACAGGCCAAACCCAGATCAGTTCGGAATACAAGGACGGCAATTTCATCCTGCGACTGCCAGATCCCGTCCCTGGGGGTAATTTCACTTGCACCATCCCCTCCTCCGAGCCCGGCAAAGCCTGTCTACCCAGATCCTCGCACCTGCGCGAGGAGACGATACCGTTCCCGGACAGGCAGCAGGTATTGGTTTACCTAACTTTTTCCGGAATGGGCTGTTGAGCCGGCAGTTTTTAGCACATTATTTGGGGGGTTTATTTGGCAACCGAATGTTCTTGTTATGGTGTGCTTAGCAGATCTACTTCAGCTCTTTTTCTGCTCCATATTGTTGTTGTTGTTGTTGTGCCTTTCCTTCTTTGTTTTTCTTCTTCTTCTTCTTCTTCTTCTTCTTCTTCTTCTTCTTCTTCTTCTTCTTCTCCAGAGAGATAGGATTAGAGTAGTGGGTGGGTGGGTGGAGACTATGACAAGGTATCACGAAAACGCTGGCCACCACTTTCCACCATTTGTGGGAGATATAACGACAATGGCAGTTCAAGGGTAATGCATAATTAGCTTGGCACCCTAAGGGCGCCAAACTAATCTTGCACTACCCTTGAAGACTGTACATACATCACGACGTCAAAATCATAAGAAACTTTGACCTGTTATGTAAGTGTCATAATTTTGAGTATTATTAAATGTCCCCCCCAAAAAAAATTGAAGTATTCAGCTAAGCGTCATTAGGAATTTTTACGTAACATGTTAACTGTCATAACTTTCGCGTATTATGCTAAGTGTCATGAAGAACGTTGACGTATTAAGCTAAGTGTCATAAAAAATGTTCACGTATTATGTTAAGCGTCATAACTTTGGAGTATTACCCTAAGTGTCGTGAGGAAATTTGACGTATTAAGCTAAGTGTCATAGGAACTTTGAAGTGTTATGCAAAGTGTCATTGGAAATTTGACGTATTATCCTAAGTGTCATATGAAGAACTGTGACGCGTTATGCAAAGTGTCATTGGAAATGTGACGAATTATCCTAAGTGTCGCATGAAGAACTGTGACGCGTTATGCAAAGTGTCATTGGAAATGTGACGTATTATCCTAAGTGTCATATGAAGAACTGTGACGCGTTATGCAAAGTGTCATTGGAAATGTGACGTATTATCCTAAGTGTCGCATGAAGAACTGTGACGCGTTATGCAAAGTGTCATTGGAAATGTGACGTATTATCCTAAGTGTCGTATGAAGAACTGTGACGCGTTATGCAAAGTGTCATTGGAAATGTGACGTATTATCCTAAGTGTCGTATGAAGAACTGACGCGTTATGATAAGTGTTTT
>BTPG01000003.1:96813668-96856168 GCA_036245525.1 Semisulcospira habei | reverse complement strand
TATTTCTTGCTTTTATAAAAAAAAATTGTTTGTTTGTTTGACCGTTCGTTCGGTCCTTCGTAAGTTTATTTATGTATTTAATCAGTGGTAGAGTGTTTGACTCTCGTCCGAAAGGTCGTGAGTTTGAATTCAGCTGGGGTCAAAATTTGTACAGGCTTCTTTTAGGTGCCCCGCTTTTGAAATCATCTTTGTGGTGGAACACAAACGTTAAGCCCTAAACGTTTAACGTTTTTTATTTGGTTACCTATTATTTAGTTAGAAATATACTTTACCAAATTGCATCGCCATCCAACCTGCATATTGTTCTCGGGTGTGAAAGCTGGAAAACCCGGAATGCCGCTGATCAGGGGTTTTCCTCCGGGTTCTCTGGCATTGTGGTAGCTGATGAGTTTTTTTTTTCTTCTTGGGGTTCTCTCGCCTTCTGCTGCTGATCAGGGTTTTTTCTTCGGGGTAGGTGGCTAGCAAGTTAGTTAGTTGGTTAGTCATATATCGTGTCTATTATGTGATGTTGTTGTGGTGGGCAGGAATGTCCAACGACCTGATTGGGTTTGGCGGCGCGTCCACTGTGGAGTACGCCAAAACCTACGACTCGCAAGCCAACCTCTTGTCGTCCGTCATCTGGGATTACAAACACTTGAAGGCTGGAGATCAGGTCAGTACCTACCCTACACCCACTGAAGCACCCCACCCAAAACAAGAAAATAATTAATTAATTAATTAAGAATAAAAAATGTATGTAGATAGGTTGGCGGTGCACGGTTTTAGTGCTTCTTCCCCGGACAGGTTTCGGCGCCAAGCTAATCTGGCACTACCCTTGAATTATCATGATCGATCCATCTCCTGCAACTGGTGCATAGTCATTAGATGACGCCTCCAAAATTTGGGAAATACGGCCGTCGGGCTGAATGAGTAAAACCAAAAGTTCTAGCAAGACCTTTCTTGAGTTCGTTTCTTGCAACGCATTTAACCACGCCGCATCATCGCCAGATAATTAATCGACCAGGACAGTTCAAGGGTTTTGCCAGAATAGCTTGGCATCCATGGTCAGCAAAGCTATTCTGGCACCACCCTTGAAAACTATTTCGCTCGATCCGTCTCTCGGAGTGTAACGCAGTCTTTAGAGGACGATTTTGAAATGTGGGGGATTTGGTCTTCGAGGCATAATGGGTTAGTCATGCCTTAACCCTTCGCTGTCGGAGCACAAAGCACAAGGCGCGAATGCAAGTGGTGCACATCTTTGACTCACTGTGCCCGCGGTACGAGATACCCACATTTGGCAGTTTTCCTCCGAGGACTGCGTTACGAATCAGAAGACAGATCGACCATGATAGTTAAAGGGTGGTGGCAGAATATCTTGGCGCCTATGGGCGCCAAGCTAGTCTGCCACCACCCTTGAACTATCACGGTCGAGCCATACCTTGCTGTGGTGTGTCCCGGGCAGAATGAGTTAAAAGCCTCAGTACACCGCTTCTTGCGCGAACGTCGATAAATCTGTCACTGCGGTCCACCCCTTCCCAGGCGCCGTACGTACATTTGTGTTTCGCTGACCGACCAAGACCCGCAACTGTCCAAACAGGACGGACACAAAGTGGACTTAGAAAGAGACATAGATCCTCATGAGCCCCCGCAGTCGCATTAACTTACAGCAGTCGCGGGGGCTCATGAAACTCTGTGCTTCTTGCACTTGGAGCGCGTTCACTTTGTTCTCGGCAGAGGGGTTAAAGCGACCCGCGCCACGTCAGGCTTGGACTTTTAAAATTCGCCAATACAGTGGGTTCTCAATGTTGTCATGCCTCGACTAAGACTTTTCTACACTTCTTGTCACAATCCATGTGAGCAAGCGCACGTGCCTTTTGAGCGAAACAAAAAACAGTCGGACATACACTAACGAACCAAAGAAATGCGACATTTTTGGAATCATCGGAAACACTTTAATGTCTAATTTTTTGTGCTCGCCAGAAGCCCAAAATAAAAAGCAAAAGAAGTGCGACAATTTTGAATCATCGGAAAAACTAAAGTGTTTTCGATTATTAAAAAAATATCGCATTTCTTTTGTTCGTCGGAATAACGATTTCTTCTCGTCGCCTAGCCAGGAAGTTCACATACACTGTTTTTAATGTTTTCCCCAGGTGTACGTGGTGAGTTCGGGTGCCGGAACTCTGGATCCTTACAACAGCGGGTTTGGAGGCTTTCTTATGAGTGTAGACTAAAGTTCCCCGGCACCCAGACTGATGCTGTTGTCTGTTGAACTGTTACGGTCAGAATCTGCCACCATGATGCCAGAGACGAGACGGCTCCGATATCAACCTCGCGGTGGCATAATACATCGAACTGCACTCCCTGTCTATTTTTCGGGGAATATAGCTAGTATTAGTCGTTTTTGTGTTCATGGCAGACATAACGACAGACAAACACACATGCAAACAAACAGACAGACAATCAATCCAAACATCCAGCCAGCCTGCTAAGCAACCTACTGAGCAGTCAAACAAGTCAACAAGCAATGAATCAAACAAACAAACCAACAAACAAACGTAATTTGATAGGTTTATCGTAGTTGTTTGTTATTATTATCCATTGCACATTTTCTATGAAGTATGGTCGAAGATTACGTAGGAAATACAAATTGTTTCGTATAAAACTTTGTCTTCGAAAGAAAAAAAAAATTCTTCCGATGTTATTTACTTTGACTATAAGTTTCCCTAAATTCCCAGTTTGTCTGTCTGTCTGCATGTGCGTAAGTGTGTGCGTCAATGTGTATGTGTGTGCGTGTGTGTGCGTGTGTGCGTAAGTGTGTGTGTGTGTGTGTGTGTGTGTGTGTGTGTGTGTGTGTGTGTGTGTGTGTGTGTGTGTGTGTGTGTGTGAAAAGAGAGAGAGAGAAAATCAATGAGTCAATGAATAAATGAATCTTTATTTTACAATGGTAAAGATATGAACAATGTCAGAGGCAATGCCATTTTTCAAATCTGCCGTTGCTGCATCTACAAACACAACAATTACATTACATTAATACATGTAAAGGACCAACGCCTACGGGCGTGCTAGAGGGAGGGGAGCAATGGTAAGGAAGAAAAAAGAAAGAAAAAAAGCAACAACACAGCAGCACTATACATACACAGCAGTAGACTTTGGTATCAGTTTCAGCCCACTTAATCAAATTTCAAATACAAACGACTTTGACTTTCCAAAAACTACAGTAGCTCGCTTGAGCTTGCCCTTAGCACCACATGAATGTTCTGTGTTTATGTACAGTGTGTGAGTGAATGCGCGTGTTTCTCGTGAGCGTGCTTGTTGGGTTCAGTTCGCGGCTGCGCTTTGAGCCGATTTTCAATTGGGATAAAGCGCCTATTTAATGCGCTTATTATTATTATTATTATTATTATTATTATTATTATTAGAATGGGTACATTACTAACAATAAGATCTACGTATAGAGAGCAAAGCTTGAAGATAGTTATGGCTGCGAAGATAAATGAGATAATTGTTTAAAACAAGAGAGAGAGAGAGAGAGAGAGAGAGAGAGAGAGAGAGAGAGAGAGAGAGAGAGAGAGAGAGAGAGAGAGAGAGAGAGAGAGAGAGAGAGAGAGAGTTATAATTTAGCTGTCACTGATCACGGATTTCGTATCTGAAGCCACTAGTGGCACACTGACCGACATTCGCCTGAAGAACACAAATGACCCAAAATGGGCCCGCAGAACTCAGGACCCACAAGAGACATAGATCCTCATAAGCCCCCGCGACTGCGTAAGTTAGTGCGAATGCGGGGGCTCAAGAGGAGTTATGTCTCTTGCAAGTAGGTAGCTCGCCTTGCCCCGCACCCTTATAGGGTTAAAACGACTCTTTTGTTGCAAGAAAATGCGGATGCTCCTAGCAAGTCCTACAGTCACAGGTACAGAGGGACACGGGGTTAATTAAGGACCCAAATACTCTTTGTCCGGAAGCACGTTTTACCATTGTGGGTCACAGTATGGCCGGACAGACTGTCCTAAATAGATAAGCCTGGATCCGAAAAAGGTGCGCACACAAACTAGTTGGGCAAATGATAACGTACAGATTGTCTATTGTCTTGCGTACAGCACTGTTTCATGTTCCCTACAGATTACACGCTTTGTTGTACAGCTGATGTGACCTGACACAACTGAATGGAACAAATAAAACATACACATGTATGTACAAGGAGCGATGTGCTGAAGTTAAATACGAGGCTGTGACAAAGAAGAGGGAAAGTGAAAACCACCCCGAAAGGAAACACACCTATTGTCGCGAGACAGCAAGATACACCAACCAAACAACCAACCAACCAGCCAGCCAGCCCCCCACAAAAAAAAGACCAACCAACCAACCAACAAATCAAGCAGCCAACCAACCAACCAACCGCCAACCAAAACACCAACCTCCCAAGAAAGATCAGGCACTATCAGCCTTTCATCAAATGTTTGGCAATAGGTTGATTTCGGGATATCTTAGGTGAAGACGATCCAACTGCCACAGACATAGATCCTCATGAGCCCCCGCGACTGCGGGGGCTCATGTTGATCTATGGCTTGATGAGACGTGTGTGGATTTTGGGCGCGTAATGAACACGGAACACAGATTTCAGCAACAAAACTGTACGTATAGTGGCAGGGGAGGGGTTAAGACCACACTCCTCTAGCAGCAGTCAATCTCCTCGTCCATGCCCCCACTGTTTGCAGTCCCCTGGCTGTATGCACAAAGGAAATTAACTAGTTCAGCCCCGACACACCACAGCAAGACATGGTTCGACCATGATAGTCCAAGGGTGGTGCCAGAATAGGTTGGCACCCATAGGCGCCAAGGCATTCTGGCACCTCCCTTGAACTATCAGGCTCGATCTGTCTCTAGACTTGCAATACAGTCCTTTTAGAGGGTAACTTCAAAATTTGGGGGATTTCGGACCTGGGCTAGGATGTGTTCAAACAAGGGGCCCAGACAGCCAGACAGCAGACCTGCACGCGCCCGGAGTAGGTTGGAATAAAGAGGAAGTTGCCCGTATGACCAGACATGACGACCAACTCCCTGGACCGGCCTTCGTAGAACCACTCCACCTCCACCACCTCCTCTCCCGCTAAAAGAGTTAAGTCCCAAGGCAGTGAATCAGATCCGCCTACTCATGCGTAGACAGTGTCTCCGTCTGGAGGGCTGGCTGGTGCCCACTGGAAGCAGTTGGAGCCTGCAGGACAAATCTTTTTGTCGATTTGAACACATCATCCAAGCTTTCTTTAAAATAAAAACACACACACGCGCAGAGAAGTTTGCACATTTCTTTGCGGAACAAAAACACAGTTCAACACACTGACCGCCGAGGAACAAAAACACAGTTCAACCCACTGACCGCCGAGGAACAAAAACACAGTTGAACACACTGACCGCCGAGGAACAAAAACACAGTTCAACCCACTGACCGCCGAGGAACAAAAACACAGTTCAACCCACTGATCGCCGAGGAACATAAACACAGTTCAACCCACTGACCGCCGAGGAACATAAACACAGTTGAACCCACTGACCGCCGAGGAACAAAAACACAGTTCAACCCACTGACCGCCGAGGAACAAAAACACAGTTCAACCCACTGACCGCCGAGGAACAAAAAGACAGTTCAACCCACTGACCGCCGAGGAACAAAAACACAGTTCAACCCACTGACCGCCGAGGAACAAAAGCACAGTTCAACCAACTGACCGCCGAGGAACAAAAACACAGTTCAACCCACTGACCGCCGAGGCGGAACAAAAACACAGTTCAACCCACTGACCGCCGAGGAACAAAAACACAGTTCAACCCACTGACCGCCGAGGAACAAAAACACAGTTCAACCCACTGACCGCCGAGGAACAAAAACACAGTTCAACCCACTGACCACCGAGGAACAAAAACACAGTCCAACCCACTGACCGCCGAGGAACAAAAACACAGTCCAAACCACTGACCGCCGAGGAACAAAAACACAGTTCAACCCACTGACCGCCGAGGAACAAAAACACAGTTCAACCCACTGACCGCCGAGGAACAACAACACAGTCCAACCCACTGACCGCCGAGGAACAAAAACACAGTCCAACCCACTGACCGCCGAGGAACAAAAACACAGTTCAACCCACTGACCGCCGAGGAACAAAAACACAGTTCAACCCACTGACCGCCGAGGAACAAAAACACAGTTCAACCAACTGACCGCCGAGGAACAAAAACACAGTTCAACACACTGACCGCCGAGGAACAAAAACACAGTTCAACCCACTGACCGCCGAGGAACAAAAACACAGTCCAACCCACTGACCGCCGAGGAACAAAACCACAGTTCAACCCACTGACCGCCGAGGAACAAAAACACAGTCCAACCCACTGACCGCCGAGGAACAAAAACACAGTCCAACCAACTGACCGCCGAGGAACAAAAACACAGTTCAACCCACTGACCGCCGAGGAACAAAAACACAGTTCAACCCACTGACCGCCGAGGAACAAAAACACAGTTCAACCCACTGACCGCCGAGGAACAAAAACACAGTTCAACCAACTGACCGCCGAGGAACAAAAACACAGTTCAACACACTGACCACCGAGGAACAAAAACACAGTTCAACCCACTGACCGCCGAGGAACAAAAACACAGTCCAACCCACTGACCGCCGAGAAACAAAAAAACAGTCCAACCCACTGACCGCCGAGGAACAAAAACAAAGTTCAACCCACTGACCGCCGAGGAACAAAACCACAGTTCAAACCACTGACCGCCGAGGAACAAAAACACAGTTCAACCCACTGACCGCCGAGGAACAAAAACAAAGTTTAACCCACTGACCGCCGAGGAACAAAAACACAATTCAACCCACTGACCGCCGAGGAACAAAAACACAGTTCAACCCACTGACCGCCGAGGAACAACAACACAGTCCAACCCACTGACCGCCGAGGAACAAAAACACAGTCCAACCCACTGACCGCCGAGGAACAAAAACACAGTTCAACCCACTGACCGCCGAGGAACAAAAACACAGTTCAACCCACTGACCGCCGAGGAACAAAAACACAGTTCAACCAACTGACCGCCGAGGAACAAAAACACAGTTCAACACACTGACCGCCGAGGAACAAAAACACAGTTCAACCCACTGACCGCCGAGGAACAAAAACAAAGTTCAACCCACTGACCGCCGAGGAACAAAACCACAGTTCAAACCACTGACCGCCGAGGAACAAAAACACAGTTCAACCCACTGACCGCCGAGGAACAAAAACAAAGTTTTACCCACTGACCGCCGAGGAACAAAAACACAGTTCAACCCACTGACCGCCGAGGAACAAAAACACAGTTCAACCCACTGACCGCCGAGGAACAAAAAGAAAGTTCAAACCACTGACCGCCTAGGAACAAAAACACAGTTGAACCCACTGACCGCCGAGAAACAAAAACACAGTTCAACCCACTGACCGCCGAGGAACAAAAACACAGTTCAACCCACTGACCGCCGAGGAACAAAAACACAGTTCAACCCACTGACCGCCGAGGAACAAAAACACAGTTCAACCCACTGACCGCCGAGGAACAAAAACACAGTTCAACCCACTGACCGCCGAGGCGGAACAAAAACACAGTTGAACCCACTGACCGCCGAGGAACAAAAACACAGTTCAACCCATTGACCGCCGAGGAACAAAAACACAGTTCAACCCACTGACCGCCGAGGAACAAAAACACAGTTCAACCCACTGACCACCGAGGAACAAAAACAAAGTTCAACCCACTGACCGCCGAGGAACAAAAACACAGTTCAACCCACTGACCGCCGAGGAACAAAAACACAGTTCAACCCACTGACCGCCGAGGATCAAAAACACAGTTCAACCCACTGACCGCCGAGGAACAAAAACACAGTTCAACCCACTGACCGCCGAAGAACAAAAACACAGTTCAACCCACTGACCGCCGAGGAACAAAAACACAGTTCAACCCACTGACTGCCGAGGAACAAAAACACAGTTCAACCCACTGACCGCCGAGGAACAAAAACACAGTTCAACCCACTGACCGCCGAGGAACAAAAACACAGTTCAAACCACTGACCGCCGAGGAACAAAAACACAGTTCAACCCACTGACCGCCGAGGAACAAAAACACAGTCCAACCCACTGACCGCCGAGGAACAAAAACACAGTCCAACCCACTGACCGCCGAGGAACAAAAACACAGTCCAACCCACTGACCGCCGAGGAACAAAAACGCAGTTCAACCCACTGACCGCCGAGAAACAAAAACAAAGTTCAACCCACTGACCGCCGAGGAACAAAAACTCAGTTCAACCCACTGACCGCCGAGGAACAAAAACACAGTTCAACCCACTGACCGCCGAGGAACAAAAACACAGTTCAACCCACTGACCGCCGAGGAACAAAAGCACAGTTCAGCCAACTGACCGCCGAGGAACAAAAACACAGTTCAACACACTGACCGCCGAGGAACAAAAACACAGTTCAACCCACTGACCGCCGAGGAACAAAAACACAGTCCAACCCACTGACCGCCGAGAAACAAAAACACAGTCCAACCCACTGACCGCCGAGGAACAAAAACAAAGTTCAACCCACTGACCGCCGAGGAACAAAACCACAGTTCAAACCACTGACCGCCGAGGAACAAAAACACAGTTCAACCCACTGACCGCCGAGGAACAAAAACAAAGTTTAACCCACTGACCGCCGAGGAACAAAAACACAGTTCAATCCACTGACCGCCGAGGAACAAAAACACAGTTCAACCCACTGACCGCCGAGGAACAAAAAGAAAGTTCAACCCACTGACCGCCTAGGAACAAAAACACAGTTGAACCCACTGACCGCCGAGAAACAAAAACACAGTTCAACCCACTGACCGCCGAGGAACAAAAACACAGTTCAACCCACTGACCGCCGAGGAACAAAAACACAGTTCAACCCACTGACCGCCAAGGAACAAAAACACAGTTCAACCCACTGACCGCCGAGGAACAAAAACACAGTTCAACCCACTGACCGCCGAGGCGGAAAAAAAACACAGTTCAACCCACTGACCGCCGAGGAACAAAAACACAGTTCAACCCATTGACCGCCGAGGAACAAAAACACAGTTCAACCCACTGACCGCCGAGAAACAAAAACACAGTTCAACCCACTGACCGCCGAGGAACAAAAACACAGTTCAACCCACTGACCACCGAGGAACAAAAACACAGTTCAACCCACTGACCGCCGAGGAACAAAAACAAAGTTCAACCCACTGACCGCCGAGGAACAAAAACACAGTTCAACCCACTGACCGCCAAGGAACAAAAACACAGTTCAACCCACTGACCGCCGAGGATCAAAAACACAGTTCAACCCACTGACCGCCGAGGAACAAAAACACAGTTCAACCCACTGACCGCCGAGGAACAAAAACACAGTTCAACCCACTGACCGCCGAGGAAAAAAAACACAGTTCAACCCACTGACCGCCGAGGAACAAAAACACAGTTCAACCCACTGACCGCCGAGGAACAAAAACACAGTTCAACCCACTGACCGCCGAGGAACAAAAACACAGTTCAAACCACTGACCGCCGAGGAACAAAAACACAGTTCAACCCACTGACCGCCGAGGAACAAAAACACAGTCCAACCCACTGACCGCCGAGGAACAAAAACACAGTCCAACCCACTGACCGCCGAGGAACAAAAACACAGTCCAACCCACTGACCGCCGAGGAACAAAAACACAGTTCAACCCACTGACCGCCGAGAAACAAAAACAAAGTTCAACCCACTGACCGCCGAGGAACAAAAACTCAGTTCAACCCACTGACCACCAAGGAACAAAAACACAGTTCAACCCACTGACCTCCGAGGAACAAAAACACAGTTCAACCCACTGACCGCCGAGGAACAAAAACACAGTTCAACCCACTGACCGCCGAGGAACAAAAACACAGTTCAACCCACTGACCTCCGAGGAACAAAAACACAGTTCAACCCACTGACCGCCGAGGAACAAACACACAGTTCAACCCAGTGACCGCCGAGGAACAAAAACACAGTTCAACCCACTGACCTTTACTTACTTCTGCCTGTCACCCCTACCCGGGTATAGGCCGTCGACGAGAGACCTCCAGCAACTCCTGTCCTGTGCTTCTCCTTCGATTCTACTCCAGGTGGTTCCCAGTCTCTTGATGTCTGCTTGGAGGTTTCGAAACCCACTGACCGCCGAGTAACAAAAACACCGTTCAACCCACTGACCGCCGAGGAACAAAAACACAGTTCAACCCACTGACCGCCGAGGAACAAAAACACAGTTCAACCCACTGACCGCCGAGGAACAAAAACACAGTTCAACCCACTGACCGCCGAGGAACAAAAACACAGTTCAACCCACTGACCGCCGAGGAACAAAAACACAGTTCAACCCACTGACCACCGAGGAACAAAACCACAGTTCAACCCACTGACCGCTGAGGAACAAAAACACAGTTCAACCCACTGACCGCCGAGGCGGAACAAAAACACAGTTCAACCCACTGACCGCCGAGGAACAAAAACACAGTTCAACCCATTGACCGCCGAGGAACAAAAACACAGTTCAACCCACTGACCGCCGAGAAACAAAAACACAGTTCAACCCACTGACCGCCGAGGAACAAAAACACAGTTCAACCCACTGACCGCCGAGGAACAATAACACAGTTCAACCCACTGACCGCCGAGGAACAAAAACACAGTTCAACCCACTGACCGCCGAGGAACAAAAACACAGTTCAACCCACTGACCGCCGAGGAACAAAAACACAGTTCAACCCACTGACCGCTGAGGAACAAAAACACAGTTTAACCCACTGACCGCCGTGGAACAAAAACACAGTTCAACCCACTGACCGCCGAGGAACAAAAACACAGTTCAAACCACTGACCGCCGAGGAACAAAAACACAGTTCAACCCACTGACCGCCGAGGAACAAAAACACAGTCCAACCCACTGACCGCCGAGGAACAAAAACACAGTCCAACCCACTGACCACCGAGGAACAAAAACACAGACCAACCCACTGACCGCCGAGGAACAAAAACACAGTTCAACCCACTGACCGCCGAGGAACAAAAACAAAGTTCAACCCACTGACCGCCGAGGAACAAAAACTCAGTTCAACCCACTGACCGCCGAGGAACAAAAACACAGTTAAACCCACTGACCGCCGAGGAACAAAAACACAGTTCAACCCACTGACCGCCGAGGAACAAAAACACAGTTCAACCCACTGACCGCCGAGGAACAAAAACACAGTTCAACCCACTGACCGCCGAGGAACAAAAACACAGTTCAACCCACTGACCGCCGAGGAACAAACACACAGTTCAACCCAGTGACCGCCGAGGAACAAAAACACAGTTCAACCCACTGACCTTTACTTACTTCCGCCTGTCACCCCTACCCGGGTATAGGCCGTCGACGAGAGACCTCCAGCAACTCCTGTCCTGTGCTTCTCCTTCGATTCTACTCCAGGTGGTTCCCAGATTTTCAGAGAAGATTACATTTCTTTTACTTCATGTATCAGTGTTGAATGTGTACACGGTACATTGGGGCTTGAATCATGGCAATATCTATACAGATCATGCAGAATATGCTGAAATCACCACAATATCTTTTATGCTAGTTCACTGAAATCATGATACGTCAAATGTTAGTACTGCGCTGAGTGACGTATAACATCGAGTCGTCACGATGAACACAGCGTCTTGGGACTAATGATGCCATGACGTGAAGCTTGAAGTGACGTCATTTCGCTGCTGGTGCTTTTATTAATCTTCAGAATAGCTATGCTATGTTAGACCACAGAGCTTACAAATGGCGGGAATCGCCGTTTGCTCGTCTTCATTTCTGTGTTCCAGTGTGTGCGGATCAGAGGTTGGGTTAGAATGGAAGGAGATGGATTTCTGTCGCTACACGAGTACATAGAGAGTACTAATAGCGGGAAGCGCCGTTTGTTCGTCTTCATTTGTGTGCGCCGACTGGTCTGTTGATCAGAGGTTGGCTTAGAGAGGAGGGAAAAGGATCAGCATTATAAGCCTAAAAATATGAACATTTCTGAATGTTCCTAAAAGATAAACGCATCTGAACTCTAAGCAATACGGCAGACTTTGTGATGAAATCCCTCATATTGCATATGCTGACATTATGGATATAAAGGGAAAGCACTAAACAGCAGACTCTCTCAAGGTTTTGTTCCGGTATGTTCCCGCGGACAAGATTTTCTGTCTGTTTTTGTAAGGAAGCGAATGTGTATGATACGATTTGAATCTCTTTAGGCTTATATTTCTCATGGCCTCCTAAGCGTCTGTAGACCTGTACTGCGATTGTTGACTTGTACCTCATTTTAGCCATGGATATTTTACACGTATATTTACATTTTAGCCATGGGTATTGTACAAATAAATTTGCATTTAGTCGTTAAGGGCCTAGGGCCTTCTCTTAATCTGGCTTCCCTTCCCTCCGTAAGATGGCCTTTGTTGCCTGCTGGGCATTAAACCCCAATATCTAACTAACTATCAACCGTATTGTGTTAAAAATAATAAATATTACGTGTCTAACGAGCCGATTAAAAATTGTATACAGACGTGACGGTCGAGAAATCGGAATAGTTTGTGTTCTTATGTCTATAAATAAGGCAGGAGACAACAAAACAACAATGAAAAATAATAAATAAGTGGACTAAGAAACGTGTCTTCTGTGTCTTGTGTTGTAATGGTGGTATGCCCGCATTTTCTTAGAACTGTCGTCTTGGTGCCTAGATGACTCTAGCTTGTGATCAACACCTGGTTACACCTGACTGGCGTTTACAGACGATAACAGCGATCGCCTAGTTTGGTGGTGCTAAACAATATAGGGTACCACCATGATGAAGTTATCATCAGTGATACAAATATTATTATCTTTAGATAATACTCTTTTCAAAACATATTCTTGCTTTACTTGAAAATTAGTTCTTTCTTGTCATCTTTTATTCACTTTCTTTTGGGAATTATTTAATATTCGATGCTTTATGTGGCTGATACGCTTCCGTCTTGTCTTGACAATAGGTACCATAGGGATTATTGACAACAGCGGCCCCAGGTGCTTTGTTTTCTGACTCTCTCTAGTGAATGCAGGTGACTGTTTGCAGCCTTCCAGTGAGTAGTATCGGCCCCAGGTGCTTTGTTTTCTTACTCTCTCTAGTGAATGCAGGTGACTGTTTGCAGCCTTCCAGTGGGTAGTATCGGCCCAAGGTGCTTTGTTTTCTGACTCTCTCTAGTGAGTGCAGGTGACTGTTTGCAGCCTTCCAGTGGGTAGTATCGGCCCAAGGTGCTTTGTTTTCTGACTCTCTCTAGTGAATGCAGGTGACTGTTTGCAGCCTTCCAGTGGGTAGTATCGGCCCAAGGTGCTTTGTTTTCTGACTCTCTCTAGTGAATGCAGGTGACTGTTTGCAGCCTTCCAGTGGGTAGTATCGGCCCAAGGTGCTTTGTTTTCTGACTCTCTCTAGTGAATGCAGGTGACTGATTGCAGCCTTCCAGTGGGTAGTATCAGCCCAAGGCGCTTTGTTTTCTGACTCTCTCTAGTGAATGCAGGTGACTGTTTGCAGCCTTCCAATGGGTAGTATCGGCCCAGGTGCTTTGTTTTCTGACTCTCTCTAGTGAATGCAGGTGACTGTTTGCAGCCTTCCAGTGGGTAGTATCGGCCCAAGGTGCTTTGTTTTCTGACTCTCTCTAGTGAATGCAGGTGACTGTTTGCAGCCTTCCAGTGGGTAGTATCAGCCCAAGGTGCTTTGTTTTCTGACTCTCTCTAGTAAATGCAGGTGACTGTTTGCAGCCTTCCAGTGGGTAGTATCAGCCCAAGGTGCTTTGTTTCTGACTCTCTCCAGTGAATGCAGGTGACCGTTTGCAGCCTTCCAGAGGGTAGTATCGGTCCAAGGTGCTTTGTTTCTGACTCTCTCTAGTGAATGCAGGTGACTGTTTGCAACCTTCCAGTGGGTAGTATCAGCCCAAGGTGCTTTGTTTCTGACTCTCTCTAGTGAATGCAGGTGACTGTTTGCAGCCTTCCAGTGGGTAGTATCAGCCCAAGGTGCTTTGTTTTCTGACTCTCTCTAGTGAATGCAGGTGACTGTTTGCAGCCTTCCAGTGGGTAGTATCGGCCCAAGGTGCTTTGTTTTCTGACTCTCTCTAGTGAATGCAGGTGACTGTTTGCAGCCTTCCAGTGGGTAGTATCAGCCCAAGGTGCTTTATTTTCTGACTCTCTCTAGTGAATGCAGGTGACTGTTTGCAGCCTTCCAGTGGGTAGTATCGGCCCAAGGTGCTTTGTTTTCTGACTCTCTCTAGTGAATGCAGGTGACTGTTTGCAGCCTTCCAGTGGGTAGTATCGGCCCAAGGTGCTTTGTTTTCTGACTCTCTCTAGTGAATGCAGGTGACTGTTTGCAGCCTTCCAGTGGGTAGTATCAGCCCAAGGTGCTTTGTTTTCTGACTCTCTCTAGTGAATGCAGGTGACTGTTTGCAGCCTTCCAGTGGGTAGTATCGCCCCAAGGCGCAAAAGGCAATCGGGCAGCCGTCGACCCAATGGCCTTTGCGCCCTGGGATTTTTATGTTTAATTGGGGGAGACACGTCAGTAAAATGCATTTCTTCAAATAGTTTCCTGCTGCCAAAAAGGCTTATGAGAATCTCTGCTTATAGCAGGTTGGAGTCACGAACAATGGTCTATCTAGAGAAGACACATGCATGCAGCCCGAGATATGCTCCTGATCACCGTAACAAAAGCTGGCTCATGAGGATCTATTTCTCTCGACGCAGCTTTGCCTTTTTATTCAGACATTCACTGATTCAGCCCTCGCCACTCGCCTGTCATAGACATAGACCCTCATAGACATTTGTAGCCAGATCATTGATCAACTCTCATCAGTCTTGCTGAAGAAAGCAGAATACTGCCCGTGGAGGCAAACCACAGCAAGTCCAGCTATTGTTAAACAAGAGTTTCATTGTCTTTTATCTTTCCAGGGGAGAAGCGTGTCTGTGCCTGTCGGTGCCAGGTGTTTTGCAGTCACTCTGACTCAGTCACTCGCGCCAAATTCAGCAAACACCGTACACGTGAGGAATAGAGCCCCGAGAGTACCTGGAGCCTGACAGATTTTCATGAGCAAGTCCATGTGGGCTGATGTGGCTGTGTGTCCCTTTTCAAATGCCAGCCAACGATTGAAGTCCACAGTCTTTCATCAACAAGAAAGCAAATTCATAGTGAAACAATTTTTGATCAATAACAAAGCACGCTCATAGTGAAAACAGACGTGGCCTTGACCCACTCGTTGTGCGGCTGCAATAAACGTCATAGTGTGCACAGCCATCGATAAACTCGCTAGCTGCAAGGCAAATAACTACGGTACAATAAACACCATAGTGTGCACAGCCATCAAAAACTCGCTAGTTGCAAGGCAAATAACTACGGTACAATAAACACCATAGTGTGCACAGCCATCGATAAACTCTCTAGTTACAAGGCAAATAACTACGGTACAATAAACACCATAGTGTGCACAGCCATCGATAAACTATCTAGTTACAAGGCAAATAACTACGGTACAATAAACACCATAGTGTGCACAACCATCGATAAACTCGCTAGTTACAAGGCAAATAACTACGGTACAATAAACACCATAGTGTGCACAGCCATCGATAAACTCTCTAGTTACAAGGCAAATAACTACGGTACAATAAACACCATAGTGTGCACAGCCATCGATAAACTCTCTAGTTACAAGGCAAATAACTACGGTACAATAAACACCATAGTGTGCACAGCCATCGATAAACTCTCTAGTTACAAGGCAAATAACTACGGTACAATAAACACCATAGTGTGCACGGCCATCGATAAACTCGCTAGTTACAAGGCAAATAACTACGGTACAATAAACACCATAGTGTGCACAGCCATCGATAAACTCGCTAGCTGAAAGTCAAATAACTACGGTACAATAAACACCATAGTGTGCACAGCCATCAAAAACCCGCTAGTTGCAAGGCAAATAACTATGGTTCAATAAAAGGCATACACTATTCTGCATTCTACAAAACAGAAGGCCAGTCAAAGACTGAGAATAATGTGAAATCTGTAGGGCCTACATTACCGACAGAGAGCGGTGATCTTCAGCAGTGTTACGTGTATCTGTCTGCTGGTTTTGTATTTTCAGCAGGTGACGAAAATATCCATTCTTTGTGATCTGACAGAGCATGTCACTAGGTATGAAACATGTACATCACACAGTTGTTCTTTATCTTACGTCTGAAGTCTTGCTTACCTCGTTCTTTTCTCTGTCTTTCCCACAGCCGTTGACTGCTGCTTGCAAGATTCCGCTGTGAATGTTGGTTGTTACGGCGTCGTCACCACGTCACTCAGATAATATACGTCATAATCTTGCTGTCACTGTGTAAAGACGTCTCTTCGATGCTCCCTCTTCCTTATAGACCTCACCGAGCGCTCGCATCACAAGCCACGCCCCCCAAGTAATTGTTGCTGGGTCCCACAAGCTTTCCTGTCGTTTGGACTGTTTGGAGGACGGAAGCGCGCGTGATTCGACTGATTGCGTTGCAAATCCTACAAGCCTACTTTGTTTCTGCCAGGATAGCATTGTCAAAAACGGCCCTAGATCGAGGCAAAGCAAGTTTGCGTCACGTTTCGTTGATGCTATTCGTATTTATCACACAACTGACAGTGATGCCGTTCAAGTAAGTTTTTTTTTGTGTGTGTGAAAAAAAAATGTTTAAAAAATAGCACATTTATCCCGGTAATTGTCGTCCATCTCGTCTCACCGTAGCAAGATGGCAGTGCTGCTCAGCCCTCTCTTTTGCCGGCTGTGGTTACAGTGTCAGGCTGAGCTGATTACTGTCACTCACAAATAAAATTGAAATGTGTGTGTGTGTGTGTGTGCGTGCGTGCGTGCGTGTGTGTGTGTGTGCGTGCTTGTGTGAAAGAGAGAGAATGAGACATAGAGATAGAGAGAGATTATTAAAAAATAACCATGCAAGTGTGATTTTTATTTCAGATTGAATGGTCACTGTTCTCATGTCATTGGGCTTCAGAATACTTTTCAGGATTTCAAGGCAGCTAAATTGTTTTACCCATGTGCCTAACCGACTGAGCTGCAGCGGCATGCCACAAGCCTGGTGAGCAACAATATCAAGAAGCACCAAGATCGCATCTGTTCCAATAATCAAATCATGGTGTTCTGGCCATGCCATCGGAGCAGCGGACGAAAAAAGCCCATAGCATGACACATCAACACAAGCAAGGTGTAAGGATCACCTAAAATAAAATGAAAAATAATATTAACTGGTAACTTATATTATATTCTGGAATGTTGGTGGTTTACATGCCAAAACACAGCACAAAAGGTAATAATGGTTCCGTTCATGAATGGCTAATTCACAGTGACACTTGCAATTTTATAGCACAGGAATATTAGATTCAAAACTCATTTTCGATTTATTAAGAAGTCTTCGAAATTTCTCAATCAGCAAAGAGTGAGAAACATTATATCGTGTGGCTGAAAAAGCTGACACATGTCAGCGACCACGTTGATTCCCTGGCACTGGGGTCGCTGACACGTGTGTCACACCCCAGTTGATCTCTCACAAAATTTGGATCACCTTCGCTTTACCAGTTAGTGTCCAAATCATGAGGAACTTGCGAAAAGAACAGACAACTGACCAGTTCTAATCTCCAGGTAAAAACAAACAAACAAACAAACTTCCAACATCTAACTTACACATAAATCTAAATAGACAAGAAAAGGTTTCTGACGAATGTCTTGACAGTATCTTTTCACTCGCTTTCTTTCTCAGCTGCAGCCAGGTCTTATAAAAGACATGAGGATACTGCCAAAACAAAAACATTTAGAAGTACTTCCTGACAGACACCTGAACAAGCGCAGCATTGTGGTTAATCCACAGTTTCTATTTCTAGGAGCAACTCAAAGTGTGGCCAGTGGCCAGACAGGCATAATCAAAGTGTGCGACAGTGGCCAGACAGACATAATCAAAGTCAAATGCTCACCTGTGACCATAAATTCCGCCATGCTCGAGGCATGTCAGTTTCCATGATTGTGTGTGAAATTAGCTGACAACACCAGCGTATGAATAATAACAAAAGCACATTTATGCTACACACAGGTGCAAGGCCAACTAAATATCACAGGTTTTCACCCAAAGGGATGTAAATGTATCGCAAATCACACCAGACATTCCATTTAGCATCTCTGTTTCACACTGTCAGCTTTCTACGGAGAACAATGAAAGCCTTACATGGAAAGTGAAATATCACCACAGAGTATAAGCGAAATATTAGGTATGCACCTCTGCTTTTATTGTCAGCATGTATACACGACCCAAACGAACTCAACAAACTTTCGCCCAGTCTCCAATCTCACTTTCCTGTCCAAGCTTCTTGAGAAGGTCGTTCTCAACCAGCTCAAACTCCACCTCGCCGACAACAACCTCTTCAGTCCCTTCCAGTCTGCCTATCGCAAACAGCCCTTCAACATATCTTAAACGACCTGCTTCTCTCGACCGACTCGGGCAACATCTCCCTTCTTACGCTACTCGACCTCTCTGCCGCTTTCGACACTATAGACCACACTATCCTCCTCCACCGCCTTCACCACTACTTTGGTATCACTGACTCTGCTCACTCCTGGTTTTTCTTCTACCTCTCCGACAGATTGCAGTCTGTCATCATCGACGGCGTCTCTTCTAACCCAGTCATGCTCTCCTGCGGAGTTCCACAGGGGTCCGTCCTGAGCCCGATCCTTTTCACACTCTACACCTCTCCCCTGTTCAACACCATCCAGTCTCACCACACCCACCACCTCTACGCTGACGACTCACAACTACTAGACAAAGACAAACTCGACAACACTCAGTCACTACTGACTCGCACGGCTGACTGCTACGAAAACGTGAAAAACTTGATGACAGCAAACAAGCATAAACTGAACGACGACAAAACGGAAGCCATGCTGGTAGGCACTCGCCAGAAACTTTCCCAGATCCCTCCCTCTCTCCACCTTCAAATCGACAGCACCCCATCTCCCTCAATGACTCGGCCAAAAGCCTCGGCGTTATCCTCGATTCCTCTCTTACCATGACCAGCTTCGTCTCCGCCACGGCCCATGCATGCTACTTCCACCTCCGCCGCACCAGTCAAATCAGAAAATACCACACTACCGAAGCTGCCACCAAACTTGCTGTCTCTCTCATCCTATCTCGCATCGACTACTGCAACTCTCTCCTTTCCGGCCTCCCTCACTCCACCACTTTTACTCTCCAGCGCATCCAGAACAATGCTGCCCGCCTCGTCCTCAGAAAGAAAAAGTCCGATAACATTTCATGTGAGACGCGTGGTTTATCAAGCACTACTCACGTTCCATCCAATTTTTGGAGGCGTCATTTAATGATTATCCAGCAGTTGCGGGAGATAGATCGACCATGATAATTCAAGGGCAGTGACAGATCTGGCACTACCCTTGAATTATCATGGTCGACCCCTCAGGGTCAGGGCTGAATGGGTCAATAGATTAGTAGTATGTGCTTGGTCTACGAGCTACAGTGGCGTAGCCCCCCCCCCCCCCTCTCTCTCTCTCTCTTCACACACCTCCCAGCGGCAAAGGAAATGAAAATGGCGGACGGGTGGGGGTGTGGGTGAAGGTGCATGTCATAATATCCCCCGTTCCAATGTCCTTACTATGTTTCTAGAAAAAGTTTGGAAACAAATATTTCTGACAAAACGGAAACAAGGGTTTAAAAAAAAATTATCGATTGCAGAATATATTAAAAACAATAATAACGAAATAAAATTAAGCAAAACAGAAGCTGTTGTCTATGATGGTTGATTATTTTTAGGCCTCTCCTCGCTTATCCCCCCCCCCCCCACCTCTCCACACGGTGTTTGCCGCCCCTACCCCCGTGATTTTGTTTAGGCTGGAAAGTAACGTGTCAAGCACGCAAAGAGTGAGATCTTCGTTCGCCACTGAGGTGGTTTAAGATGTGATCTCTAAAGAGCAATCTTTATTGCGAGAAAGTGTCTCCTGTCATTACAGACCATCATTTAGGTGGTGACATGTTGAACACAAAGATCGTGTGAAATATAGACCATCATTTAGGTGGTGACATGTTGAACACAAAGATCGTGTGAAACATAGACAGCTCTCTGCACATCGGAATTACAGACCATCATTTAGGTGGCGACATGTTGAACACAAAGATCGTGTGAAACATAGACCATCATTTAGGTGGCGACATGTTGAACACAAAGATCGTGTGAAACATAGACAGCTCTCTGCACATCGGAATTATACTGAAATTAAATATATCTGCTTGAACAAACGCAAGCACGCACACACATCCGAACACACCTGTGGTACACAACTTAAACTTTAGCCACTTTGCCCTAATACATTGCAAATGTCGCTTTTCTGGAAACTGGGGACTTGCCGCTGTTTTTTGCCTTCCAAGAGCAACATTAATTTATTTAACTCATTCGAGACGTGCCGCCAACAGATACGCGGCGATTCGCTGCGTATCCGTAGGCAGGACGTCTCGAATGAGGTAATGAAGCGTCCTTTGCAAAGCAGCTCTCAAAAAATGCCATGCTTTTTTGTGAATAAACACTCGCACGTAGAGATACAGTTTAACGACTGTAAAAAGTGCGGCAAGGCAAAAGTCAAGCTTACTGTCCCCGGCTGCTCACGCCAAAAAGCGTGACGATCAGGTTTGAGGAGGGGTGTGTGTGTTGGGTGTTGGGGGGGGGGGGGGTCCCCCCCCCCTCCCAGCCCCCCGGGAATCCAAAGTTAGGCAAGCGAATGAACGCTGAAACCCGCCCTAGGAAAGCCCGGGGGATGGTGGAGAGGGGGACGATCCTCCATTTCTCCCACCCTACAGAGGGCCCGGGGGTACACAAGCAATCGCTCGGACCACGCCCGGAGCAATACGTGGGTGGGGGAGGGGAGGGTGGGTGGGGGAAGAGGTAAGAGAGATGAAGACGGCCCAGGCAGCAAGAATACGGGCAGCGCAAGGTCCGCGGCGCAATAAAATATATTATGTGTATAAATTATCCTATACGTTTGGGCTGACGGCAACATGGTCAGGAAGGCAGCGGGGATAGTGGCTTGAGAGAGGAAGTATGCTTGTATTATCGTGCCTCGATTTAGAGATGGAGACCAGTGGCACCAGGGCCGCGGTCATTTACTATGCTTTAGAGATCACGTGCACAACGAGAACAAAAAAAAAAAAATAATACATAGTTTTTATATAGCGCCCTTCCCCACGAACAGCAAGCTCGGAGCGCTTTACAGCACAAAAAAAAAAAAATAGTAAAAAGGAGAAAAATTAGAACGCACTCACTCTTTAAATAAGCATCTGCTCGCACCATGTAGGCGCATTGCTAACACGAAACACACACACACACACACACACACACACACTCACACACACACACACACACACACACACACAACACACTCATACACACACATAGACACACACACACACACACACACACACACACACACACACACACACAGCCTATCAACATTGGGAAACAACCAACATTTCCAGGCAGCTCATCCAGACTAAGCTAATCTTGATATGCTACCTGGAAAAGATGGGTCTTCAAATTTGTTTTGAAGGTCAACAGGGTAGGGGAAAAACGGACATGCAGTGGAAGTGAGTTCCAGACGTGAGGGGCCTGATAACTGAAAGAACGGGCACCAGCAGTTTTTAGGCTGACTCTGGGCTGAACAAGCAGTTTTTGTGAGCTTGAACGTAGACTTCTACTAGGATTGTGTGAGGCAAGGGAAGAAGACAGTTATGCAGGAAGCGTATTGTCATAGTGTTTGTATGCCAAAGTGGCCAGCTTGTACTATATTCTCTGTTTGACAGGTAGCCAGTGGAGATGCTTTAGCAGTGGTGTGACATAATCAGTACGTTTTTTTGCGAAGGACTAACCAGGCTGCATTATTCTGGATACGCTGAATGCGAGTGAGTTGATCAGATGAGATACCAGCAAGGAGGGAATTACAGTAATCTAGACGGGACAGAATGCGAGAGCATACGAGCTGGGCAGTAGCCTTTTCTGTCAAAAAGCATCTCATCATGCCTATTCTGCGGAGCTCCAGGTAGGCAGTGCGGCAAAGATGGCTAACCTGTTTTTCCATCGATAAACTTGAATCCAGGAATACACCCAGATTTTTTACATCGGATTTGAAAGAAATGTCTTGGCCACCTATGGAAAAATGATCACTGCTGGAGGCGGATGTTCTAGCTCGAGTACCAACAAGCATGCTCTCTGTTTTATCATCATTTAACTAAACGGTCCTTCGATAACGAAAAAGAAATATCGTATATTTTATTATTATCAAATATTAAAATAATGATATAAAAAGAACCGAATATACATCTGAGTGACTAAGAAAAGGCAGATGAGGAATATGTACATGTCAAATTGAGTTAAGACATGATAAATGCAGGTTAAAATTTGTCGTTCGAGCGATATATGCGTAAAAGTCATATATGCGGTATGTTTAAAATTGTTAATTACGAAGGCTCCATGGAGCCTGTGGGATGTAAAGCAGACAGCGTGTCGACGCGAAGAGCAGGAGGTGTTGGCGGGGGGGGGGGGGGGGGGTTAAATTTTTATTTTTGTATAATATGGGTCAGGCTAGGCTAGCAGTTACAAAAACGGCGTGGGGCACAAGACAGGTAGTCGATAAGAAGGGAAAGAGAGATAGCACATTGAGGATGGCCAGTGTAAAAATAGGGGGGGGGGGGGGGGGTAAACGAGCCTGTGTGAGGGACGAGACTGGGGGATTTGCAAGAATGCTTGTGGGCTTCGGAAGTGGAGGAAGAAGTAAGTAAAAATGATGGAGCAGGAGACGACTAGCCTGAATCACGGGCGCCTACCGTGGACTCCTCGTAGAAGAAATAATTAAATTAATCGTTTGAGAATCAGACCCTCATATCACCACGCACGTAGGAGCTTGTAGGTGCCTACTATGGTTGGGTAGTCAAATGTGTAGTATGCGAGATTATCAGTGACAATAACAGCTTCTGGCAGGATAAAGTCAGTCTAAAGCATATAATTATAGTCAAAGGCTGTATAAAAAGAAAAAATACAAAAACTGTTGCAATGTACTGGCACCTTCAAAATGCAGTTACACAAGAAATGCAAATGATTACGGAATCAAATTCTGTTGTTAATAGAAATCGTTGTTATGACTGGCATCCAAAGGTATTTACAATACGTTCAACGTAAACTAAAACGATGCATAATATTAATTTAGCATGTACAGCTGCTGCAATGTACTGGCATTTACAAATGCAGTTACACTGACAAGAAATGCAAAATTACGGAATCAAATTATGCTGTGAACAGAAATCGTAGTTATGACTGGCACCCAAAGGTATTTGCAATACGTTCAACGCAAACAAAAACGATGGACAATACTAATTTAGCGCGTATAGACCCACGATAACACTCCCAATGCATCTGAGAGTTTTTCTTACATGCTGTAGAAGTGCAATCAAAGGGAGGAGGGAAGGTGTGTGTGTGTGTGTGTATGGGGGGGGGGGGGGGGGGGGGCTTTGAATCACCAAATACAGGTTTCAGAAACACAATCTGCTGCATATGGTCGTGACGACTTTACGACAGTTTGAATCCACGCCACACGACGCCACCGGATTAAAAAAAAGTATTACATGACGCCACAGGATTAAAATAAAAAACCAGTATTATAGATACACACATATATGCACACAACATCCACAAAAAATTCTATCTGCAACACAAACAAGCTTAAACACATATAAATACAATGCAATATTTTGTTTTTCTGTGGCGTTACCTTTAAGTTACAACTCTTTGAACACGACACCCAGAAAATATTAAGCTGCACGATAACGTTTTCATGTGAGACGCGCGGTTTATCAAGCACTACTCACATTCCATCCAAAGATTTGTAAATCTGATACTCACAAACCAGATAGGTGAGGCTAGCGCTGGCAGAATTGTCAGTACTCAAACCAAGGGGAATCACAGCGCTGGACAGACAACAGTTAGATCCCCTGCCCCCACCTATCAGGCACCCAATCGCCAGCCCACAGAGAAATACGCAGGTATAGAATAAGACAATCATTTCCATCCTCAAAGATTTCCAGAGGATGGAAATGATTGTCTTATTCTATACCTGCGTATTTCTCTGTGGGCTGGCGATTGGGTGCCTGATAGGTGGGGGCAGGGGATCTAACTGTTGTCTGTCCAGCGCTGTGATTCCCCTTGCTTTGTAAATCTGATTGCACTATTTACCAGGGCATTCGTTTATCTCATAATGCTGCAAATGATTTTAATTTTGAACGAAAACTGGTGCTGTTGTGGTCTGAATAAGACATGCACCCCGAAAAAACACACATCATTTGTGCCGGTTTCAGACGCATTTGCCGGCGAGCGATCTAACTTCCAAGTAACATCGTGAAAAGAAGGACTTTTTCTCTTTTAATTGCAAACAAAAACCCTAATTCTAAGCGATAATTAAGGATTTTATCGCAACAAAGGCCGACCTTCCCCCGAATCAAAGCATTTTGTTGGTCTCTTCTAAGAAGCGAATGCAAACATTTTGTTTCGAAGGATTTCAAATCATCAAATGGCTTAGAGCGTTTCATGAGGCGTTTTTATTCCAGTCATGCGCCTGACACAGCATAATAAGTAGTACTACAGATAACGGAGGGGGGGGGGAGGGGGGAGAGGGGGGGGGAGGCAGGCTGGGGAGGGGTGGGGGTTTTGAGGGTGAGAATTAATGTATTACCTCGTAACATTAATCTTTCTCATTAATAACACACATTTTCACCGTCTCCTTGAGTCTGTGTGTGTGTGTGTGTGTGTGTGTGTGTGTGTGTGTGTGTGTGTGTGTGTGTGTGTGTGTTTATTTATTTGTGCGCGCGCGTGTGTGTGCGTGCATGCGTACGTGCAGGCGTGCGTGTGTTTTAGTGTGCGTGTACTAACGTGTGTGTGACTGCTTTATTCCTTCTTGTTCGTGTGATCAGTCGTCCGGCTACTTGTTTATTTGAGTTGTTTCTTTATTGTACAAAGACCATTACACGTATCAACATAACCACCTTTATTGTACAAAGACCATTACACGTATCAACATAACCACCTTTATTGTACAAAGACCATTACACGTATCAACATAACCACCTTTATTGTACAAAGACCATTACACGTATCAACATAACCACCTTTATTGTACAAAGACCATTACACGTATCAACATAACCACCTTTATTGTACAAAGACCATTACACGTATCAACATAACCACCTTTAAAAGAGTATTAGAGAAGACAAAGAAAAAAACGGGAAATAAGAATTGCAATCCTGATTTCTTATGAAGCCACATATTCCGAAAAACATTGCATCGAGTCAATACCAATGCAGAAAATGATATTCAGCTCAACCGAAAGGGGGAATAGGGTGAGAAGGAGGGGGGGGGGGAGAGGATGGTGGGGCGGGGGGGGGAGGGGAAGGTGTCAAAAATCAGATGTAGTACATCGCTTTTGATCGCAGACCTTTTACTTCTCTGTGTTTGTAACTTGTAATAACACAACTTTTTACCGTCTCATCGAGCCCGTGTGCGTGCGTGCGTGCGGCGTGTGTGTGTGTGTGTGTGTGTGTATGTGTATGTGTGTGTGTGCGTGCGTGCGTGCGTGCGTGCACGTGTGTGTTGGTTTGGCGCGCGCACACACACACACCAACGCACTAAAGAAGACGGTAAAAAAAAGTGTTACTTTAAATTACTCGTTGAAAAGTAAACGTTTGATATCATAAGCGATGCACTACATCCCAACCTCGACAACCTCTTACCTCCCCCCCCCCCCCCCCCCCCCCCCCCCTGTCGTTCCCCCTTGCAGTACTACGTATGCTGTGTAGAGAACAATACTGAAGCTGTAACGCCTGAGGAAACGCTCCCCAAACCATCTGCTGATTTGAATTTCTTAAAAATCATTTGCATTCTCTTCTTAGAAGAGAGACACAAATAAATAATTACTCCATCAGTTGAAATGTTTGAAATCGGGGGTAGGTGAGCTTCTCTTGCAATACAATACACAATTCTTGCTCAAAATGAATCTTACTCGTTGCATTTGAAAGAAAAATGATCCTGCTTTGCACGCTATTACTCAGAAGTGCGTAATCATTTTCATGATGCAGTCATAATTTTAAAATCTTTAGCCATCAGAAAGATATCGTCTTTAAAACTTTTTTTTTTAATGCATATATACATTGACAGTGTGTAGCAAAGTAGGCCACTGAACTACGTCTAATTGTACACTGAACTACGTCTAATTATACACTGAACTACGTCTAATTATACACTAACTACGTCTAATTGTACACTGAACTACGTCTAATTATACACTGAACTACCTCTCTCTCTTGGCTTGACTTCGCGAACGAAGATTTTATAGGAGTTGCCCACGACGTCTGCAGGCTTGTTCGTGGCTGCGGAGGCCAATCCGAGACAGGCAGGTTCGACCGCAGTGGCTGCAGGGGAAGGTATGGCCAGGGTTCTGAGCTGCGGCATCTCTGTTTTTTCTCCTGAGCCGCTTGTCCTTAAGGCTAGCTCTGTGAGAGTCCTCAAAGGAGACAGCTGCCTTGTAAATGGTGGAGCGCCAGGTGTCACGGTCCGCAGCAAGCGAAGACCACTGGTGGTGGTCGATTTGGCAGGCACTAAGTGACTTATTTAGACAGTCTTTGTATCTCTTCTTTGGTGCCCCTCTGTCACGGTGTCCAGTAGCAAGCTCGCCGAACAGGGTGATCTTTGGAAGACGATGATCCTCCATCCTGGAGACATGCCCCGCCCAGCGGAGCTGTGTCCGCAGCAGCAAAGCCTCGATGCTCACAGTTTCAGCCTGTTCAAGGACCTCGACGTTGGTGACATAGTCACTCCAGTGAATGCCCAGGATGGTACGCAGGCAGCGCTGGTGGAAGCGTTCGAGGAGTCGTAGTTGGCTGCGGTAGAGGGCCCAGGACTCGGAACCATACAGCAGGGTGGTGAGGACCACAGCTCTGTACACGCTGATCTTGGTGCCTGTTTTCAGCTGTTGATTGTGCCACACCCGCGTGAAAAGTCGCCCGAAAGCGCTGTTCGCTTTTGCCAGCCTGCTGTCAAGCTCCTTGTCCAGCTTGGCGTCCGACGTGATAATGCAGCCAAGGTAAGTAAACTGGTGCACTGACTTTAGTTCAGACTCGCCAATGGTGATGTGAGGAGGGCGATACACTGTCTTGGGTGCCGGCTGATGGAGGACCTCTGTCTTTTTCAGACTGACCTCGAGTCCAAAGAGCTGAGCAGCATCTGCGAAGCAAGACGTGATGCGCTGCAGGGCTCTTTCTGTGTGTGCAACAAGGGCAGCATCATCAGCAAAAAGCAGCTCACGAATCAGTTGGTCTAGGGTTTTCGTGTGGGCCTGCAGTCGTCTGAGGTTGAACAGGCTGCCATCGAGACGATACCTGATGTATACTGCATCGTCATCATCGAGGTCCACTGTGGCCTGCTTCAACATCATGCTAAAAAAGATTGTGAAGAGGGTCGGTGCCAGCACGCAGCCCTGCTTTACGCCGTTGAGAATAGGGAATGGTTCTGAGAGGACATTGTTGAGTCTGACCTGGCCTTGCTGGTCCTCGTGTAGCTGGACAATCATGTTGAGGAACTTTGGGGGACAGCCAAGTCGCCCCAGGATCTGCCACATGCCTTGCCTGCTCACAGTGTCGAACGCTTTTGTTAGGTCGACAAAAGTTACGTACAGCCCTTTGTTCTGCTCGCGGCACTTCTCCTGTAGCTGTCTCAGCACAAAGACCATATCGGTTGTGCTCCTGTTTGCTCTGAAGCCACACTGACCCTCTGGGAGTTGGTCTTCAGCGATGGCAGGTACCAGCCGGTTCAGGAGCAGCCTTGCAAGGATTTTCCCAGCAATGGACAGCAGGGTAATTCCCCGATAGTTGGAACAGTCAGACTTCTCGCCTTTGTTCTTGTACAGGGTGATAACGACTGCATCACGGAGATCTTTTGGTAGTGTTCCTTCCTCCCAGCAGCAGAGAAAGAGGTCATGGAGCTTGTTGTGCAGTGCTGTGCCTCCATGTTTCCAGATCTCTGGCGGTATTCCATCAATGCCTGCTGCTTTGCCACTCTTGAGCTGGTGGATGGCTGTGAGGGTCTCTTCAGCGGTGGGCGGTTCGTCCAATTCAACCTTTACTGGGAGGTGTGGGATTTGTAGGACGACTGCTTCTTGAACAGTGCGCTCAGCGCTGAAGAGGCTCTGAAAGTATTCCCACCAGCGGTTCAAGATGGAGGTATTATCTGTGAGGAGTGCCTGGCCATTCGCGCTTCGCATGGGACTTTGTACCAGGTGCCTGGGGCCATACACTGCTTTCAGTGCTTCGTAGAAGCCCCTGTAGTCACCATTGTCAGCGCAAAGCTGGGTCCTCTGTGAAAGTCTGGTCCACCACTCATTCTGGAGATCTCTGAGCTTGCGCTGGAGACTGCTGCAGACGAGGCGGAAGGCAGACTTCTTCACAGGGCAGGAAGGCTGGGCTAGGTGGGCCTGATGGGCGGCTCTTTTTTTTGCTAGGTGTTCCTGGATCTCTACATCGTTTTCGTCAAACCAGTCTTTGTTCTTCTTTCTGGCGAAACCCAAGACTTCTGCAGAGGATTTTGCAATAGCAGTTTTCAGTTGTTCCCAAAGTGTTTCAGGGGAGGAGTCTACTGGGTCCGCTGTGTCTTTGAGCCTGCGCTGTAAATTTGTCTGAAAGGCAGCTTTCACATCGTCACGCTGAAGGCTGGCAACATCAAGCTTTTTCTTGGAGTGCCCCCATTTCTTGGGTTTTGGCTTGAAGTGGAGCCTGAGTTTGCAGCGGACAAGGCGGTGGTCAGTGTGGCACTCTGCACTGGGCATCACTCTGGTGAGGAGGACGTCACTGCGGTCCCTCTGGGCTACCGGCCCCAGGGCGAGGAAAGGGGTGGGGTTGGCGGCAGGGAGAACGAACTACCTCTAATTATACACTGAACTACGTCTAATTATACACTGAACTACGTCTAATTATACACTGAACTACGTCTAATAATACACTGAACTACGTCTAATTATACACTGAACTACGTCTAATACAGAAACACTTAAACCAGGCATCACACCGTCAGGATTGATTTACAGTTTTCAATTTCAAACCACTACAGATGGCAGGTTAGTTTATCTCACGGGATGACCTAAGTCGTTTTCTATGACGTTGAAGGTCAATGGTAGCAAACAAAGCCCGCCGTGGAGTAGACAGCTCTGACAAACTTCGCCGACTCAACAGATTCTCAGTTCCGGCTTGCCTCTACCTTTCCGTTTCACAACCAACGTGAGTAGGCACAAGTAACAGAGGTTTTCAACTGGCCGGCAATTTTCGACCATTTGCATCTTATTTGAATAGAGGCGTACTTGCGGTGCACTCCCCAGGTAGATCTATCTGGGTAGTACACCCGGGGACGTCAGCATCTCATTTGAATAGAAGCGTACTTGTGGTGGAGTCCCCGAGTGGGTCTGTCTAGGGAGACGGTACACCCGCAGACGTCACGGGCTGTAACGATCAGGGATGGGCAAGTAGCGAGAGTAGCGACTACATTTTGTAGTTTCGCTACTATTTGGAGTAGTTTGTAACGATCCAAACTACATATTTAAAAAAAAAAGTAGTTGTAAAGCAGCGAACTACTAATTTGTCAGTAGCGAAGTAGCGAAAATGTATCTTTCGCTACGCTACTTTCCTTGCCGTGTGACTTGCCGGGATCCCTTTAAGCCAAGCCGAAGAGAGTGGCGAAATTACTGTCTCGCGCGAGATTAATCGCTCGCTCAGCGAATGGAAGCATGATTGTGATTGGCTGATAGCAATAGCAAGCCACGTGACTTTCAAAACTGAAGCGCGCGTCAGTCAGCTCTTTGTTCTTCAAATCAAGCACACAACGCACACATTTTTGATCGCAGAAGATGGAGAAACTTCCCACTTTGTTTGAACCGTATCTAGAATTTTTTCATCTCAAAGAAGAAAAGGACAATGCATTTATATTCAAATGCAAGTACGGATGCAAAGAGTATTCAGCGAGCAAGACGACAGCATCCAATCTTAGGCTTCATCTCAAGGTTTGTTGAATTTTTGAGTTTTCCTATTTTGATTTTCTTACATTTATAGGCCTATGAGAAATGCGTCCGGTTTTATTCTGTC
This sequence comes from Semisulcospira habei, assembly GCA_036245525.1. Taxonomy (NCBI): domain Eukaryota; kingdom Metazoa; phylum Mollusca; class Gastropoda; family Semisulcospiridae; genus Semisulcospira; species Semisulcospira habei. The sequence continues at coordinate 96,825,819 of BTPG01000003.1, read as the reverse complement.
TGCATTCACCTGGGATGACAAAAGCTATATTAATTTATTTTCATTTACGGAAAGAATTCCATTTTCTTGTTTGGAGTGCTGAACAGTATATACTGATATAGCCTATAAAACATAATGGCGGCTTTCCGTATTAATCGGTTTTAAATTTAGTAGGGGAGTTGTCCGAGTGAATGCCGATCTATTGTCATCTATTACTAGTATTAGAATTATTAGAATGGCTGGGAACACAACAGGTGAATCATCAATCATGCCCTTTGATCTCTGTACTTTTTTTATACAAAACAGAACACAAAGCTTCGGAATTAATTTATATTACAGAAAAGCCTAGAATAAATGCATAATGTTGGCAATGCCTGGCATACTTCATTTTAAAAAATTTTTTTTGCATTTATTTATTTTATTTATCTTAGTCTTTTTGAACACAATTTTTTAATTTACGTTCTGACATTGTGATAAAACGTTTAGACCAAGTTGAGTATGGATGGTCTTGGAAGGGGGTAATGGGAACAAAAATGATATTTGCTACGCCTTTGTATGTTACAAATTTATGAACAAAACAAAGGGGGGAAAATCAAAAGAAAAATAATAATGATAATAATAAATATAATCATAATGATGAAAATAAATAGGTAAGCCTAAGTATTGATGGTTATGATTATAATAATTTGAAATAATACTAAAGATATTGTATATTTAAGAAAAGGCACCTGTGTCACTGAACCACATTACGGACTGGGAAATACTTTCATTTCATTGTTTGGGATAGGCTATTGAATGTGAATTGGAAATAAAATGCTGATTTTTCTGTATAGTATAAAAGTTAAAATTAAAACAGATTTAGTAGGGGAGTTGTTGTCCCAGTAACTGACTGCTGGGTGGGGCTAAAACAAGCATATGCCAAATTATATATATATATATATATATATATATATATATATATATATATATATATATATATATATATATATATATATATATATATATATATATATATATATATATATATATATATATATATATATATATATATATATATATATATATATATATATATATATATATAATATTAGTAAGAAATAAATAAACAAAGCTCAAATAGTTATTTAACTGTGTTTCAGAGGAAACATCCTCTCCTTTTGGAGAAAATGCAGAAAGCTCAGGAGAAAACAAGAAAACGAAAGAGGGAGGACAGTGTCGAAAAGCCGCCTATCACCAAAATGATCAAGCTGTCCAAGAAGACTGAACTGTCTAAGGAGCAAATTGACAGAGCAGTTGTGGACCTTCTCCTTGGAGACAACATGCCGTTCAGCCTCCTTGATAACCAGAACTTCAAGGAATTTGTCAGCAAATTGTCCGGCCAGCCAGCAGATGACCTTCTCAGCAGAAAGAAGGCAAATACTCTGTTTTAGGTAAGAACAGTACATTTTGATTGATAACGCATGCCTATTGTCTACCTTAGTAATACACTATGGGATAAGCCTCAAGTGGGGTATATTTAGTTTTACAAAATTATACAGATTAAAAGATACTAAGATGATGAACACTGTTGTTCCAACTTCTCAGTTGCTTTGATTTCTGTTATAGGACAAGATGAAGCAGCTGAAGAAAATAATCATTGAGGATCTTGAAAGAGTTGAGCAAGTGTGTGTCACCGCTGATTGCTGGACTGCTCATCATAGGCAAGTGATACTTTGCTCATATTCATGTTCACCTGTCATAAGTATGACTATGAGTGATGGTAGTTGCCAGATGACTGTTTTTTTTTTTAAAGTACATCTTTGTGTCCTTTTCATTTTTGTCGAGTTTTTCAGGAGGGGGTGGGTGCGTGAATTTTTTTAAATTAATTTTCAACTAAGCAACTGGTTTTGTTTGTCTTTTTACTCTTTTAGATCATTCCTTGGAGTGACATGCCACTACCTGGAGTACCTGCACGGCTATGAAAGAAAAAGCGCAGCCCTTGCATGTCGGCGCATCAAAGGGCCTCATACATATGATGTGCTGGCTGAGCACTTAGATTCCATCCTCAAGGAATACAAGATCCAGAACAAAGTTCATCGGATAGTGACTGACAATGGATCAAACTTTGTCAAGGCCTTCAGGTGTGTAACATATAAGTAAAACATGTTATTCTATCATATCTATAAAGCAGCATTTTCTTTTGCATTTTTAAAATTTCAACTGATATAAATTTTCTTTTGCTATTTTGTTTAAATTCATTTATTTGACCTGTATTTTGTCTACATTTTATTTTTCTTTTGCAGAATCTTTGGGCAGACCGGTAGTCCATGCGCAGAAGACCAAAGTGATGATGATGAGGAGCAGGATGAAGTCACTTCATATGACTTTTTGGGGGAGGGGCCATCATCAGGGTCAACAATTGTTCTCCCCCCTCATCTGCGATGTGCAGCACATACCATCAACCTTGTTGCTAGCAAGGATTCTGAGGCGGCTCTCCAGGGCCACACTTTTAAGACCGCTAGCAGGTCAATGTTTGGCAAGGCATCTGCATTATGGACTAAACAGTCCAAAACTGTGCTTGCAGCAGGTAATATTTTTCATATTTGTCTATCATTGCTTTTATCCGTTTGCTTTGCATTTGCAGATTCTGCTTGTTAGTCCATATTTATTATATTTGATTCAGTGTGTTTATTATATTTCATTCAGTGAATGAGATCATGTATATTTCGTTTGCTTGTTTGTTTCAGAGAACATCAAGGAAGAGACGGGCAAACAGCTTATCATCCCAAACCAGACCAGGTGGAATTCCACCTTTGATGCCGTTAAGTGCCTCAGTGATCTGTCCCCTGACAGCCTGGGAAAGATCTGCGACAAGTTGGGCCTTGCACGCTTCACCAGCAGGGACCATATCTTTATGAAAGAATTTGTCATGGTGAGTACTTAACAATGCATTGTATATGTCCAAAAAGTTATACTATGACTAAGTGCGAAAAGGTCTGCACATGAAATGGCCATATTTTTTTCATGAATTTTATCTTTTTCTGTTTTAGGTGATGGGTCCGGTTGCAAAGAGCCTCGATTATCTGCAAGGAGAGAAATGTGTAGGCTTGGGTAGCCTACTGCCTCAGCTTGAGACTATGAAGGCCAGAATTGAGCTGGAGAAGTGCAAGCTCGAAATCTGCAGGCCCCTGGCAGATGCTGTTCTCCAAGGGATTGCGATCCGATTCAAGGAGGCATATGAAGACAGTGACACCTTGCTAGCTGCTGTATCGGATCCAAGGTATTGTTTTAATGTGTTCTTCACCTAAGTTATTTCCTCAGAATTTTGCTGTTAAATTAAACATTGATTAATTGCTTTTTTTATGGTTAGTGAATTATATACTGTTGCTTTATTTATGGCCTTATGACGATGATTGTAATATTTTTCATTGTCTCTGTTTCAGACTCAAGCTTTCCTGGACAGGAAATGTAAATCTTAAGGAGACAGCGAAGATGCTGCTGACTAATGAAGTGATGTCCTTGAAGCCACCAGCCCAGACAGCAGTCAAGTCTCAAACCGATGAGGACTTCATTCACTTTGATAATGTCGCTGACGTGGCCGAGTCTACAGCCTACCTGACAGAGGGACTGGCCAAATCCCTGGATGAATTGGACAAGTACCCTGGCGTCAAAGCTGTCTTCCTGAGGACGAACACCTCATTGCCCAGCAGTGCAGCAGTTGAGCGTCTGTTTAGTCAGGCTGGACTTATTTTAACAAAGATTAGAGCCAGAGTTACTGATTCTAACTTTGAGGCAAAAGTGTTGGTTAAGTACAACTCTAAGAAAGGTTTATAAGGAAGTGTCAGTGTTTTCATCAATCATTGAATGATCAATTAACTTCTTTAGCCCATTTATTCTCAACTGCCTATACAACCTTGTGGCTGTATTTATGTTTTATACTAGACATCACTGTCAGTGTATATATAAGCTGCTTTTGTTTTCCTATTTTTGACATTACTGAAAGTTGATTATTTACTTGAACTTCAAAATACTTATCAGACCCAGTTGTGATTACAGATTTTTAAAAAAAGTAGTTTGAAAAGTAGTTAGCTACTTTTTGTAAAGTAGCGTAAAAGTAGCGAACTACATTTCTTCAAAATGTAATTGCAAAGTAGCGAACTACTATTTTTTACAAATGTAACTGTAGTGTAGCGGACTACTTTTCAAAAGTAGTTTGCCCATCCTTGGTAACGATTCACTGGTGCTTCAGCCGCTTCTGTCTCGACAGGGAACCTGACGATCGTATACCATGGGCTATTCAGATCTGTTCACACCCTCATTCGGTGATTCGTCTTTGAACTGAAGTCACCTTCGCGGTGGACAAAAGACCTTGATTTCTAAACGTTTAAAATTTGTTGTTTTTCTCATCCTGGGCGATCTCTGTCATCAGTCTATAGTGTGATGAAACCAAGCCTGTTAGTTTCTGAAATGGGAAACGGTGGCTCTTGTCGGTGTCTTGCGGCTATTCTGTTGCAAAGTAGCTCTATCTCGTCCTTGCCTTCTGTGCCGTTCCGATGCCACTGAGAACGAGGTGATTGCTTCCTAATGCAGTACACCGCTATTGCAATGGCCAATAACCGCAGACAGCACTGAGCAGGCCAAAGCAATCATTACGCAAAATTTGCCACATGTATCCTCACCTGGCTGCTTGCCGTCAGGCGGCGACCTTAGTTACCAGCTCGGCGTAGTTATACCCAGACAACCTTCATGTGGCCGGGAATATTCTCTAGTCTATGATTCGCCGCTGGATTCTTTCACTTCGCATGTCATTCTGTCATATGCCGCGGTGACGTTCGCGCTGACATAAACGACCAGCCTGGCATAGCCCGGCCACTTGAACATACAGTATAACACCGGCGAATCGGCCGCAGTAAAGCTTTGTTCAGACAAGCGGAATACACTGTACCCAGGTACTCCAGACCCGTTGCTGCTGTCTGGTGCCACGACACGGGCTTCACTACCGCCATTCTGCATTTTAAATTTGATAGAATAGTGCGTGCTGTTGTCATCACTTCTGACGAGGCAGTCAAACATGTCGGCCTGTTCCCGCGTCACGGCAATGCCGCCCCAAGTTTGCCGCTCATTGCCGCCATCCGAGATGCATACGTATGGCACTCCGCTGAGGTCATCTGTAGCAGTTTTGGCTGCCATGATTTTAACAAAAGTTAACATCCGGTATTCATAGTTATAATACCCTTTAACCGCCTGCCTGTGGCCTGGACAGGATTCACCATGGGGCCAGTTGATACTCTTGGCCAGGCAATGCTCGCTGCACGTACAGGATTCACTATGGGGCCAGTGGATACCCACCCTGGCCAGGCAATGCTCGCTGCCCGTAGTGTTGTCTGCCAGTGTTACAGAAACGACACTGAAACAGACCGAACACATAAATGCATACAGTCCTGGGCTTAGTTGCAAGAAGTTAAACGCAGTGACCTTTGTCCAGCACGAAGTTGGTCTCTAAGACGGGGCACCGAAATTTTGACCCTAGCTGGGTTCTAACACAGCAATATTAATGATTATAATAATACTAATAATAACGATAACATAATAATAATAATAATAATAATAATAATAATAATAATAATAATAATAATAATAATAATAATAATAATAATAATAATAATAATAATAATAATAATAATAAAATGTTTCGTATATAGCCCAGGATCCCCACAAGGTAGACTCAAAGGGCGTTACAAACACACAAGTCTAGACAAAGATGACATAATAAACCAGACCATAAAGCCGACTACAACTACCAGCCAGCAGACAGTGTTCATGAGTCAGCCTGACCCATATAACCCCACGCCCGCATTTCCCAACTACCAGCCAGCAGACACTGTTCATGAGTCAGCCGGACCCATATAACCCCACGCCCGCATTTCCCAACTACCAGCCAGCAGACAGTGTTCATGAGTCAGCCTGACCCATATAACCCCACACCCGCATTTCCCAACTACCAGCCAGCAGACACTGTTCATGAGTCAGCCGGACCCATATAACCCCACGCCCGCATTTCCCAACTACCAGCCAGCAGACAGTGTTCATGAGTCAGCCTGACCCATATAACCCCACGCCCGCATTTCCCAACTACCAGCCAGCAGACACTTTTCATGAGTCAGCCGGACCCATATAACCCCACACCCGCATTTCCCAACTACCAGCCAGCAGACACTGTTCATGAGTCAGCCGGACCCATATAACCCCACGCCCGCATTTCCCAACTACCAGCCAGCAGACAATGTTCATGAGTCAGCCTGATCCATTAACCCCACGCCAGCATTTCCCAACTACCAGCCAGCAGACAATGTTCATGAGTCAGCCTGATCCATTAACCCCACGCCCGCATTTCCCAACTACCAGCCAGCAGACAATGTTCATGAGTCAGCCGGACCCATATAACCCCACGCCCGCATTTCCCAACTACCAGCCAGCAGACAATGTTCATGAGTCAGCCTGACCCATTAACCCCACGCCCGCATTTCCCAACTACCAGCCAGCAGACAATGTTCATGAGTCAGCCTGATCCATTAACCCCACGCCTGCATTTCCCAACTACCAGCCAGCAGACAATGTTCATGAGTCAGCCTGATCCATATAACCCCACACCCGCATTTCCCAACTACCAGCCAGCAGACAATGTTCATGAGTCAGCCTGATCCATATAACCCCACACCCGCATTTCCCAACTACCAGCCAGCAGACAATGTTCATGAGTCAGCCTGATCCATATAACCCCACACCCGCATTTCCCAACTACCAGCCAGCAGACAATGTTCATGAGTCAGCCTGATCCATATAACCCCACACCCACATTTTCCAACTACCAGCCAGCAGACAATGTTCATGAGTCAGCCTGATCCATATAACCCCACACCCGCATTTCCCAACTACCAGCCAGCAGACAATGTTCATGAGTCAGCCTGACCCATATAACCCCACACCCGCATTTCCCAACTGTTGGAGGTGTCCCTTAGCAACTTCGTCCCTGTTGCAGGAGATGGATCGACTATGATAAGTCAAGGATAGTGCCACATTTGTACAAAAAACCAAGGGGAATTACCTAGCGCTGGACAACAGTTAGATCCCCTGCCCCCGCCTATCAGGCACCCAATCGCCAGCCCACAGAGAAATACGCAGTTATAGAATAAGACAATCATTTGCATCTAAAAGATGCATCAGGTCTCTTATATAACCCATGTCTTTCTCCGGAACTTAGGAATTTAGATGCAAATGATTGTCTTATTCTATACCTGTGTATTTCTCTGTGGGCTGGCGATTGGGTGCCTGATAGGCGGGGGCAGGGGATCTAACTGTTGTCCAGCGCTGAGTAATTCCCCTTGGTTTGTTGTACAATTCTGCCAGCGCTAGCCTCACCTATCTGGTTTGTGAGTATCTCAGTATAACTCGAGGCAAATTTGTATCGTTACATTGTTGTGTAATGTTCTGTGCATCTACTGTGGGAATTCAGGGTATTTACCCGACCACATATAGTAATGCACCTTCGTGTTTGTGTATGTATGTTTCCCCTACCTACTTCCTAAGTTCCGGAGAAAGACATGGGTTATATAAGAGACCTGATGCACCTTTTAGATGCAAATGATTGTCTTATTCTATACCTGCGTATTTCTCTGTGGGCTGGCGATTGGGTGCCTGATAGGCGGGGGCAGGGGATCTAACTGTTGTCCAGCGCTGAGTAATTCCCCTTGGTTTGTTGTACAATTCTGCCATCGCTAGCCTCACCTATCTGGTTTGTGAGTATCTAAGGATAGTGCCAGATTATCTTGGCTTCTTCAGACGCCAAGGTAATCTGGCACTCCCTTTGAATTATTATGGTCGATCCATCTTCTGCTGTAGTGCGTCGTGGCTAAATGGTTAAATCCGGCGCGTCACTAAGCCAGGTAGCTGCACGGTTTTACCGGTACACCGGAAAACCGCGGTTCGGCAACTTTTCGATACGCCGGTAAACCGTACAGCGTGTCGATATCCTCGGCAGTTTCCGGTACCCGTCACGGAAAGTGTCGAAGATGATAAAGAGAACGTGTCTATTTTGATAGCGCAGACTTTTGTGACTGGCTATAAGCGCGAACAAAATGGGCATCATCATTATCATCATCATTAAAGACTGCGACAAGACGGTTTTTACCGACTGAAGTCTACACCGGCAAGGTGGCGGTCACAGCGGACAGTCTGAAGCTCCGTCACATTACGTTTCGTCTCAATGCTTGGCTCCTGCTGCTTCCTACCGGCGGCGGAGGCTGTCCATCCCGCCAAAAGTAGGCCTAGTATCACACGTGCCGAACCGTTCACACGCCAGGTCTGAACCATTGTGCACACCGATTGTCCAGAAGGTCTCCGTCCTGCCTGAAGCTGCGTCTATACCGGTACACATCACATCACGGTGTGACAGTCGTAAGCAGTCATACACTGATAACACTGGAAACTGTGAGAGGCGGCGGGCCGAATCTTATCCGGATCACATCCACAATTAAACCAATCACCATGCCATACAGTATAAGATGTCCTTCCACCCCTGTGTATACTGTTGTCCGTGACTTTCTGCGTTGCGACTGACAATCACGAGAACAATATAAATGGCACAGACGGACTAACGTTCGTGTCCTACTGTTACGTCACCGGCGCACTTGGCTGGTGTACAAACAGTAAACTGCTGCCTTAGTTAAAAGTTCTGCGTGGTTGCCATCAAAGGAAGCGTTTAAGTGGGCCTAAGCCTCAAGACGCGGCGCTGCCTGGTCTTTATTCTTGTGCACGGAGAGATGAATGCAGAACTGAGCTGACGATGTCAGTACACTGAACTGAACCTGCAAAACAAATATCATAAGTACTAATTAGCAATTTGCTAAGCCTGTGAGCACAACCAGCTGCGCCGCCGCGGCTAATTACTGAGCAGTTCGTCGCTCGCTGAAGCAATACAAGCGTCAGCTAAAGACACTAGTTTAGGTTTGATTTCAGTGTTGAGACAAACGTCCGGTTGGTTAAGCCGTGTGTTGTCAGTACGGGCCAGCCAGCGTGTAGCCTAGGCAGTTAGGATGTGCACCGAGATAAGCAGATTGTCATCACATGGGCTATATCGCGGTACAGTCAAACCTGTGAAGGCGACCACCTGTACAAGACGACCATCTGTCTCAACAGACCGCTCATTGTTAATGCCTTCCTCCTCTCAGGACCCGAGGACAATGAATCAGTGTTCTATATATACGGCAGTCTGCTGGCTTTCCTCCTCTCAGGAACCGAGGACAGTGAATCAGTGTTCTATATATACGGCAGTCTGCTTGTGTTCCTCCTCTCGGGAACCGAGGACAATGAATCAGTGTTCTATATATACGGCAGTCTGCTTGTTTTCCTCCTCTCAGAAACCGAGGACAGTGAATCAGTGTTCTATATATACGGCAGTCTGCTGGCTTTCCTCATCTCAGGAACCGAGGACCATGAATCAGTGTTCTATATATACGGCAGTCTGCTTGTTTTCTTCCACTCAGGAACCGAGGACAACGAATCAGTTTTCTATATATACGGCAGTCTGTTTGTTTTCCTCCTCTCAGGACCCGAGGACAATGAATCAGTGTTTTATATATACGGCAGTCTGCTTGTTTTCCTCCTCTCAGGAACCGAGGACAATGAATCAGTTTTCTATATATACGGCAGTCTGTTTGTTTTCCTCCTCTCAGGACCCGAGGACAATGAATCAGTTTTCTATATATACGGCAGTCTGTTTGTTTTCCTCCTCTCTGGAACCGAGGACAATGAATCAGTTTTTTATATATACGGCAGTCTGCTTGTTTTCCTTCTATCAGGACCCGAGGACAATGAATCAGTTCTCTATATATACGCCAGTCTGCTTGTTTTCCTTCTATCAGGACCCGAGGACAATGAATCAGTTCTCTATATATACGCCAGTCTGCTTGTTTTCCTCCTCTCAGGACCCGATGACAATGAATCAGTTCTCTCTATATACGCCAGTCTGTTTGTTTTCCTCCTCTCAGGACCCGAGGACAATGAATCAGTTCTCTATATATACGGCAGTCTGCTTGTTTTCCTCCTCTCAGGAACCGAGGACAATGAATCAGTTCTCTATAATATAATGACATCACACAATAGTATGTCTGATCGTAAAGGACCTTCCCTATACCCTCTGGAAGCTTCACGATCTTTCAAAAAACATTAAAAAAAAAAAACGGCTAGTAACTTCACGCGCACAGTAAACAACTATGATTATACAATGTAGCAAAATGTTCCCTATTCACCAATGTCACACATACGAGGTCACTAGACAGTGCGACCTTTCTAGAACGTTCTGGACTAAACTTAACATATCATAACAAAACGAATTCCGCTCTACGCGCAAACAAAAGAAAATCTTATTAAAAAGGTACGTGAATCGTAACCATGATAGCTCAAATAAATAACGGATCGTTTCCTACGATTAACACATGCATGCTCATCACAGGACAACACAACCGCAATTGTAACACCCTCAAAATGTCAACAAGAGGCATAGATTCTCATGAGACCCTGCACATGCGGGGACTCATGAGGATCTATGCCTCTTTACCGTCATTTTACATCTGCGCTCTCGACCTCGGAAGATTATTAATTGACTTCGCTGCTTCTTGAAATTTGTCCTGATTGAAACCAGTGCTACACGCGATCTGTTCACTTGATTAGAATATTTGGCAACGGCGAAACATTTGACACAAAACAATAGGTCTGTTTGCTAACTTGCCTTTGGCTACAACCTTTATTAACTCATTGCCGCGTATCCATAGGCGTCACGCCTCCAAGGAATTAATGGACATAAATGGATGATGGAAAACCCCATCACAATGTACGTGTCGCCGTATCAGATTAGCTTCACACGGAAGATGCGCAACGCTGGTCAGTCACTGACTATTATGATTTCAACTGCCTGGGCAAGGAGGGGACCACCCATCTGCAGGAAACATAAACCTACACGAGCCCCTGCTCATGTAGATTAACGTCAGTTAGTCCTGCGTTCAATACGCCTAATTTGGTCCCCGGTTATAACTGTGTTCGTCACGCTAATGTCGGCCAGTGTGTGGTGGTTTCAAACACGCAAATCGTGATCACTGGCAGCGGAAGGGCTAGTGCTGTTGGGTCCCATCCTCAGCGTCGACCCAGCCTCGGCCAAAGTGACATAAACTGCTCACAAATAGTAAGGTATATTACACTTTACAGCTTGAATTACTAAAGTCCCAAGAATCGGTATAATCACGGATGTATCAGTGATTAGCCATCACAGTGGCCTACAGTTTCACAACACTGGTGTGACAAATACTGCTCACAAAAAGTAAACGATGTATTACTGTTAGCTTAAATTATTTAAATGTCCCCAAAAGTTTAAACATTAATCAGACACAAAAGATGACTGCATTTTGCAGATGTAAGGTGTTTTCCCACATTATAGTAATTCAAGGTGAAATTATGACGCCCTGTACTTTTTGTGAGCATTATATGTCACACCAATGTTATGAAATTGTAGGCCACTGATATAACGGTTATTATACCCATTCTGAGAACGTTTAGTAATTGAAGCTGAAAAGTTAATGTACCTTACCATTTTTTAGCATTATTTGACACTCTGGCCAAGGTTGAGTCGACGCCGAGGTTGGCACCCGACAAGTACTCCAACTCCGGTCGGTTACAGCCCGGGGACCTTCCCAATATCCAATGGACTCTCGGGCTGTCGTCGGTCGCAGCTGGCGCGCGCATGTCGGCTGGAGGACCTGCTTGCCGTGGTTTGCTTGTTAAGAAATTTCCAGTCTTTGACTCATGCATTGACAGTGTAGACAGCTGGACACATTTAACAGCCAGGGCATACCAAGAACACATCGTTTGTAATCATGTATAGCGCGCACGTCAGGCTTAACCATTTCACTGCCGATAAAAAGTAATCTCGAACCGACTGCAAGAGACATAGATCCTCAAGAGCCCCCGCGAATGCGGGGGCTCATGAGGATCTATGCCTCTTGCCGATACCACCTTGTGCCCACTTTCATTGGGTAGTTGTCGCGTTTGGTCTCTCAATGCATGTTGACACCATTTTGGGCTGTTGGGATTGGAGTTTATAATTTAAAAAAAAAGTTTAGGAACAAAATCCGCGTCAACTGAC
>BTPG01000003.1:96758668-96808668 GCA_036245525.1 Semisulcospira habei | reverse complement strand
TATTTGTGTTCAAAGACGAGCAGTATTTGGTCTTGCGTCTGATTGACGAATATTTCTAATGGCCTATCGCCTTGCCTTGCCTTCCCTGCCTTGCCTCGCTTAGCCTAGCCTGGCCTTGCTTTGTCTGCCCCTGTCTTACCTTGCTTTGCATTGCCTTCTCTTGCCTTCCTTTAACTGCCTCAGCTTTCCTTGCCTGGCTGTCTCTTGCCGCCCTGCCTACCATTGCCTAAAATGGCTTAGCCTTACCTTGCCTTTGGCTTTTTGTATCGAAATCCATCGGCCACATTAATTTTGAATGGTATGACAACTTTCTGCACGCCGTCGACAACGTCGGTATGCCTGACAACGATGTGTTAATTTTTGGGCGATTTTAATATCGACATATTAAAACATCATGCTGCATGGCAGTGCACGGCAAATCAAGTAGGCTTCAAACAATTAGTCTTTTCTCCCACCAGGTTCACCCAATTAACGGTAACAGCCATAGACCATATTTACTCCAACCGTCCTTAGTCCGTGTCTAATGTTAATGTCGCTGATCTCAGTATTAGTGACCATTATAATAATAATCATAATAATAATGAATGGTTCTTGAATAGCGCAAAATCTTTGTGTGGCAAAAACACAGTGCGCTAACACACGCAGTCAAACATTACATAGACGATATAAAACATTACAAATAAATACAACAGGACCACGGATCTACAACTGAGGAAAAGCAAGCTGGAAGAAGTGAGTTTTCAACTGAGCGTTAAACTGAGGGAGATTAGAGAGATTTCGCAGACTGACAGGCAGCGAGTTCCAAACTGAAGGTGCAATGAAGCTGAATGAGCGTTCACCAACAGTTTTCAAGTTACGCTTCGGAGCCTTCAAACGTTTCTCACTGGAGGACCGCAGAGAACGTGAAGGCTGGTATGTGCAGAGTGAAGCAGAAAGGTAAGCCGCGAGAGTCCCGTCAAAGTGACGGTATGCCAAAGTTGCCATCTTGTACTGGCATCGAAACTTCAGCGGCAGCCAGTGGAGTTCTTTAAGCATGTGTGTCACATGGCAGCATTTACGCTTCTTGAGAACAAGCCGTGCAGCGCTGTTCTGAATCCTTTGCAACCGACATACATGTTCCATGGGCAGACCTGTATCATAGAGGGAATTACAATAGTCAAGGCGGGAAGTCACCAGCGCAGTGACTAGTCTAGCTGAAGCGCGTTCAGAAAGATAAGGCCGGATAGATGCAATGCGTCTCAGCTCCAGGAATGAAGCTCGACAAATACTGCTGATTTGATCGTGCATGGAAAGTGTCTGGTCTATCTTGACACCAAGATATCTAAGTGATGTTTTGAAGGGAGTGGTGCTGCCAGCAATGTTGACAGAAGCACCGTTTACATGTCGGAGCCGGGAGGGAGCACCAACAGGAATTACTTTAGTTTTGTCAGCATTCAAAATCAGCTTGTTACTATTCATCCACGTTCAAACGTCGTCTATGCATGTTTCAATGCCTGACAGAACTGAAGAAAACTCCTCAGGAGGTGCGCCTTTTGAAAGCTCCGTGTCGTCAGCGTATTAATTTGTGGAAGTCGCACTCATGAGCAGAAATAACGCCTGACAGAGGCTGAGAGTATAATGTAAATAGGACAGGTCCCAGGACGGAACCCTGAGGAACTCCGTACACAAGGGGGCTTGGAGCTGATACAATACCATCAAGAGTAACACACTGACACCGATCACTGACATATGATTTAAACCAGTCAAGAACAGTGCCTTTCACTCCATATGTCACCTCCAGCCTTTTTAGTTGAATGGAATGATCAAGTATGTCGAATGCTGCACTGAGGTTTAAGAGGGCCATAAGAGAGACGAATCTCTCATCTGCCTTTACGAAGAGGCCATCAAGGACACTCAGTACAGCAGTCTTTGTGCTATGATCCTTCCTGTAGGCAGACTGTGGTTCTGAAGCTGTCCAAGGACGACTTTCTCAGGAATCTTTGAAATAAAGGGGAGATTTGAAACTGGTCTATAATTCTTCAGGTTATTTGTATCGAGTCCTGGCTTTTTCAAGATAGGCGTAACTACAGCTTGTTTAAACTGTCCAGGGACTGAACATGTGGAAAGAGATGTGTTGACAATGGCAGTTATCACCGGGACAAGTTCAGAAAGGCACTGTTTTGTGAGAGAGGATGGGATCGGGTCCAACATGCAACTCTTGGAGGGTGATTTAACAAGTAGCTCAAAAAATCTCCTTCTCTGTGACAGGGTCAAAATGTGAAAGCATGGGACCGTCGTACACAGCAAAAGTAGCTTGTGCGGATGAACGAGAGTCCAGTTCATCACGCAGAAGGCTAATTTTCCGTGAAAAGAAATCAGAAAAACGCTGTGGCAGTTCCGAACGGAAGATGTCAGATGGAAAGGAAGTGGATTTTGATTTGCCTAAGAGTTCGGTAGTGACTAAGAACAACTGTTTGCTGGAAGACACTGCAGAGTCAATCTTGTCACAGTAAAACTGTCTCTTGGCCGCTAAGAGAAACGATCTTGCAGCTGCTCTCTCCTTAACAAAGATCTCTTTGAACACAGTGAGTCGGGTCTTCCTAAATCGTCGTTCAGCTCGTCTCCTCCTGCGTCTCGCTTCCCTGACCCCCTCAGACACCCAGGGGGCAGAATGACGGTCTCTAACACGTCTAGTGACAGCTGGGCATGTTTGTCAAGGACCCGTAGAAGCCCGCTGTTGTATTCATTTACGAGACCATCGAGATCTCGGTCAGGAAACAGTTTAATCATGGAGTCTGCTAAGGCATTCACATCAGCCTAAAGTTAAGTAAGACACACCGCTCTGAGGTTTCTGGATGTAACAAGCCGTGTAGGAGGTGGAGGCTTGGTGAAAGGGAGGCCACAGGTCACAAGAAAGTGGTCAGACAGATCAGCACAGTCCTGCACTCTCTCCAAGGACAACAGACTGCATTGACTATGAACCACAACCCAATCCAAGATGTGGCCAGAACGAGGAGTCGGAACTTCAACAAGCTGGCAAAGACCGAAGTCACCCAGCATAGTTTTCAGTTTATTCACCTGTGGGTCAGAGCGGTCGTCGAAGTGAAAGTTAAAGTCTCCCAGGAAGGAGACATCGCATCGGCGATCTGTATAACTTGACAACAGTTCCGGGAATTCCCGAAGAAATGCAGAATTTATCAGTTTGTTCGATTTGCTTGGTGGAGGCAGAGAAAGAGAATATGAGAGAATTAGGGAATCTTCTATGGTCCTCATTTTTCTATGTTATTTGCTCACAAAAACGCACACGACCTTGCCTTTCCTTTTTCTCAAATTCCTTTTATTTTTCTCTGTAATTAGATATATAAAAAAAGAACTGAATCTTCATTAACACTATGACTGAGAATTTAAGGGGTTAACTCAGTCATAGTGTTAATAATACTTCAAATCCCCCCCTCCCCCCATAGACAAAACACCCGGACAAACCAGTGCTTGTAACCCGAAGCAATTACATATACATAAACACCTCATGTCTGCGCTTGACTGGTTCTGAAAGACCCCCACTTCAATTCAGGTAAGATACGAATAGACATGTTCTGAAAAATTCAAAAGGCCTGCAATTATTTACATTTTCATGTCTGGACTAGATTGCCTTTTGAAACCGGGATCGGAATCTTTTGAATAGATTGATTTGCACCACACCCGTCACGGTATTCACCACGCCTGTCTGGTTATTCAATATGGAATTTTTAATTTTTCCAATTATGTGTTCACCCGTTTTGATTTGTCATTAAATGTAAATGGCTAACACCCACACACACAGTCAATCCCATCCCTTTCTTACACAGAGAGAGGCCTGTCATAAAGACAGTAATCATATACCTTTACCCCGCTCTGTTTTATGTCTGTGCTTATAACAACATTACAAGCACTGACAAAAGATTTTGGACGGGCTGACCCGCTCTTTGTATAAACACCATGAAGGCTTTACAGACACAGAGTTAAAATGAGTTTGCAACCTGTTGGAAAACAGAGAAAGGCTTTAAGTTAAGATCCGTCTTGTATTTTATGTCGAGGTGGGGTGTTTACTGTTGACTGTTATTTCTACACAGAATGAAACAGGCATGATCAAGCCAGTTTGAACATGACTGGTAACTCATGCACTGACAAAGGGTGTAGGTTGATTTTGCTGGTCATGAGTGGCCTCTGCTTGTTAGGCTGACTAGTTTGCCCGATGCAGTCGTCTATACACGTTGTGTAGTCATTTTGAAAGCAAAATGTGTTTCGCTACGAAGGGATTTATGTGTTTTGTTAAGAAACATCATCTAAACCTAAAGATAAGTTTTGTTTTAATTTTAAGTTACAACTAACTTAAGGTTACCTTAAAGTGAGTTACAATAGGAACTTATTAACTACTTACCATTAAGAACTTATTAATTACTTACCCGAATTACTTACAAGTACTTAATAACAACTTGACTCTAGTCACGTATACTAAGTCTTTTTTTATTAAGATACAAGGGCAACTAAAAACTTTTTTTTTCTCAATAATATTCCGGTGGTGCAGATGGTGTTGGCCTAAACTGTGTAAGTGGCGTGTCATCTCTCTGTGAAGTGTATGACATTATTAAACGATTACCAAATCTGATTTTTATTTGTTTAAAAGAATGTGTAGTTTTTCTGTGGTTTCCTGTACCCCTATCCTTTTTCCCTCTGCTAAAAAACTAGCCTTTAGTTCTTCAACATTCACTGGAGACTGACTACGCATTTTATTTTGTATTTCAGATTTCATTTGTTTGTAGTTATTTAAATCATCTTGGACGCGCTTAAATTCTTCGTCATCAACAAAATTATCATTCAATGCCTTACTGATAATAAGTTTAAGACTGCTCAGCTTCGCACCCGCCAAAGTACTCAATGCTTCATGTTTCTGTAATTTCGTGTGAAACCTCTTGTTTAAGGCCTCCAAACCAAAGCAAGCCAATCCTGTGGCAATGCTAGCTCCTTCCAATCCTATTCCAATTAAACTTCCAATTCCAGTTGAAATTAACACAATACCCCATATAGAACAACCAGCTGAAAAAGCGCCAACAGCTATAGATGTGTTTTGTACAGAATTGAAAAAGGTCTTATTCCGTCTTTTGCACCGTGAGTACCTCGCCTCCTCACTCTCCAAATATTTTAAAGCTTCTGTAATATTATTTAATCTCAATGCATCTGCCGGTAATGTTTTATCTGATGCAATTGGCATATGCGGATCAGGCACAAATGATGACACAGTCTCATGCGTCGGTTGTTGCGGATAGAAGTTTACCATTTTTTTTATTCACAAATATTTTTTATTTAATCAGCAATTACATTTTGCAACTCTTCAAAAGTATATAATTTGCTAGCATAATAAAATGCAACAAGATCAATGTGTTCAAGGTTTATGTAACTTAGACGAACAAAAGTTGTTTTGTCAACCACCACCTTGACAGCGGGTTCACTGCTCGAAACATTAATAACATCAACATTTTTTGTAATACCAATAAAGACCTTTGATGATTCAGTCACAGAATCATTCCACGCAAGTTTAATCCCCTGCGCAATATTTGTCTCTTTAGCAGTAGTTACTGATCCCATGATAATTTCAAATACTATTGTCGCTTCTTTTGCGATGGGAAAGTTTATTGGTGCAAACACGACCATCGCATCAGACCTGCCCTTCCTATGTGTAAGAAGATATCTCCGTTTCTCATAATTTTCAACTTTCAGTTTATCTCTGCTATTGTCATCTGAAGCAAAGCTTGGAACATGGCTTACAATCAGCGGCCCAGAGTTAACAACTTTCCTAAACGCTAAGGCACCTTCGTCATCAGTGTATACATAAGGACTAATAAATTCCAACTTTATGTCCCAGTCAATTGTTGGCGGTGGTGCAGGCACAGGCGAAACAACCCATTTATTACCAACATGTATTAAGTTGTAGGGTACGTTATTTACTGGAACAGGAACAGTAACATCACGCAGCTGACCAAGTTTAGGAATCTGTTTTTCACCGTCTTTCATGTCAACAATTACTTTCCTCTTGTACATGCCAGTTGAATCAAGTTCAAAACCGTATATTTCTCCAATTTCTCCCTCCTTCTCAAAATCCTGTACGTCAGCCAAATCTTTCAACTCTGTTACCGGACACGCAACTGGTATGATTGTTCGCTTTGGACCAAGACCACTTATTTTTATAAACAAAAATAAAATTATTTAACTTCTAACACTACACTAAAATCATGCATAACAACTGGTTTGTCATCTTGATTAGTTACAGATAAACTTAGTGACTCAATGAAACTGGAACATAATTCCTTAAACTGTAAATTAGGAAATCTAACAACTACACTTTCACAATACTGAGCAGTTCCAGTAGGTAAGCATCTCAAAAAAGTTGAAGGCTTTCCATTGTGAACATTCTCAGATGTGTTTAGTTCTTTCAAATAAACATTTAGTACAGTATGTACTGACAAATTGACAGGTCGTTTTCTAGTTATTTTAAGTTTTTTTGTCTTCATTGTTATAATACCAAACATAACTTCATCTATATCATCTGATCTCCACCAATCTTCGTCAATATAAAATCCAAGTAAATATGCAAATCTGTCTGAAATTTTTAACCAATTTTGTGTCAGAAATTCTAATGTAACAAGTAGGTTAGCTGGATTTAAAGTTGCTTTAATTTTAAATTTACTTTGAAACCATTCAGCTATAGTACAAAAGTCATAATACCCAGGCGGTAAAGCTTCAGTCTTACCATCAAAATTTACTGTATTATATATATCATCTTCTACATTAAACCATTTTACTGTATAGAACAATTCATGGATAGCTACAGACTTACTACCATCTCGATTATCAATCCCATTAGTTAACAACACTGGTTTGCTTGTGTCAAGATTTGTTAAGGTAATAAACATTTTTATTATCTCATATAAAAAGGATGGAATTTAAATCACCAGCTATTACCACAACAAACGCATTTCAATTTAATGTGGATGCCAAATACAATGTTGCACCTACTTATGAACAGAAAATAATTCAACTAAACCAGCTTGATATTGCTGTGTCTGAACAAGATTTATTTCAAGTCAAAGTACCAAACCCATTTGACCATTACCTAAACCCTAAAATAACAGATGACTCTACAGCAAGAAAGTGGTCTTCAAGTCCACTACAGATGTTTCAAAACCAACTTAACTTTGCTATACTATGTTCTACTACAGGCTGTGGTGTTTCATTTACAGACCATTTGAATCACTCAAACAAACTGATTAGGTCTGTGTATCGTTTTCACACTTACTACCAGCTTAGACGTATACTGTCAGAACTGCATACACCACTACCAACTGAATCCAGTTTCAACAGGTTTAACAACCCCATGGATATGAAAGCATTTGAACGCATCTGTAATGAGTTTAACATCAACCCTGGCCCCCAGGTATGACTTTACACAAAAACTTGATGATCACAACGGTATGGGTACACTGTATTATGCTATGAGTCACAGACAATACCCTCAAGATTATTACCCCGGTTACACTTCATTCTCATCAAAATCTGAAGTCTGGTTAGGCTGAATTGAGCAGAAGCAGACTAACGCCTGGACCACATTTATTTTAGACAAGAGTGACGGATTTACTCAAGCAGGAATGGAGCGCGTAAATGAGTCTATCAGAACATATGTCTGGTGTATACTAGGTGCACAATCACTAACAAAATCAAATATTTTGAATGGAAGTGGAAAATTCGATTCGCAAAAAGAGTTTCTCGCTAATCTTGAAGATTCAGTAAATTCATCAGTTGATCTCCCATCTAGCATACAACGCTACCAAGATGTACTCAGATAATGCTAGATCAAAAGTTGACTTTGTAGTTGGCACTGGGTTGTACATGTTACCATCTGACCTTCAACTCCAAATGGGAACAATAACAAATTATAATAATGAAATCATTGTTGCTGGTGTTGATCAAAAACTAGGTCTCAATAAAACTGTAAATTTAGGAGGAACAACTGCGCATGTACAGTTGAAAAAACCATTACAAGTGATTACTTCCCTTGCTCCAACAACCATACAGCCAGTAATACCAATCCCTGACACAAATGAATCCGAGAGAACTGCAATGACAATAGGATTAACAGGATTAGGAATATTACTTCTTTACCTGTTTCATTAAATAACCTATCATTAACCCTCCTACTGTCACCAAAAAGATCCAAACATTTTCTGCCATAAACCCTACTGCCTTTGCCGCTGTATTAATCAACCAGCTGACAACCGTGCCAATTAAATTCGGTAACGCGTCCATTGCTTTCAGTGCCAATTTCTTAAGCAGGTCTGATATGTGAGACAACTGTTTCTTTACCCACGACTGTAAATCTTTTGGATCTGTGGGGGCTGGTGGAGGTGCCGGGGCTGGCGGTGTTGGACTACCACCGGGTCCACCAGCACCGGAGACAGCTAACACTACAGTACTAATAATAAATCCCAGAGCAGTAATTAAACTGGCAATTGTGATACCCTGTTCTCTGAAAAGTGTTTTAAGTCTCTCAGCCAGAGTAGTGTCTTCGTGAAGTATTTTCTGAATAGTTTCCCTTATCCTGTTAACTTGTGATTTCAGTTTCTGTCTTCCAATACTAATCGCTACTAACCTTCCTGATCTTTCTATCTGCAAATCATTTAATCTGTGTTGTATTCTTTCTTTCATTTCTGTGTCAAGATTCCCATTGTCTGCGGTAGCCAGTTTATTTTTTTCTCGTTCTATATGTTTATAAAGCTCTCCTAGTTTGGCTACATTGTTTACCATCTCACCTCTTATTGTCTGCAGTGATTTATCCAATCCCACAATCTCCCTCATTGACAAAGGTGGATCGTCTATTGCTTTCATAGCATCATTTAATTGCCCTTCAGTAAATGAGGTTTCTTGTATCACTGTGTTTGTTATTTCTGGCAGACTTGTTACTAGTGCCATTTCAATATCTTGCTCTGTTGGCAACTTTGTTTGCGTGTTGTGAAGCGCACTAACAAGTCTTGGGGGGACAGGAGACCCACCAATTCCAAGGTATCTTGCCAACCCAGAGATACCACCTACTTCACCTTTAATTGTACTTAACGCTCTAAACTTAGAAGGGTTATTTTTATGTGTTAGATTTATTTTCCCTCTGTCTGTATTTACAAATAAGTGTCCTTTATCACATTCAAACTGATTAGGATCCAAGACTTCTGGGTGTGCACCAACACTGTCATAAAATGAGTTTACTTTGTCTTTTAACAGTTTGTGATACATACTAGAACTAGTTACCATTCCAGTCATATCTGTGATACTGGTATCTGAGGCATACATGTCATCCATTTCAAAATCTTCATGATTAAATCCTCCCGCTGCCATTGTTTTATTAATTTATTATTTTTTATTGTGCATAATAAAAATGACACAGTCTTATGGATCAAAGTTAGACCCATACAGAAAACTACGTGAGCCCCTGGGTGTTAAGGGCATTCGTCAAACAATAGTCATCACAAACAATCTTAGTACCATAGACCAGAACCAAACACTTACAGTCAAGTTTCCAAACCTAGGTCCCAGTGATGTTATTGTTCCTGGCACTGCACACCTTGCATTTAATATTGAACTATCATCAGACGCAGATGTGAACAGAACTCTAGTTGACAATCTTGGCAGAGCAATTGTTAAAACTATTAAAGTAAAACTTGAAGGACAGGAAGTGTTTAGTCTTGATGACTCAGATGTGTTCTACTGTTACAAAGATCTTTGGCTCACAAGAGAAGAACGAGAAGATCGTATTTATCAAGGCATACAGCCAGATAATGTTGGTAAACTTCGAATCAATGCCGGAGACAAAACAACTACTGGGGTACCAAAGGAAGTTATTATAGCAGAAACATATGGAACCAGGTTTTACATTCCACTTGAGTTTGAAATCCTAACAGCGCATCTGCCTTATTATCAAGGGGCACTGAATGACCGTCTGAGTTTTCAACTAACCTTCAATGACTACTCCAACGTTATTAAATCATCTGCCACAGATGCAACATACAAGATCTCTAACATTTCCTTGGAATATGAAATTGTCACACACACTGATCTAGCCAGACTCATTCAAAATCAGTATCAGTCAAGACTGCCAATTTATTATGACAGGGTGATTAGACATAGTTTAATGCAAAAAGACAAGAGTGACCCGATGTGGAATATAAACTTGAACACACCTGCTAGGTCACAGAAAGGTATTCTTATGTTGTTTGTTGAACCAGCAGATCCATATAAACGGGATTCAGAAAAATTCTACAATCCTAAGATTACACATTTGTCCTGTACAATCGAAGGCCGCCCTAATCAAGTGTATGCTTCAGGAATGTTACCATACCAGCACTACGATGAAATCACAAAATATTTTGCAGGAGGAAGGATTAGAGATAAACCAGCAAACATTGCGTGTAAAGATCTACATCTGTATGACGTTAGGATCGGACAATATCTTACAAACAAATATGCACTTTGGCTAGACCTTCGTAGTACAGATGACGACTATCTTCATGGGTCAGGACAAACTGTTGAGAACGGTAGTGACGGAATAACAATTCAGATACAAAAGAAGGTTGAAAAAGCCGAAGCCATAAACATATATTTGTACCTGATATATGACGCACAACTCAATATTGCAGAAAGCAGACTAAGTGGACACATATATTAAAATTATATTGTGTATTAAAATGAACCGGGGCTTAATGACACTCGATCCACACTGTGGCTTATTTGTTGGTGCCACAGGGTGTGGGAAAGCTCAATTCGTACTTGACTTATTACAAACAAGATACCTTCACCATTTTGAAAACATTGTAATATTTTGTCCTACAATCAAACACAACAAAGCTTATCACAACCATTTATTCATTTGGACTGACAGCAACATATACTTAGTCGACCCTGAGAAAAAACTCAATGACTACCTACAATATTTTTACAAGCAATTTGAAGGACAGCCAACGTTGTTTATTGTTGATGACTGTTCTGCAGAGAAAGACATTGTCAAGAAGAGAAACACTCTAGCAGAACTGGCCTTCAGTGGCAGACATGCAAACGTCAGTGTATGGATTCTCACTCAGAAATATAATGCTGTACTGAAAGATTTTCGAGAACAGTTAAAGTTCATCTGTTTGTTTTACTGTAAGAATCGTGACAGCTTCGAAGACTGTCTCAGAGAAAACGATGTCATCCCAAATAAGCATGAACGGGATGATGTGAAAAATAAACTGAAATCAACTAAGCATCTAAAGCTCATTTTAAAGACAGATCAGCCCACAGGGTATGGGTTAGTAAATTGATGTAAATTAATTTATACATTTGTTTGTCCAATAAAAATGACAGACGGACAAATCATACAGGTGCTTGATCTCACACACCTTTTCAAAGATGTTATGCACTTTACTGACATAATATCACCCAAACACACTTACATAAGCCTTTCAGCACCATCAGAAATATATGCTACATATAGTGTGACTTTGGATTATGTCGATGAGCATCCAGATGTGGAGCGCATGACAGTTGATTTAAAGACACCTACATTTAAAGTTAATGATACCAACTATGGTTGGTTAGGAGAAGTTTGTTATAGCATATTTAAACAACTGCTCAAACTAAATGTTTATATTGACAGTGTTACAGTGGTATTACACAAGGTGAGCAAGCAGAGTCAGCGGTAATATTTTTTATTTTATTATTTTGTCGGTCAAATAAAAATGACGGACAATTCACAAAGCACTGGCCCATCAAACCTTGGCTCATCTGGTTTAAGAAACGTGTTTCACACAACAGACTTGCCTATATCTAATAGTAACAATGTTTATGAATCAATAGAAAACTCTTTTTCTGTCATACAACAAAATCTTATCACAGGCAGTGTTAAAATTCAAACTGTTGCAAAAATAGAATGTACTAGAATGGACGGTGAATTGATTGTATCGTAAATATCAACAAGACAACACACTGTTAACACAAAAAGAGAATTGGAGAACGTGTTTTGACTTCCTACAGGCAATTGACAGTGCAAAAATGAAAGGGTCTGTTTGGCACGAAGGACATGTACATGAACTGCAACTAAAGCAGTCTAGGTATCATCCTATATTAGGTAAAGCATGGATACCACTGCCAACAGAAGTAGCAAACAAAAAGGCTGTTGTTAACATACAGAACAAAGACAATTTCTGTTTCATGTGGTGTGTGCTTGCTAAACTACACTTTGTGAGGTCAAGACCTGATCGCGTATCTAACTACATCAAATTTGTAAATGAACTCAACTTTAGTGGCATTGAGTTCCCTGTTAAAATAGAGGACATAGACTTGTTTGAAAAATTAAATCCTGGTATATCTGTGAATGTGTTTGTGTGGAATAATGAATCTGAGAACAAGTTACAGCCAATTAGAGTGTCCCCAATTACTCCAACCTACGGTCAGTCAGAAGATAAACATGTTGACATATTGCTAATCTGTGATGACAATAACTTTCACTACACAATTATCAGGAATATGTCACGTCTAATTCACGGACATACAACAAAACTCAATGGGAAACAGGAAGTGTGCAAAAGATGTTTACAGAGATTCTCTTCTATTAAAATAGCACATAATCACATCCTACACTGCAGGTCAGCTGATGACATACAAACTGTACTTAAGTATCCAGATCCTGGTAGTCAAGTGTATTTTAAGAACTAGGGGAATCAGCAAAAGTTGCCGTTTGTAGTGTACGCTGATTTCGAGTCACTGGTTGTTTCGTATGAAGGTCCTGTTCCAGAGTCATTACCAAAGACTATAAAACTGAGTGACCAAGTGGTGTGTTCTTTTGGATACATTATTGTTAGGTCAGACGGTCTTCATTCAGAACCTGTTATCTACAGAGGTGAAAATGCAGCATGTCTGTTTTTAACAGAAATGAGACATCTGTATAGTCAGGTAGTACATTATCTCACAACATGTCAGATGCCTTTGGTGATGACAGAAGAAGACAAACTAAAATTTGATACAGCTGTGATGTGTTGGATTTGTGAACAGCCTTTAGGGGGTGATAAAGTTCGTGACCACGATCACATAACTGGATGTTACAGAGGTGCTGCACATAACAATTGTAACTTGTTATTAAAAACAGATCCTAAGACATACAAGTTACCAATCTTTTTTCACAATCTGAAGGGATATGATTCACACATTATCATGCAGGCTGTAGACGAGTCGTACAAAAATATAAGTTGCATTGCCCAGACAACTGAAAAATACTTAACTTTTAGGTTAGACAAATTAGCATTTTATGACTTCATGCAACATTTGTCTTTAGGTCTTGCTAGTCTGGCAGAAGGACTGACTGAGTTTCCAATAACAAGTAAATATTTTGAGCCAGACTTGGTTAAAAAAGGTGTGTATCCGTATGAGTACATTGATCACTGGGTTGTGTTTGAGGAAACACGACTGCCACCAAAAGATAAATTTTATTCTACACTAACTGGCAAAGGTATTTCTGACTCTGAATATCAACACGCACTTGGTGCATGGGATAAATTAGGGTGTCAGACAATTGGTGACTAACACGATCAGTACTTGAAAGCTGACGTTTGCTTACTAGCAGACGTATTTGAAAGTTACCGTGAGAAGGGTTTGTTGCACTACAAACTTGACCCTGCCTGTTACATAACTAGTCCTGGCATGACATGGGATGCATTTTTAAAATCCAGTAAGATATTTATAGACCTGTTGTCTGATCATACGATGGGTGAAATGGTGGAATGTGGATTGATGGGAGGGATTAGTATTGCAGCGAACAATTACGCCAGGGCCAACAATAAATTTCTTAGTGACTTTGACCCCTCAAGGTCAAGCTCATTCATTACATACTTGGATGCATGTAACTTGTATGGGTTCGCGATGTGTGAATTATTGCCCTTGAAAAACTTTTGTCTGCATGATTTGTCACAGCATGATGTAACAGACATATCAAACTATATTATTAATCTTGACCGAAACGATGCTAAGGGTTGGATCTTTGAAGTAGACCTAGAGTACCCTCACCATCTACATGATAACCACAATGATTATCCGTTGGCTGTTGAGAAAATGAGTATGACAGGGAAAAAAGAAGACACTAAACTTGTACCAAATTTAAATGACAAATTTAATTACGTTTGTCACTATCGCTTGTTGCAGTTTTACATCAGACATGGGTTAGTACTAAAGAAAGTTCACAGAGGAATTCAATTTGATCAGAGTGTTTTCATGAAAGATTACATAATGAAGAACACAACCCTTCGTGCCAGAGACGGCAACACTGCATTTGACAAAGACTTCTTTAAGCTTATGAACAATGCCTGTTTTGGCAAGACAATGGAAAATCCTCATCACAGAAAAGATGTGAGACTGGTCACAACTGAATTGGGTGCAATTAAACTTACAGGTAAGCCACAGTACACAGGGTATAAAGAATTTCATTTATCATTGTATGCAGTGTCACTCAAAAAAAAAAGATTGTTAAACTGGACAAGCCAGTATTCATTGGTATGGCAATACTTGAGTTATCAAAATTATTAATGCTTGAATTTTATTATGATTACTTCAAATTAAAGTATCCTGACTGCCGTCTGTTATACACTGACACTGACTCTATGATCATTGATGTGTGTACTGAAGACTTTTATAAAGACATGAAAACAGAGTTACACATGTATGACACATCTGATTATCCTAAAGACCACCCGCTGTTCAGCACACAAAACAAGAAAGTGCCTGGTAAGTTTAAGGATGAACTTTATGGTGTGCCAATAGTTGAGTACGTTGGACTGAGATCAGAAATGTATTCTATACTGCACCAAAAAGGTAGTCAGTCAAAAGCCAAAGGTATCAAGAAAACAGCAATAAAAAATAAAGACATTCGTCATGAACATTACAAGCAAGTGTTAGATGGTGCATTAATGCCTGATTATCCAAACAAGTCATTGAGATCAAACAAACATAATCTTGAAATGATCCAAACACATAAAAAGTCTCTGGCAGTTGGGGACACGAAACGCGTGTTTCACACCAAGGAAAAAGCTTATGCACCTGGTCATTACAGACTCAAGTTATCTGAAGAAATAGCAGATGAACTGGTTGATGAATTAATTGATGAGTTAGTTACTGAAATGAGTAATGGTGTCTGGGGGAATAATCTGTAATTTTTCTCTGACAAATGCCCTCTGGGGCGCAGGGTCATACAGGTAATATATTGTTGCATCAGGACCGGGAATTATTTTTTTTATATTATGAACGGATGTGGACCAGATGGGGTCTGTCGCTCTGCGCTTCATGTCATTTTCAGCTTCCCCTGGTTGATATAAATATCTCACCTGTTTGGTAAATAAACTTGTGTCTGGTGCTGGGGTTGGGGCTGTTTTTGGCTCTGTAATTGTTTTAAATTTAATAGCATCAGCAGGTTTAGGGTGTCATTCATTATTCATTGCTTTTATCACATGTGGTAATCTCTTAACCCACTCAGTGTTACGGGTGTCATGCATGAGTTCCTTAGAATACTGGTAACTGAAAAGTCTCTCTGACAACTGTTTGTTAAAGTTCTCTACAATTGCCTGTGATCTGTGTACGCCTGGAATACCGCGTCTGACCAGTACGCCATGCTTCGCAAATAACTGATTAACAGCACTTTTGATTTCTGATCCGTCATCAACCTGCACTAGTCTGGGGTATCTTAAAGGACCTCTTTTATAGATACTTGATAAAGCAGTCGCAACTGTACTGGCTGTTTTGTCAGATATGGGTTCAGCGTCTTTGTACCTTGAAGCAATGTCTACAACAGTTAATGCATACTTGTATCGTTTCTTTCTTATTGTGTCATGTGGTAAGAACAAAAGGTCCATTTGGTGTGTGTCATTTGGTGTTGTGTTCTCAAAATGAGGCCTTGTTATTTTTCTTGGAGCAGGGAGATATATCTGCCAAATTGCCTGTCTCTGTAACCATTGCTTGACCTGTTTGAGTGTTATATCTCCGCCCACAGCGGCATGTAATTTCTGAATAGCGGTTGCTCCTTTATAATACCCTGATGGTGAGTAATATATTTTTGATAGTTTATTTTCTACCCCGGGGTTCATTTCTTCTAGCAAAATAAAGACCAGTAAAAAATACAAATGTCATTCCCACTAGAACAAAGATTATCTCTCCGTTTTTTTCTTCTGGGCTTGGTTGGTAATAGTCACTTAGTTTTGGTTTCGGGATAGACATGTCTTCACCTGTGACAACATAGTATTCACAGATTGCTTCGTCTGTATTTGAAAATGTATGTTGTGCGTGACCCTCTAATCTAAGTCTGTCATTGATGAAATCAAGTTTCTCAATTCTTTGTTTTTCATACGCCTATTCTGCCTGTGCTAATTTTTCTGACGCTTCATTGTGTCATTTCATTTCTTCTGCAGATTCTTCTCTACCCATTTTTGAAAAGAGATAATTAGAGCCGCTAAAGGCGAGGGCGTTAACCATTGCACCTCCTATCATAATAGCTATCGTTGCCATATTATTTTTATTTACATAGAAACATTTTCGGGAATAATTCCCTGCTTGACAAGAAAATCTTTTGTCGCAATTGACGCTGTAACAACTGCAATTAGCTTAACTGAATCTTCAATGTCTAATCTGCTCAAGTCTGCTGATTTCATTTTGAGTAGACTTTTTCCCAGCATAGAAAAAGCTACTGCTAATGCACTGATTACGGCAGAATGATACACAAGGTTCATCATGTTCTTTGAGTCATTCATTTTTTAAGGCAAGAAAAATTAAAATAATATTTTTATTAGTGCATGATAAATGGGTCGACAACTTTGGGTATTGTTGGTAATGTGGAGACTTCTGTTTTTGATGATGGAGTGTTTAATTTTTTGGACACTGTTCGAGTCTGTGGCTTGTATTTTTTGTATAAATTGATAATCTACAAAACCAGATCCGACAACAAATGCGGCAACTACATAATTATTTTGCTGTTTCAGAATTAGACTGGGTTGAAGGTCTTTCACTTTGATGTGGGTGTGACAGGGGTGTTGAAAGTCCTGTCAGTGTTGTCTGTCCTGATGGTCCTATCAGTGTTGACGGCGAGTCAGACACATGAGCCTTTTCTGTTTGTGTTTGAAGCTGTATTTTTTTTTTGCTTGTTCTATTCAGCTAAACGTTTACCAGACTGAACCCTTCCTTCATTTTTAATTTTTGTCACTGTGTGAATCGGAGTCTGGGCATGGTCCGGGGCAGGGTTCATCTGTGGGGTCGTTTGGGGTGTCGTCTGTTGGTCGTCCATTTTTATCAACAAAAAAATTTAATTTCGTAAAATCGACATGGCTGCTCGTTATTAATAAAGTTACCAGAGGAGCAAGCAAATTACCAAACCTGTAGAATAAAAGACAAGCTAATTTACCAATTGCACTCGTTACAATGGGGTTACTCTCGAGGTCATTTGTGAGATTTTCAATGTCTACAGGAAGAGCATAACTCACAGCTTTTGAATATAAGCAGACAATTGATTTGCTCAAATCACGGGTCATTAGTGAAGCCATGTGTTGTTCGTATTTAAAATGAAGTCTAAATAAATCATCAGCCGTGAGGGATTGTATATCTTTGGTTGAATATTGCTTTCCGAGATATGTTTTGGAATGACCAGAAATCACTACAGATAAAAGTCTTTCCCGTTTCGAATCTAAGTCTATGTTTTCTACAGCGCTGATATCATTTAATAATAGCAGTTCATCTGAGTTCATTTTATAATAAAATATATTTTTAATAATAAGTGAAATAAAAATGCACTTACCTTTGAAACGAGGAGCTGTTTCGACTTAATTAGTCTCATCAGAAAGGACATTATCCTTTGACAGCTCAAGTTGATGAAAAATTTCCGTGGTCACCTATTTTGTACCAAAGACCACATGTCAAAGCCAAACAGGTGTATTGCTCTCAGATGTAGTTTTGTGTGTGTGAATGTGTGCTGAGCTGTGGTACATCCCTAGGAAAAACACTCGAACATGACACTCCCGGGCTGCGTAAACGCATATCACATGAAAGTGTTTTTCCAACACACCACATTAAGATAAAAATATTCTGTGGTGTGTAAAATTTGATGGTATGTAGCTGCTTAAATTTCGGTTCTTCGTAAGCAGTTGTGGAACTACTCCGTTATTTATGCATTGTTTCCACTTGCTGTTGCTGCTTTTTCTTGTTTTCTCTGTTCAATAATTGCACCCAATTTTTGAAGTGATGGGTTTTCTTTTTCTAATTTCTCTATTTTGGCATTGATTTTATTTTCAATCATTTCATTCATTTTTACATCCTTTTCTTTTATTCTTATTTTTTGCTGTTGTTGAAAAATAGCTTTTTTAATTTTTGCTACCTTTTCCTCAAGTTTGCCATATTCTTTTATCATGGCTGGCAATGAATGAAAGTTGTTTTCTTCCTGAAAAGCAATTATTGCATCAGCAATGGGTTTCATCTCTTCTTCAGCATTATTTAAGCTTGTGTTAAAATCCTGTACATTATCATTAAGTTTCTCCAATACTTCTTTAAAACGAGCCACTTTTTCATGACGAGCACTCGACTGCTTACAAAGAAGACAGACTTGTGCAATCTCACTTTTTCCAGAATATTGTGTCATGATTGACTGTACCTAGCTCTGGGGTTTGGTTTTATACTAGAAAATATCTTAACACGCATTAGTTCCAAGGCACGCCACCAGTCATGTTCAAACTGGCTTGGTCGTGCCTGATTTCGAAATGTGCAAAACGTGCGGAATAAAATCAGCTGACAAAACCAGGCAGTCTAACAAGCAGAGATATAAAACACCACTCGTGACGCTCACTGTATGTCTTCAAAGAGCGGCAAATCAATTACTGTGCCAACATTAAGTTCAATGCCTTTTAAAATGACCAGCAAAATCAACCTACACCCTTTGTCAGTGCATGCGTTACCAGTCATGTTCAAACTGGCTTGATCATGCCTGTTTCAACATGTGTAGAAATAACAGTCAACAGTAAACACCCCCCTCGGGGGTGGGTTTTTTGAAAAATCCCAGTCAGCCCGTCCAAAATCTTTTGTCAGTGCTTGTAATGTTGTTATAAGCACAGACATAAAACAGAGCGGGGTAAAGGTATATGATTACTGTCTTTATGACGGGCCTCTCTCTGTGTAAGAAAGGGATGGGATTGACTGTGTGTGTGGGTGTTAGCCATTTACATTTAATGACAAATCAAAACAGGTGAACACATAATTGGAAAAATTAAAAATTCCATATTGAATAACCAGACAGGCGTGGTGAATACCGTGACGGGTGTGGTGCAAATCAATCTATTCAAAAGATTCCGATCCCGGTTTCAAAAGGCAATCTAGTCCAGACATGAAAATGTAAATAATTGCAGGCCCTTTGAATTTTTCAGAACATGTCTATTCGTATCTTACCTGAATTGAAGTGGGGGTCTTTCAGAACCAGTCAAGCGCAGACATGAGGTGTTTATGTATATGTAATTGCTTCGGGTTACAAACACTGGTTTGTCCGGGTGTTTTGTCTATGAGGGGGAGGGGGGGGGGGATTTGAAGTATTATTAACACTATGACTGAGTTAACCCCTTAAATTCTCAGTCATAGTGTTAATGAAGATTCAGTTCTTTCTTTATATATCTAATTACAGAGAAAAATAAAAGGAATTTGAGAAAAAGGAAAGGCAAGGTCGTGTGCGTTTTTGTGAGCAAATAACATAGAAAAATGAGGACCATAGAAGATTCCCTAATTCTCTCATTTTCTCTTTATCTGAGGCCTGTACAAAGACACAACACAGGTAGAAGTACTGTTCACTGTCAGTCGCATCTCTACACATTCGAAAGACGTGTAATCCAATACCCTTAAGGATGCAGAACCGGAAAGGCTGGCCGGTGTTATCCCATTGTCTCCCGGTGCGGGAAAAAAAAAACTAAAAAAAAAAAAAAACAAAAAACAAACAAACATGGACACACAACTATAACGTTTCGCTCTTTCAAACGTTTTGATGAGACAGCTTTTCTAGCTGATCTTCACAACACTCAGTTTCAAACAGTATATAATGAAACTGACCCAAATAAAGCTTTGTCTGTTTGGTACAAACTGTTCATTAATGTGCTAGACAGACATGCCCCTTTGCGAAAGAAAAGAGTCAAAAATCAAAGTCTACCCCCATGGCTAACTCAAGATATTATTCAAGCCATGTCTTTGCGAGATGAGCTGAGAGAACAAAAACGTTTTCAGGAATATAAAAAAGCAGCGAAATCGGGTAAAGACACTGGTTCTTCAGGCGAAGAAATCTCTTTGTGATCGTATGATCAAGGAGAATAAAGATACATCTTCCCTCTGGCATGCACTAAACCTTGTTACGAGAGGTAGTAATAAGAAAAGAGATATAAGAATGTACTTTACTTGGACCAATTTTTTTTTCTTCATTATTTTACGTTTTTTGACAACAAAACACTCGTGTGATGTCATCTTTCATTTTTCCCAGATTCTAACTATTGTCTCTAACAAAACCTAATCATACATTGTTAAAAAAAATGATGACCATTACCAGTCGAGAATAGTACATTTCTGACCCAATTACCCATTGTCTTAAGTTGACCTTAATTAATTACTAATTACGGTCATTAACGTCCACACGGTCGTTTTTCTCAAATCAAACCAAAATCCTGTTAGTGCACTCTATAATAAACTAATGACTTTTTACACAATCCAAATAATTAGAAAATTACTCTCCATTGTCTATCAATACTGTCAGAGTCGATTTCCCAAACTCACAAGCTCTGTACAACACACGCAAGACTGACAAACTCCTTGCATATAATGTGGGAACATGTTTTCACCCCGCCCAGGCCGTGCTGTGTAAACACACTTTATGGCAAGAGAGGTCTTTCACTGTGTACACTTGGCTTAGAAAATCATACCTTGCTGTATACAAACACCCGACTGAGTACATATACAACAGATCCTCAAGACCCCCCCCCCCCCCCAACACACACTGACACACACACATGCACACACACGCACAAACACATGAATAAACATACCCGTACACACACACACACACACACGCACTGACACATATACACACATATACACACACACAAACACATGAATAAACATACACGAACACACACACAAACACATGAACACACACACAAACACACACACATATACACACATACATACATATACACAAACACATATATACACTAACACAGACACAAACACAGACACATACATACAGCCAACTACTAACCGGTATGACAGAGCTGCCGCCATTGCTCAGCCGGATAAATTTGAAATTCCATGAATAGATTATAAGAACCGATCCGGTTTTTTCTGAGCTGAAAAAGTTTTCTGACTTTTCAGAACGTAAAATTTCTTTTATTAGCACTCCAACTCGTAGACTCGAAGACTCGTATAACAGGTTCTGTGTGGTGTCTCGGTTTTCTGCATACTGCAGTGTCAGTAGCACGCGCACGCACACACACGCACGCACGCACACGCACACATGCACGCACGCGCACGCACACGCACACACTTTCTACTCAATGGTAACATAGCACACTTTTCTCAATCATGCCGTCCTAATGTTTACCTGGAATATGTTTACACCACACAGCCGTCAATGCCTAGGCCATACAAAGTCTTTGTGGCACTCCACCGTTGCCAGCTGACAGCCCTGAACAGACGACATGTTCTAACTGGTATATTTTAAACCTTGTGTGTACACACGTCATCCATTACCCCCCACCCCAGTCTGGGCGAACAGGTTTTGTGTGCCACATAGCGTGTTACTGTTTTCAGTTCCCAGCGAGGTGCAGTGACATTACCTCATTGTTTCAATACCAGTGCCATGTGTGTCAACTGTCACTTTGAAAACATGCTATATCTTGAGCCAAACAGGTTTTGTTAGAGGTAGGTAGTTAACACACACGCACTGACGCACAGACACACGCACGCACAAACAAATAAACAGACACACTGACACACACACGCACACAGAACATGTATAACACCTCTACGCCAGTGCACAGCAATTTGGGTTTGAGTCAACTGTAAAGATTTCTGAATCTCTGCATAATCCAATGACACACACACGAGACATGACACTGAGCTAAGCCTACAAATGAACATACCTGAAATTACTATCCTTGCTACACACAAACAGAAACAATATCCTCAATGAATACTCACTCACAAATCAGTGACGCAGTTGTCTACCAAGGTCATTTTTGGGTATGCCACATATAGTCTATGGGAGACAACTCTGTATAGTGGTTAAATCTTTCAAGTGATTATGCCCCTTATGTTTTTGACCAGGAAATACATAGTGTTTTATCCCTGAGTGAGTGTATCTGTGGTTTAAATCTAAATCCATTTAGCTTACATAGAAGCAGTAACACAGTGTAAATGTAAAACGTTACTGACAACATAGCTGATTGGTGCAAACGTAAAAAGTTACTATTCAGTGTAATTTTCTAGAAAACATGATTTTGCTTGATAACAATTATTTTTTTGTTTGTCTAATAAAAATGACAGACGGACAAATCCAAGTGTTTGATGTTACAGAATGCTTCAAAGATGTTAAGTGTTTTTATGACTTAAAAACGTGTGTTTGGACCCAGCTTTAAACTCTCAACACCGTCAATAAGGATATACATGACATATAACGTTACTTTGGAATATTCAGATGGATTACCACGTTATGATTATGAGACTGTTGATCTTCAGACAAATGCTTTTAAAGTTTATAATGCTAACAGTGGCCACTTGCGTTGGTTTGAGGTATTGTGTAATGACATATTTAATCAATTAAGAAAACTACATTGTTATATTGAAAGCGTTACGTTCAATAAAGTAATATTACACCTGCAGGACAAGACTTCAAGACAAACACCAGGAAAGTAGTTGACTTGTTTATCATAACTACAGATAATACAGTATTACATATGGTGTGACAATGGCAATATATTTTTTATTTATTATTTTGTCGGAAAAATAAAAAAATGACGGACAATTCTCAAAACCCTGGCCCATCAGGCTCATCTAGTTTAAGAAACGTGTTTCACACAACAAACTTGCCTATATCCAATAGTAACAATGTCTATGAATCAATAGAAAAATCTTTTTCTGTCATACAACAAAATCTTATCACAGGCAGTGTTAAGATTCAGATTGTTGCTAAAATAGAATTTACTAGAGTAGATGGTGAAGTGGTTGTATCATATATATCAACAAGACAACACACTGTTAACACAAGAAGAGAATTAGAGAACGTGTTTAGAGACAGTCTATTACCTGACTTCCTCCAGGCAATTGACAGTGCAAAAATGAAGGGGTCTGGCTGGCACGAAGGACATGTACATGAACTACAATTAAAGCAGTCTAGGTATCATCCTATATTAGGTAAAGCATGGTTGCCACTGCCAACTGAGGTTGCAGACAAAAAGGCTGTAGTCAATATACAGAACAATGACAACTATTGTTTCATGTGGTGTGTGCTTGCTAAACTACACTTTTTAAAATCAAAACCAGAACGTGTATCTAACTACATCAAATTTGTAAACGAACTCAACTTCAGTGGCATTCAGTTCCTTGTTAAAATAGAGGACATAGACTTGTTTGAAAAACTAAATCCTGGTATATCTGTAAATGTGTTTGTGTGGGATAATGAATCTGAGAACAAGTTACAACCAATTAGAGTATCACCTCTGGCTCCAACATATGGGCAGTCAGAAGATAAACATGTTGACATGTTGCTAATCGGTGATGACAATAACTTTCACTACACAATTATCAGGAGTATGTCACGTCTAATTCATAATCATGTATCAAAATATGGTAGGAAACAGGAAGTTTGTAAAAAATGTTTACAAAGATTCTCCTCCATAAACGTAGCGCACAAACACATCCTACACTGCAGGTCAGCTGATGACATACAAACTGTACTTAAGTATCCAGATCCTGGTAGTCAAGTGTATTTTAAGAACTATGGGAATCAGCAAAAGCTGCCGTTTGTAGTGTACGCTGATTTCGAATCACTGGTTGTACCGTATCAGGGTCCTGTTCCAGAGTCATTACCAAAGACTATAAAGTTGAGTGACCAAGTGGTGTGTTCTTTCGGGTACATTATTGTTAGGTCAGAGGGCCTTCATTCAGAACCTGTTATCTACAGGGGTGAAAATGCAGCATGTCTGTTTTTAACAGAAATGAAACATCTGTATAGTCAGGTAGTACAGTATCTCACAACATGTCAAATGCCTTGGGTGATGACAGAAGAAGACAAACTAAAATTTGATACAGCTGTGACGTGTTGGATTTGTCAACAGCCTTTAGGGGGTGATAAAGTTCGTGACCATGATCACATAACTGGATGTTACAGAGGTGCTGCACATAACAATTGTAACTTGTTATTAAAAATAGATCCTAAGACATACAAGTTACCAATCTTTTTTCACAATCTGAAGGGATATGATTCACACATCATCATGCAGGCTGTAGACGAGTCTTACAGAAACATAAGTTGTATTGCCCAGACAACTGAGAAATACTTGACTTTTAGGTTAGACAAATTAGCATTTTATGACTACATGCAACATTTATCTTTAGGTCTTGCTAGTCTGGCAGAAGGACTTACTGAGTATCCAATAACGAGTAAATATTTTGAGCCAGACTTGATTAAGAAAGGAGTCTATCCGTATGAGTACATTGATCACTGGGTTGTGTTTGAGGAAACAAGACTGCCACCAAAAGAGAAATTTTATTCTACACTAACTGGAAAAGGCATTTCTGACTCTGAATATCAACACGCTCTTGATGCATGGGATAAATTAGGATGTCAGACTATTGGTGATTACCACGATCAGTACTTGAAAGCTGACGTTTGCTTACTAGCAGACATATTTAAAAGTTACCATGAAAAGGGTTTGTTACACTACAGACTTGACCCAGCCTGCTACATAACTAGTCCTGGCATGACGTGGGATGCATTTTTAAAATCCAGTAAGATATCTATAGATCTGTTGTCTGATCGTACGATGGGTGAAATGGTAGAACGTGGATTGAGGGGAGGCATTAGTATTGCAGCGAATAATTATGCAAAGGCAAATAATAAATATTTGGACAGTTATGGTGACCTTGGCCAGGGTTTTGACCCCTCGAGGTCAAGGTCATTCATTATGTACCTTGACGCTAACAATTTGTATGGGTTCGCGATGTGTGAATTATTGCCCTTGAAAAACTTTTGTCTGCATGATTTGTCAAAGTATGACATAACAGACAAAACAAACTATATTATGACACATGACCAAAACGATGCGAAGGGTTGGATCTTTGAAGTAGACCTAGAGTACCCACACCATCTACATGATTACCACAATGATTATCCGTTGGCTGTTGAGAAAATGAGTATGACATTGAAAAAAGAAGACACCAAACTTGTGCCAAATTTAAATGACAAATTCAATTATTTTTGTCACTATCGCTTGTTACAGTTTTACATCAGACACAGGTTAGTACTAAAGAAAGTTCACAGAGGAATCTAATTTGATCAGAGTGCTTTCATGAAAGATTACATAATGAAGAACACAACCCTTCGTGCCAGAGACGGCAACACTGCATTTGACAAAGACTTCTTTAAGCTTATGAACAATGCCTGTTTTGGCAAGACAATGGAAAATCCTCATCACATAAATGATGTGAGACTGTCACAACTGAATTGGGTGCAATTAAACTTACAGGTAAGCCACAGTACACAGGGTACAAAGAGTTTCATTCATCATTGTATGCTGTGTCACTGAAAAAAAAAGATTGTTAAACTGGACAAGCCAGTATTCATTGGTATGGCAATTCTTGAATTGTCAAAACTGGTGATGCTTGAATTTTATTATGATTACTTCAAATTAAAGTATCCTGAGTGTCGATTGTTATACACTGACACTGACTCTATGAATATTGATGTGTGTACTGAAGACTTTTATGAAGACATGAAAACAGAGTTACACATGTATGACACATCTGACTACCCTAAAGACCATCCACTGTTCAGCACACAAAACAAAAAAGTGCCTGGAAAGTTTAAGGATGAACTAAATGGTGTGCCAATAGTTGAGTATGTTGGACTGAGATCAAAAATGTATTCTATACTGCACCAGAAGGGTAGTCAGTCGAAAGCCAAAGGAATAAAAAAAAACAGCGATAAAAAATAAAGACATACGTCATGAACATTACAAGCAAGTGTTAGACGGTGCATTATTGCCTGATTATCCAAACAAGTCACTGAGATCAAACAAACATAATCTTGAAATGATCCAAACACACAAGAAGTCACTGGCAGTTGGAGACACGAAACGAGTGTTTCACACCAAGGAAAAGGCCTATGCACCTGGTCATTACAGGCTTAAGTTATCTGAAGAAATAGCAGATGAACTGGTTGATGAATTATTGACGACTTAGTTACTGAAATGAGTAACGGTGTCTGGGGGATTAATCTGTAATTCTTCTCTGAAAATGCCCTCTGGGTCGCAGGGTCAAACAGTTAATATATTGTTGCGTCAGGACCGTCAGGACCGTCAGGACCGGGAATTATTTTTTTATATTATGAACGGACGTGGACCAGATGGGGTCTGTCGCCCTGCGTCTGACGTCATTTTCAGACTCACCTGGTTGATATAAATATCTCACCTGTTTAGTAAATAAACTTGTGTCTGGTGCTGGGGTTGAGGTTGATCCTGTTTTTGGCTCTGTAATTGTTTTCAATTTAATAGCATCAGCAGGTTTTAAGCGCAAGCCATGGCTTTCATTGTTCATTGCTTTTATCACATGTGGTAATCTCTTAACCCATTCAGTGTTACGGGTGTCATGCATGAGTTCCTTAGAATACTGGTAACTGAAAAGTCTTTCTGATAACTGTTTGTTAAAGTTCTCTACAATTGCTTGTGATCTGTGCACACCTGGAATGCCTCGTCTGACCAGTACGCCATGCTTTGCAAATAACTGATTAACAGCACCTTTGAATTCTGATCCGTCATCAACCTGTACAAGTCTGGGGTATCTTAAAGGACCTCGGATATATATTTTTGTTAATGCAGTAGCAACAGTGGTAGCAGTTTTGTCAGATAAGGGTTCAGCGTCTTTGTACCTTGAAGCAATGTCTACAACAGTTAATGCATACTTGTATCGTTTCTTTCTTATTGTGTCATGCGGGAGAAATAGGAGGTCCATTTGGTGTGTGTCATTAGGTGTTGTGTTCTCAAAATGAGGCCTTGTTATTTTTCTTGGAGCAGGGAGATATAACTGCCAAATTGCCTGTCTCTGTAACCATTGCTTGACCTGATTGAGTGTTATATCTCCGCCCACAGCGGCATGTATTTTTTCAATAGCTGTTTGCCCTTTCCAATAGCCTGATGGAGGTTAATATATTTTCGATAGTTTATTTTCTACCCTGGGGTTCATTTCTTCTAGCAATATAAAGTCCAGTAAAATAAACAAATGTCATTCCCACTAGAACAAAGATTATCTCTCCGTTTCTTTGTTGTGTACTTGGTTGGTAATAGTCACTTAGTTTTGGTTTCGGTATAGACATGTCCTCACTTGTGACAAGAAAATATTCCCTGATTGCTTTGTCTGTATTTGAAAACGAATGTTGTGCATGGCCTTCAAGCCTCAATCTTTCATTGATGAAATCAAGTTTTTCAATTCTTTATTTTTCATAATCCTGCTGTGCTTGAGCAAGTTTCTCAGATGCTTCATTGTGACGTTTCATTTCTTCTGCAGATTCCTCTCTACCCATTTTTGAAAATAGATAATTTGAGCCACTGAATGCTAGGGCGTTAATCATCGCACCTCCTATCAAAATAGCTATCGTCGCCATACTTATTTTTATTTACATAGAAACATTTTCTGGAATAATTCCCTGCTTAACGAGAAAGTCTTTTGTTGCAATTGACGCTGTAACGACTGCAATTAGCTTAGCGCTGTCTTCAAAGTCAAGTCTACTGAGGTCTGCTGATTTCATTTTGAGTAGACTTTTTCCCAACATAGAATAAGCTACTGCTAATCCACTTATCACGGCAGAGTGATAGACAAGGTTCATTATGTTCTTTGAGTCATTCATTTTTTAAGGCAAGAAAAATTAAAATAATATTTTTATTAGTGCATGATAAATGGGTCAACGGCTTTGGGTGTTACTAGTAATGTGGCGACTTCTGGTTTTGTTTTTGGAGTTTCTGATTTTTTGGACACTGTACTAGTCTGTGGTTTGTATTTTTTGTATTATTGATAAATTACGTAACCAAATCCGACAACAAATCCGGCAATTATATATTTTGTTGTGTGAGGTTCGGGGTCAGGGTCAGACTTAGTTGTTTGTCTCTCACTTTGATAAGGGTGTGTCAGTATTGACACTGGTCCTGAAGGTGTTGACGCCTGGTCAGTCACATTAGCCTTTTCTGTTTGCGCTTGATGCTGTAATTTTTTTTGCCTGTTCCATTCGGCTAATTTTTTTCCTGCCTCAATGCGGCCTGGGCTTTTAGCCTTAGTCACAGTTTGAACCTGTGTCAAAACTGGACTGGGGTTCGGTTGTGGAGTCATCTGGGTTTTGTCCATTTTCTTCAGCAGTGAAATTTATTTTTGAGAAATCAATATGACTCCCAGTAACAAGTAAGGTTACCACAGGTGCAAGGTAATTTCCAAACTTGTAAAACATGACACATGCTAATTTGCCAATTGTACTTGAAACAATAGGATTGCTTTCAAGGTCGTGTGATAGGCTGTCATTATCCACAGGTAGAAAGTGACTCACTGCTTTTGTGTATAGGCATACAAGAGATCGACTTAAATCACGTGTCATTAGTGAGGCAATGTGGTTTTCATATTTCAAATGAAGCTTGATTAGTTCGTCAGAGGTCAGAGATTCAATATCCTCTGTCATGTATTGTCTTCCTAGATAAGCCTTTGATTTGCCTGAGACAATTACATACAAAAGACGCTGTTTTTTGGAGTCTAAGTCTTTGTTCTCTACAGCTTTGATATCATTCAATAGAAGGATTTCATCAGGGTTCATTTATATTGTTATTTAAAAAAAAAAAATAATTTACTAACCCATACCCTGTGGGCTGATCTGTCTTTAAAATGAGCTTTAGATGCTTAGTTGATTTCAATTTATTTTTTACATCATCCCGTTCATGCTTATTTTGTATGAAGTCATTTTCTCTGAGACAGTCTTGAAAGCTGTCACAATCCTTACAGAAAAAAACAAACTGATAAACTTTAACTGCTCACGAAAATCTTTCAGTACAGCATTATATTTCTGAGTGAGAATCCATACACTAACATTTGCATGTCTGCCACTGAAGGCAAGTTATGCTAAAGTGTTTCTCTTCTTGACAATGTCTTTCTCTGCAGAACAGTCATCAACTATGAACAACGTTGGCTGTCCTTCAAATTGCTTGTAAAAATATTGTAGGTAGTCATTCAGTTTTTTCTCAGGGTCGACTAAATAAATGTTGCTGTCAGTCCAAATGAATAAACGGTTGTGATAAGCTTTGTTGTGTTTGATTGTTGGACAAAATATTACAATGTTTTCAAA
This sequence comes from Semisulcospira habei, assembly GCA_036245525.1. Classification (NCBI taxonomy): domain Eukaryota; kingdom Metazoa; phylum Mollusca; class Gastropoda; family Semisulcospiridae; genus Semisulcospira; species Semisulcospira habei. Next base: position 96,779,003 of record BTPG01000003.1, on the reverse strand, counting down.
ATGATGAAGGTATCTTGTTTGTAATAGATTAAGTACAAATTCAGTTTTACCACACCCTGTGGCACCACAAAATAATCCACAGCGTGGATCGAGTGTCATTAAGCTCCGGTTCATTTTAATACACAATATAATTTTAATATATGTGTCCACTCAGTCTTCTTTCTGCAATATTGAGTTGTGCGTCATATATCAGGTACAAATATATGTTTATGGCTGCAGCAGTTTCAACCTTCTTTTGTATCTGAATTGTTATTCCATCACTACCGTTCTCGACAGTTCGTCCTGACCCATGAAGGTAGTCGTCATCTGTACTGCGAAAGTCTAGCCACAGTGCATATTTGTCTGTCAGGTATTGTCCAATCCTAACGTCATACAAATGTAGATCTTTACACGCAATGTTTGCTGGTTTATCTCTAATCCTTCCTCCTGCAAAATACTTTGTGATCTCATCGTAGTGCTGGTATGGTACCATTCCTGAAGCGTACACTTGATTAGGGCGGCCTTCGATTGTGCAGGACAAATGTGTAATCTTAGGATTGTAAAATTTTTCTGAATCCCGTTTATATGGATCTGCTGGTTCAACAAACAACATAAGAATACCTTTCAGTGACCTAGCAGGTGTGTTTAAGTTTATGTTCCACATTGGGTCACTCTTGTCTTTTTGCATTAAACTATGTCTAATCACCCTGTCATAATAAATTGGAAGTCTTAACTGGTACTGATTTTGAATAAGTCTGGCTAACTCAGTGTGTGTGACAATTTCATATTCCAAGGAAATGTTAGAGATCTTGTATGTTGCACTAAGATCAGACGATTTAATAACTTTGGAGTAGTCATTAAAGGTTAGTTCAAAACTCAGACGGTCATTCAGTGCCCATTGGTAATAAGGCAGATGCGCTGTTAGGATTTCAAACTCAAGTGGAATGTAAAATCTGGTTCCATATGTTTCTGCTATAATAACTTCCTTGTCTATCACCGGCATTGATTCGAAGTTTACCAACATTAACAGACTGTATGCCTTGGTAAATATGGTCTTCTCGTTCATCTCGAGTAAGCCAAAGATCTTTGTAACAGTAGAACACATCTGAGTCGTCAAGACTAAACACTTCCTGTCCTTCAAGTTTTACTTTAATAGTTTTAACAATTGCTCTGCCAAGATTGTCAACTAGTGTTCTGTTTACATCTGCGTCTGATGATAGTTCAATATTAAATGCTAGGCGTGCAGTGCCAGGAACAATAACGTCACTGGGTCCTAGGTTTGGAAACTTGACTGTAAGTGTTTGGTTCTGGTCTATGGTACTAGGATTGTTTGTGATGACGATTGTTTGACGAATGCTCTTAACACCCAAGGGCTCACGTAGTTTTCTGTATGGGTCTAACTTTGATCCGTCAGACTGTGTCATTTTTATTATGCACAAAAAAAAAATAATAAATTAATAAAACAATGGCAGCAGGAGGATTTAATCATGAAGATTTTGAAATGGATGTCATGGATGCCTCAGATACCAGTATCACAGATATGACTGGAATGGTAACTAGTTCTAGTATGTATCACAAACTGTTAAAAGACAAAGTAAACTCATTTTATGACAGTGTTGGTGTCCACCCAGATGTAATAGATCCTAATCAGTTTGAATATGATAAAGGACACTTATTTGTAAATACAGACAGAGAAAAAATAAATCTAACACATAAAAATAATCCTTCTAAATTTAGAGCTTTAAGTACAATTAAAGGTGAAGTCGGTGGTAACTCTGGGTTGGCAAGGTACCTTGGAATTGGTGGGTCTCCTGTACCCCCAAGACTTGTTAGTGTTCTTCACGACACACAAACAAAGTTGCCAACAGGGCAAGATATTGAAATGGCACCAGTAACAAGTCTGCCAGAAATAGCAAACACAGTGATACAAGAAACTTCATTTACTGAAGGGCAATTAAATGATGCTTTGGAAACAATAGATGACCCACCTTTGTCAATGATGGAGATTATGGGGTTAGATAAATCACTGCAGTCAATAAGAGGTGAGATGGTTAATAATGTTGCCAAACTAGGTGAACTTGATAAACACATAGAACGAGAAAAGGAGAAACTGGCTACAGCAGACAATGGGAATCTTGACACAGAAATGAAAGAAAGAATACAACACAGATTAAATGATTTGCAGATAGAAAGATCAGGACGATTAGAAGTGATTAGTATTGGAAGACAAAAACTGAAAACACAAGTTAACAGGATTAGAGAATCTATTCAGAAAATACTTCACGAAGACACTACTTTGACTGAGAGACTTAAAACACTTTTCAGAGAACAGGGTATTACAATTGCCAGGTTAATTACTGCTCTTGGATTTATTATCAGTACTGTTGTGTTGGCTGTCTCCGGGGTTGGCAGTGGTGGGGGTGGACCAGCACCGCCAACCCCGGCACCTCCGGCACCACCAACAGACCCAAAAGACTTACAGTTATGGGTAAAGAAACAGTTGTCTCACATATCAGACTTGCTTAAAAAATTGGCTGTGAAAGCAATGGACGCTTTGCCTGGCATTATAGGCACGGTTGTCAGTTGGTTGATTAGTACTGCAGCGAAGGCAGTAGGGTTTATGGCAGAACATGTATGGGTATTTTTGGTAACAGTAGGAGGGTTGATGGTGGGTTATTTAATGAAACAGATAAAGAAGTAATACTCCTAATCCAGTGAGACCTATTACCAATGCAGTTCTCTCAGACTCATGTGTGTCAAGGGTTGGTGATGGTGTTGGTGTTAGTGTCTGTTGTACTGGTGTTACTGTCGTTACTGGTGTTACTGTCTGTATGGGTGCCTGTGCCGGGTCCGGGGCGGGGGGCGGGGTTGTTACCGTCTGTAATGATTTTAATGACTGTACATGTGTGGTTGTGGCTCCTAAGTTTACAGATTGATTGATTCCTAATTTTTGGTCACGACCTGCAACAATGATTTCATTATTATAATTTGTTATTGTCCCCATTTGAAGTTGAAGGTCAGATGGTAACATGTATAACCCGATGCCAACTACAAAGTCAACTTTTGATCTGGCATATCTGAGTACGTCTTGTTAGCGCTGTATGCTAGATGGGAGATCAACTACTGAATTTACTGAATCTTCCAGGTTTGCAAGAAACTGTTTTTGTGCTTCAAACTTTCCACTTCAATTCAAAATGTTTGATTTTGTTAATGATTGTGCACCTAGGATACACCAGACATATGTTCTGATAGACTCATTTACGCGCTCGACTCCTGCTTGAGTAAACCCGTCAGTTTTATCTAAAATAAATGTGGTCCATGCATTAGACTGTTTCTGTTCAATTGAGCCTAACCAAACTTCAGATTTAGATGAGAATGAAGTGTAACCAGGATAATAATCTTGAGGGTATTGTCTGTGACTCATAGCATAATACAATGTACCCATGCCGTTGTGATCATCAAGTTTTTGTGTAAAGTCATACTTGGGGCTGATGTTAAACTCATTACAGATGCGTTCAAATGCTTTCATATCCATGGGGTTGTTAAACCTGTTGAAACTGGATTCAGTTGGTAGTGGTGTATGCAGTTCTGACAGTATACGTCTAAGCTGGTAATAAACATGAAAACGGTAAACAGACCTAATCAGTTTGTTTGAGTGATTCAAGTGGTCTGTAAATGAAACACCACAGCCTGTAGTAGAACACAGTATAGCAAAATTGAGTTGGTTTTGAAACATCTGTATTGGACTTAAAGACCACTTTCTTGCAGTTGAGTCGTCTGTTATTGGGGGGTTTAGGTAATGGTCAAAAGGGTTGGGTACTTTCACTTGAAATAGATCTTGTTCAGACACAGCAATATCAAGCTGGTTTAGTTGAATTATTTTCTGTTCATAAGTAGGTGCAACATTATATTTGGCATCTATATTAAATTCAAATGCGTTCGTTGTGGTAATGGTTGGTGATTTAAATTCCATCCTTTTTTATATGAGATAATAAAAATGTTTATTACCTTAACAAATCTTGACACAAGCAAACCAGTGTGGTTAACTAATGGGATTGATAATCGTGATGGTTTGCAAGGCTGTAGCTATCCATGAAATGTTTTATACTGTAAAGTGGTTTAATGTAACAGATGATATATATAATAAAGTAAATCTTGATGGAAAGACTGAAGCTTTACCACCTGGGTATTATGACTGTTGTACTATAGCTGAATGGTTTCAAAGTAATTTTAAAATTAAAGCAACTTTAAATCCAGCTAACCTACTTGTTACATTACAATTTCTGACACAAAATTGGTTAAGGATCTCAGATAGATTCGCATATTTACTTGGATTTTATATTGATGAAGATTGGTATAGATCAGATGATTTAGATGAAGCTATGTTTGGTATTATAACAATGAAGACAAAAAAAACTTAAAATAACTGGAAAACGCCCTGTTTATTTGGCAGTACACACAGTATTTAATGTGCATTTAAAAGAAGTAAACACGACTGAAAATGTACACAATGGAAAACCATCAACTTTGTTGAGATGTGTGCCAGCTGGAACTGCACCGTATTGTGAAAGAGTAGTTGTTAGATTTCCTAATTTACAGTTTAAGAAATTATGTTCTAGTTTCTTTGAGTCACTAAGTATATCTGTAACTAATCAGGATGACAAACCAGTTGTTATGCATGATTTTAGTGTAGTGTTAGAAGTTAAATAATTTTATTTTTGTTTATAAAAAATGAGTGGTGGTCCAAAGCGAACAATCATACCAGTTGCATGTCCAGTAACAGAGTTTAAAGATTTGGCTGATGTACAGGATTTTGAGGAGGAGGGAGAAGTATGGGAGGTGTATGGTTTTGAACTTGATTCGACTGGTATGTACAAAAGAAAAGTAATTGATGACATGAAAGAAGGAACAGAGAAACCGATTCCTAAACTTGGTCAGCTACGTGATGTTACTGTACCTACTCCGCCTGTAAATGATGTGCCCTACAACTTAATACATGTGGGAAATAAGTGGGTGGTTTCACCCGTGCCTGTTCCACCACCCACAATTGACTGGGACATAAAGTTGGAATTTATTAGTCCTTATGTATACACTGATGATGAAGATGCCTTAGTGTTTAGAAAGGTTGTTAATTCCGGGCCGCTTATTGTAAGCCTTGTTCCAAGCTTTGCCCCAGACAACAATAGCAGAGATAAACTGAAAGTTGAAAGTTATGAGAGACGGCTGTATCTTCTTACAACTAGAAAGGGAAGATCAGATACTTCTGTTGTGTTTATGCCAGGAAGCTTAGTCGTGGCTAGAGAAGCGACAATAGTATTTGAAATTATCATGAAATCTGTAACTTCTGCAAAAGAGGCAAATATTACACAAGGAATAAAACTTACATGGGATGAAACAGTATCAGAATCAACAAAGGTTTTTATTGCTATTAGAAAAAATGTAGATGTTTTTGAAGTTTCGAGCAGTGTTCCAGCTGTCAAGATATTAGTTGACAAAACAACTTTTGTTCGTCTAAGTTACATAATCCTTGAACACATTGATCTTGTTTCGTTTTATTATGCCAGCAAATTGTATACTTTTGATGAGTTGCAAAATGTAATTGCTGATTAAATAAAAAAAATATTTGTTAATAAAAAAAAATGGTAAACTTCTATCCACAACTACCGACGCTTGAGCCGATTGAAACAAATGTGATGACTAAAACAACGCTTGCGCCTGATCCGCATGCGACAGCTGTGCCAATTGCTTCAGATAAAACATTACCAGCAGACGCATTCAGATTAAATAATATTACAGATGCAATTAAATATTTGGAAAGTGAAGAGGCTAGGTACTCCAGATGTAAAAGGAGGTATAAGTAAGTATTTAATTCTGTTCAAAACACTTCTATGGCTATTGGTGCAGTTTCAGCTGGATGTTCTGTAGGGGGTATTGTTCTGTTTGCCACAGGAATTGGAAGTTTGGCTGGAATTGCAATTGAGGGTGTTAGCATTGCTACATGCCTGACTTGTTTTGGTTTGGAATCCTTAAACAAAAGGTTTCACACAAAATTACTGAAACATGAAGCATTGAGTACGCTCGCTGGTGCAAAGTTGAGCAGTATGAAACTTATTATCACTAAGGCATTGAATGATATTTTTATTGATGATGAAAATTTTAAGCGGGTCCAGGATGATTTAAATAATTACAAGAAACAGAAATCTGAAATACAAAATAAAATGCGTAGTCAATCTCCCGTGAATGTTGAAGAACTAAAGGCTAGTGTTTTAGCAGAGGGAAAAAGGATCGGTGTTCAGGAAACCACAGAAAAACTACACAATCTTTTAAACAAATAAAAATCAGATTTGGTAATCAATCAATATTTTTGTCATATGCTTCGCATAGAGATGACACGTCATTTACACCACTTGTGCATGATTATTTAGTCCCATCAGCACCACCACCCGAGTATTACTGAGAAAAAAAAGTTTTTTTATTGTCCTTGTATCTTGGCAAATCTGACCGAGTAAGTTGTGACTTAAGTTAAGTTGTTGTAAGAACTTATAAGAACTTACAGTAAGTAATTAATAAGTTCTTATGATAAGTAATTAATAAGTTCTTATAGCAACTCACTTAAAGGTTACCTCTGCAGGTTCTTAAAAGTTAGTTGTAACTTGTTAGTAACGTATAAAGTTTTACTTGAGAAAATCGTGTTTCTCAGAAATTGACTCTGACAGGGGTGTGTGTAAAAAGTCATTAGTTTATTATAGAGTGCACTAACAGGATTTTGGTTTGATTTGAGAAAAACGACCGTGTGGACGTTAATGACCGTAATTAGTAATTAATTAAAGTCAACTTAAGACAATGGGTAATTGGGTCAGAAATGTACTATTCTTGACTGGTAATGGTCATCATTTTTTTTTAACAATGTATGATTAGGTTTTGTTAGAGACAATAGTTAGAATCTGGGAAAAATGAAAGGTGACGTCACACGAGTGTTTTGTTATCAAAAAACGTAAAATAATGAAGACAAAAAAAATTGGTCCAAGTAAAGTACATTCTTATATCTCTAGAAATCACCAGCAATCCCTGCCCATCTTAATGCTAATACTTTTAACAACCTTTTTCTTTCTGTTGTCGACTTAATAATCCCCTCGGGCACAAACCACCGCCCCTATACATGCCCTGATAGTTTGCTGTACTTCTGTAAACAAAAATGACAGCAGGCAAATCCCTCTTCTCTATTCCTACATTGGCTGTGCATGAGGTTGGTAAGCTAATCATGTCAATGAAAAGCAAAAAGTCGAGTCCTCGAGGCCAGATGAAATCAGTTCCATGATTCTGAAAATCGCCCTCCTTTCCGTTGTGAAATTCCTTACCTATATCTACAACTTGTGCATTGAGCACAACACGTTTCCGCAAGAATTCATACAAGCCAAGGTAGTGCCATTACCAAAGTCAAAAGACCTGGAAGATGTAGATAACTATAGGCCGATTTCACTTTTGTCAAGACTCTCAAAGCCGCTCGAGAGGCACATCCACAAGCACTTGTACAAATATTTAGAGGACATAGAACTACTTCATGTTTTTCAGTCAGGTTTCCGTTCAAAACATTCCTGCCATCTCACCAGCCCTGAGACAATGTGCGACATGTTTGCCGATGACACAACTCTCCACACACCCGCTAAAGACTTAGTTACCATTAATGCACGGCTACAACAGAGTTTGCAAGAGGTTTTTGAGTGGTGTGAGACCAACGCGATGGCACTTAATCCAGTCAAAACAAAGGACATGGTAATTGCTACACGCCAGAAGCATAAACTTAAACCGCTTTCTCTCGGTTTGTCTCTCAATGACAACGTCATAGAACAGGTCGCGCAGCATAAATTGCTAGGAGTGATTAGAGACAATCAACTCAAGTGGCAGCCCCACATAAACACCGTCAGTAAACGTGTCTCTAAGAATCTGTACATGCTGTCTAAGCTTAAATTCATCACTGGCGTTGCCACTCGTACAATATTCTACAACGCTCATATCAAATCTCACATCGACTATGCATCGACAGTGTGGGATGGTTCACACGAAGTGCATTTGAAGATCCTAAACTCCCTACATCGGAGAGCTGCCAAATTAATACTTTCGGCTCCCTATCTCTCAGCTGATCAAAACCTCGTGTCACTGGACATGCTTTATCTGAAGCAACACTTTATTTTCAAAAAGGGAGTCTTCATGTTTAAGTTGCACAAACAGTCATGTCCAGCGTACCTTAACACTTTATTTTCGGAACGTGTGTCTGACGTTTCTAGACTTGGCCCACAATATCGAACTCCCCGCCCGCGTATTGACATCTTTAAATCAAGCCTGTCTTCTGCAGGAACCTCATTATGGAATTCTTTGCCACTTAAGATAAGATGTGCGCAAATCCTGTCGTCCTTCAAGATTAGCCTCTTCAAGCACCTCAAGTCATGTTCATAAAACATCCTTGGTCATGTCGGTGCCTCTAGCGCATCCACTGGCTCAACGTTCTCAGCTTTGTGATCAGTCTGTGGACTGCATTTAACGCTGTACACTGCTCTAGGCGAGTGGAAGCATTCTCTTTGTACTGTCTGCAGGTGTTTGCGTGGCTGCGTGAATGCGAGCGTGTGTGAGTGCGTGTGAATCGTGCATCTGCTTTATTTTGTGTGTGCTATATTTAGTTAATCACTCACATTAACGCTATAATAGCTATGACTTCATGCAGTGACGCACCTCACCTGCTGACTCACTCGAGTGACTATTGTTGATCAGCGAAGTCGAGGGAGACAAACAGTTTGTGTAGGTACTAGTTATCGTGGGGAGGGGGAAGGGAAGGTCGAAGAATGTGGGGACGTCGATAGAAAGATTCTGTTAAATATTTTTTATTGGTCTATTATGTGCCTTTTGATTTCCCGCCTTTTGAACTTTGGGTGTTTCGATGTTCTTTGCATGCATTTTCTTTTCATTTATATAATTGATTGTGTGTGTGTGTGTGTGTGTGTGTGTGTGTGTGTGTGTGTGTGTGTGTGTATGTGTTTGTATGCATGTGTGTGTGTGTGTGAGTGCATGTGTATGTGTGAGTGCGCGCGTGAGTATACATGTTTGTGTTTGTGTGTATGTGTGCATAGTCATATATGTGTGCTATACATGTATAGTTTCATTTGTCCCTAGGCTTGATTCTTTATTTCTTTCAATTTTCCTGTTTTAAAATGCATGTATATTCTTGTATATTCTTGTATATTCTTGTAATATTTGTTATGTGCGTTGTATGACTGTGAACTGTATTTTTAATTTTTTTTAACTGTTGCTCTGGGGGAGAGGGAGGGGGGGGGGGGTTCGTGTGAGTATGTGTATGCGTGTTGTGTAGTGTGTGTGTGCGTTGGTGTGTGTGTGTGTGTGTGTGTGTGTGTGTGTGTGTGTGTGTGTGTGTTTGCGTGTGTTGCAGTATGTGCGTGTTACTCTGTGTGTATGTGTGTGGTATAGAATGTGTGTGTGATGTAGAGAGTCAGTGTTTGTGCCTGTGAGCTTTTAATTAATTTCTTTTTAAACTGTTGTTTTGTTTGTGACAGTGTTCAATGGTAGTTCTTAGCTTAATGGTAGTAACGGCAAGTTTAAAAATTGGTCCTGTTACAAAATATATTTACCTTTATAAAACAAAGGTTCATTGTTCATTGTTCATTGCTTAGCCGTGCCTCGCCTTCTCTTGCCTTGCCTTACCATACTTGACATTGCGTTGACATTGCACTTCATTGCGTTGTATGGGTCGCGCTTCCAAGCCACACACATATGCACTTGCTCGAGGCGCAGCAAACCCTGAAGCTGGAGCTTTGAACGTCTTTTGCTACCAAGCGCTAATCAGTGGCCATGTTAGAGATAGTACATTCGACTTCCATGTCCACAATCGCAGTTTCAACAAAACGTTTTTTTTTTTTTTGTTTTTTTTTTGTGCAAAGATCCCGAACACACGTGTTATATAGGTCGATTTATCTCTGATTGTAGTGTGTCAGACTTACGGCTGTTCTTAATTAGACGAACTTACCCGTACATTTGTTCGCCAACTCTGACGATCTAGAGTACGCGATCTCGGGCGAACCAAGTTAGTTCTTAATTGGACGATCCAAAGATACGGCAAACCTAGTTCGAAGTAGTTCACGAACCTCGGCAAACCATAGTTCGCTGTCGAAAAAGGTTTGCTGAGCATGTTGAGCAAACCAAGGCGAACCTTTTCTCTGATTGGTCGAAACTTTTTACAATTCTGCGTTGGAGAACGACGATATTTACAACAACCATGGAGAACGGCGGCGACATTTCACTTTCCTATGAGGATTTGGAGCTTTTTATTGATGTGTGGGAGGCACACCATTGCTTGTGGGATGCCGCCTGCAAAGAATACAGGAACAGGACGTCACGGAACGCCGCCCTGCGTCAGATAGCCGACACATTCGACCGTGGGTGGTCTGTTGGTAAGTACATTATTCACTCGGTCGCTACGAATTTTGCTGGGCACATGCTTGGTTTTAATTTGAGTTTTCGCGCAGACTGATGGCAAACAGTCAAAACTGACAACCAAAACATTCATCTAGCTACTATCCTGTATTGATCATTTACGCATGTTATTCATTTATTTTAACTAACCATACTAATTACTATTACTATAGCATACTGTCCATACCATGTGGCATCAAACTGATGGAACACTATTGCTATATTTTTTTTTAAATGACTGGGAATTCCTTGATCATCGTCAGAACAAAAGTAGCTATAAATCTTGTACCTCCAGACGCCAACAAAGAGGCAGACACGATGTCACCAAATCTTCAGACCTAAATGGCGTATTCTCATACAAGACAGTGTACGTAGTTCACAAACTTGCCTGATCATGAATGAAAATAAGCATACATATCTTACAGATTGTCGGAGCTATTTTTGTTAGTGTTTGAACTTTTAAGTTGTGGTGCATTTTACCGCAAAAGAAAACTAAAATGCAGATAAAACACACGATTCAGTCTGATTACATTCCGACATATAGATCCACATGATCTCGGATTCCACGCTTGCTCGTAACCTTCGTACTGCCAGCACTAATGGCATGAGACAGCGAGATCAATCATAACAGCCTACAGGTTAGCTCAGATTAGCTTGCTACATTGCAAAGCACCGAGATTATAAAGCACAACTTCTTGAGCTGTCATGGTCGATTCAACAGACGATCATTGGATGTAGGCCTATTCACCGTACACATTTGATGATCTATGGGCCTGCTCCGAAAGTGAAAGGGTTGCGCTTTCACACATATATCCAATGATACGGAAACTGCAGTGCATGGTTTATTCACTGAAGGTTCACAGCATGGAGGAGAATTGAAATTTGATCAAAACAATTTTAAAATTGAAAAATAAAGCACACTAGAACTATTACGACTTATTGAATAATGGAAAAACGAGCTCATGCCACTCTGTTGTTGGGATTCCTAGCAGCGAAGCAGACTTCATACGTTCGAGTTTCTTTTACAAAGCCCACATCCGGGTCAGCCCTGGGGGACTTGGGTGGGGTTAGCTACTTTTTAGTTCCCAGGGTCACCCTGGTTAGCCTCACACTGTGGGTTTCTCCCTCTATTCTAAGGCAGGTGTTTCTGTCTACCCTTGGTCCATTCACCTGTATTTTCCTTTTTTAAACTGTCCCTACTGTCTGCGCTGCCTGTAGCTCTTGATATTGGATGTGTGTTGCAAAATGGTCGTAGGTTTATTTAGCGTATTACTTAGACCGGCTGGCAACATACATTCAATATTCTGTTTAGTTGGGTTTTTTTTTTTCAGTAGCAGTGCAGGCACGTCCTGAGAAAGTCTTGTTGCGGTCGGGACGTTAAGCAATGTACAACCAACCAACATTCTTTTACAAAGCAGTATACACATACAAACCACTGAATCACTTTGAAGTTTGAAAATACGTGCCTTTATTTACAGTTCACTATAACACTGAACCACCTTACTGAGAAGATGCCCACTGACATAGAAACATCGAATCAGATTAGAAGCTGTAACACGCAATGTTTATGGATCATTCATTGACAAAACCCCAGCTTTACCGCACCTGGGAACTTTGAAAATAGATGACAATCCGGCATCGCAGTGGAACTCTGTACGCATGCACATAATATAACAAACACGAGACGAACATTTTCAGAACGACTTAGTTGGGAAGACCCAATAAAGACAAAATAGTAGACTATCTTTGGACCCGCTGCTGAAGAGTGGCGTCGGAAGATATTTGCCCGACGGCGCAGGGATAGGGGTGGAGTAGGATCCTCCAGGCGTGGCTGTGGGATCCACAGGGCGTTACTAAGGGTACAGGGGCACATCAGCTACCTAATCTGCCAAGAGGTGATTCCATTGTTTTGTGGGGTCGTAATTTCCAGCCAAAAGACGGAGTGGGCCTTGAGGCGGCGAGTTAGGGGGCGAAAATTTGAAAAAACCGTAAAAGATAACTGGCACAGAGCGTGGGAGTGTTTCACTTCTTAATTTTAGACATTGTAGAGAACAATAACGTCTATCATATGATGTGCATTAGAATTGTGTTTGACTGTTAAAATAAATACTCTGCTGCAGTTATAACCCGTCCAAAACATTTGCTTAGTTACCGTGTGGTTGACCCACACAATTTTCCTGGTTACCTAATTACATCCGGAGGCTGATTTTAAAAAAAAAATGTGCTTATTGTGCTATTAAGGCTACTTTACAGATTAGGAGATAGATCAACAGCAAGACATGTATTCAGCATGCTAGTTGAAGGGTGCTGCCATATAGTTTGGTGCCTCAAGCGCCAAACTATTATGGCACCACCTTGAGCTATCAGTCAAAGGTATGTCAAGAAGTGGGTGGATGTATCCGGATAAAAAGTGTTAAATAAAATGACACCATTTTAACTTGAGGTAAAATGTTAATGTGAAATGTTTGCTGTTTGTTTGTTTTTAGAGGATGTCAAGAGAAAACTTGAGAGTCTGAAATCATATTATCGAAGACTTAAGAAACAGAATCAAGAATCATCCCCTACGGGTTCAACAGGTGGAAAGAGGAAGGACTGGGCCCATTTCAACCGTATACACTCCTTTTTGGACGTGTTGAATACAGTGGCAGCACTGTGACATGCAGTGACACTGGCACTCTCGAGGAGAGTATTTCTCCAACCCAATTGACAGTAAGTGCCATTTTTAAACTCTAGAGTTTTGCCACTGGACAGCACCAGGTCGCTTAAAAAAGTCTATGAGTGCGTCTCTCACAGCCATGCCTGAAGCATATTGCGCTTGGTCACCACCAGCGACCACCTGAAGCCCGAAGAGATTGGCATTGATATTGTTCCGCCATTCACCCGGCACCATTTGGCGGTCTACACCCTGTTCGTAGTCAACTGCCCCAGGGCCACAGTAGCGCTGATCTCTTGCATCTCTCATGAAGTTGTGGAGGGCAAGAGTGGCGAGTACAAGCTTTTTCGCATGCCTGGTCAGGTGCAAGCTTTATAGCAGAATGGTAGATGCCGAAACGACATGCCAAAATCCCAAAGGCATTCTCTACAATGAGGCCTTGCTCTGCTCAACCTGTAGTTAACACCTTTTTGTCTTGGCTGAGGCCTCTTTCCGGGTATGGCTTCATGAGCTTTGGGAGAGTCCGAAGGCAGAGTCAGCCACAATGAGGCTGGGTATGGGGACATTTGTGTTTGGAGTTGACAGCGCTAGTGGGAAGTTGAGTCTGCCATCTTCCAGGTCGCGCTTCCTTGGATGCGTTCCAGATGGCAGCATCGCCAACCCTTCCCTGAGCACCAGCCTCAAAATATTGAAATTTGTAGGTGGCATCCACAAGCGCAAACAATACTATGCTGTGAAATCCACAGTAATTGTAATACAATGATCCACCATTGCGGGGACATTGTATGCGGACGTGCTTGCTGTTCAGAGCTCCGATGCACCGCGGGAAATTCCACATGAGATGGAACTTGTCCTGGATCTCCTTCCACTGTCCCTCAGTGCTTGGTGTCTGCACAACATTTAAGAAAAGCATAATACATCAGATATTTCATCATGTAATTGCCAAAAAGCTAATGCTGTTTTGTTTGGTTTTTCTTGAGATTGACATTGCATCTACATCATCAACCGTACATGAAGATGAGTGCAGCCCCCACAGTGGTTGTAGTGCCGACATTCAATTGTTGGCCGACAGGATCCAAGCCGCACAGCGGAAAACTGATCAGCAGAACCCTGAAGTTGCTGGATTTACATCACTACCCCCCTCAAAAAAGCGAGTGTCGGGAGCAAGACCCTTTCCAAGCCACCAAAGGCCGACTTTGAAGACGCTGCACTAGGCTTCTTCTACCATCTGACAGAAGAGAGGTAAAGCCAAACACTAGGAGACCCGCAGCACAACTACGTTCTGACTGTGGCAGACTGATTAAACCAACTAAAAAGTGTAAAATGCAGAACTATGGTTAAACACAAAATTGACAGCATAATCCACGATGCCTTGATGGAAGAAATATCAGAAGAATAAAGTATTTCACTTCAGTCACATCTCAACATTTGTGTGGTAGGTGTGTGCACAAAACTGGTCAAGGCGTATAAAGTTTTACACTTTTAATTTGGTTTAAGCAGCCTGCCACAGACTTGTTTAAAATAAAAAAAAAAGGTTCAAAAACTGTGTGCGCTATGATTATGAAATTTGGCGCACAAAACAAAGACAGCATGTGGAATGTTCAGACAAAGTTTTATCTTCATAATGAAATAATTTTATAGTTATGAGACATGCATTCCAAAAAGTATGTTTTGTTTTTTTTTGCCCCCCCCCCCCCCCCCAACAACAACAAAAAAAAAAAAACCCATGTCACAATGAGAAGCCTGTATATCAGCTAAAATAGGTAGAAACAAAGTAGGAGGATAATACTACACAATAAACCTTGATATGTATCGGTGTGACACGCCGCATTGTTGTCCCAAAATTTTTAATGTACCTATTTATTTACATTAAAATATATATTTAATTTTTTTTTTTTTGGGGGGGGGGGAGGCGGGGGTGTGGGAGCGGGAAGGGGGGGAGGGGGTGCGGGGAAATGGGGGGGGGGGGGGGTCCGGGCGATTGGCTCACGTGTTCATCAATAGTGGGTATGTTCGTGGCCAGTAATCCGTCCGCCGTCGTCCGTGGTAAACTTTAACGTTGGCGACTATTCAAACCACAGTCCTCAAACTTGGCCCAAGGACACTTTGTGGCAAGACCTGTTTATACATACAAATTCGAGTGACTCCTCACAAAGGTCACACCCCCATCCGGGTCAGCCCTGGGGGACTTGGGTGGGGTTAACTACTTTTTAGTTCCCAGAGTCACCCTGGTCAGCCCCACAGGGTGGGTTTTTCCCTCTATTCTAGGGCATGTGTTTCTGTCTACCGGTATTTTCCTTTTTAAAACTCTCCCTACTGTCTGCGCTGCCTGTAGCTCTTGATATTGGATGTGTGTTGCTAAATGGTCTTAGCTTTATTTAGGCCCCATGTCGTAGGTTTATTTAACGTATTAGACCGGCTGGCGACATGCATTCAATATTCTGTTTAGTTGGGGTTTTTTCACAAGCAGTGCAGGCACGACCTGAGAAAGTCTTGTTGCTGTCTGGACGTTAAGCAATGTACAATAAATCACAAAGGTCACAGGTCAGAAAATAGGTAACAAAATAGGTATATTTGTACATAAATTATGATTTCTTAAATACTGTTCACAACTTCTACCCAAACTTGGTACATATATACCTTTCTATGCATACTGTTTTGGTTGATTCAGATTTGGTTGGAAAGGTCAAGGGTCACAAGAGCTCAGGAATTAGGTAAAAAATAACCATATTTTAACAATAGACGTTTTTTTTTCTCAATTATTCTTCACAACTTCAAACCCAAACTTGCCACAGAAATACCTGATGGTAAGACCTAGCTGTGCATTACTAATGTGGATGGCCCCTCGGAAAGGTCAAGGATCAGAAGAGCTCAGGAAATAGGTCCAGGATAGCCATATATTGACAAGAGATATTTTATACTTCTCAAATACTATTCACAATTTCAAACCCAAATTTGGTACAAACATACCTGATGGTAAGACATAACTATGCATTCTAATTCGGCTGGCCCTTTGGAAAGGTCAAGGGTCACAAGAGGTCAGCAAATGTGTGTAGAATGCCAATATTTGATAAAATTGTAGGTAATCAAAATGTTGACATTTTTTTTTCTATAAAATTTGGCACAAACGTAGCTGATGATAAGACCTTCCTATGCATACTAATTTGGTGGACTCATCGCAAAGGTCAAGGGTCACTGGAGTGGGTGGGGGTGACTGATAAGAAATGATTTCATTTTGAGAAAACGTGGATTTTGCTGGTGCAGATGCCAACCCTTTCTTTATTGTCACAAAGGTCCCACATCTATAAATCGGTCATAGACTGAGCCATAATGGCTTTGCCTTTCTTGTTTACCATAACATGACTATGATACACAGGAACTATTGCAGATACACTTTCTAACTCTTCCTTTTATGTTCAGCATGCTTGTCTACTTTGTTTCTATCTGTTTTAGAGGGTGCACAGGCTCCTTGTTGTGACATGCTTTGGGAGGCAATGAAAATTGGGTTCTGGAAGAGCCCTTTTGCAAATAAGTGAACAGTTCTTCTTCTTACCTTTACATGTGTGTCCTTCAAAGCATTGAAGATAGCAAGGCATGTTTCAGGGATGATGTATGCTAAAGTGGACACCGGTATACGGAACAGGAAAAACAGCTTGTTGTAAGGTCCTCCTGTACACACAATCATAAAAAACCTTTGTAATTTAGAAATAGTACCAAGCTATCCACAGAATATAATGTCATTATATCTTGCATCATGGTGACAGGATACAGCAGAATGCCTGAGACATGATATATGTGTTCAATGTCTTCTTTTGGAGAAGTGATGCTTCTCTTTTTATACATCACATCTCATAAATACAGTGTGTGGGTGTGACTGTAGATGTTACATGGAGGTAGATGTTAACCATATCACTCCTTGTTCCCAGATGCTGTAAACTGCCCAGTTTCCTCACAAGTGGTTCTGCTTAACATAAGTTTGCACTGATTTTGTTTTGACAGAAAAATTAACATCTTCCACTTGAAACAGTGCGGGCAAACAACAATGTTCCAACAAGGTCTTGGGGTTATCGGCCTTACATCGCACCCAAACTGTTTCACACGGCTGCATTTGTTCTGTTGGCGAAAACGCTACGAGAATCGTTGGTGTGTAAGACATTGGGATGATTTAGTTTACCGAGTATCAAAACAAATTACTCGGTTGGTGTCGCAAAACCATTGTGGGTCACAAAATGAACATAAACATTATCCCCCCGCCCCACGCACACAAAGACAAAAAAGAAAGGTTTGTTTAGTGTTTCATCAGTTTGAAAAATAGGGTAGGTAGGTTTTTTTCCCGTGTTTTTATTTTTAATTGAAGACAGCAATGTTTTAATACTTGCCGTATTTCGTCTGTGAAAGTGCATAAATAAAACAGTCTATACTTTACCTTTCTGTTGTTTCACATATTGTTACTTGGTGTGTGTGTGTGTGTGTGTGTGTGTGTGTGTGTGTGTGTGTGTGTGTGTGTGTGTGTGCGTGCGTGCGTGCGTGCGTGCGTGCGTGCGTGCGTGCGTGCGTGCGTGTGTGTGTGTGTGTGTGTGTGTGTGTGTGTGTGTGTGTGTGTGTGTGTGTCTCCAGCTTCTGTGGCAGCTGATGTGCAAGCAAAGCAAAAGCCTTTTACCTCAATTGAGGTCACACGATTGCCCAACTCACACAGTCCAATCACGTTCTAAACTAATATTGACTTTTGTTGTGGTCGAGTGCACAGCGCACTGCTTTAACTCGTTTATAATAATTAAATTATAGATCATGAAAACCCCCAATATAAAACAAGCATGATTTACATGTAGTGTACAAGTTTACACAAATTGGCTTGGCTTGACTTCGCGAACGAAGATTTTATAGGAGTTGCCCACGACGTCTGCAGGCTTGCTCGTGGCTGCGGAGGCCAATCCGAGACAGGCAGGTTCGACCGCAGTGGCTGCAGGGGAAGGTATGGCCAGGGTTCTGAGCTGCGGCATCTCTGTTTTTTCTCCTGAGCCGCTTGTCCTTAAGGCTAGCTCTGTGAGAGTCCTCAAAGGAGACAGCTGCCTTGTAAATGGTGGAGCGCCAGATGTCACGGTCCGCAGCAAGCGAAGACCACTGGTGGTGGTCGATTTGGCAGGCACTAAGTGACTTCTTGAGACAGTCTTTGTATCTCTTTTTTGGTGCCCCTCTGTCACGGTGTCCAGTAGCAAGCTCGCCGAACAGGGTGATCTTTGGTAGGCGATGATCCTCCATCCTGGAGACATGCCCCGCCCAGCGGAGCTGTGTCCGCAGCAGCAAAGCCTCGATGCTCACAGTTTCAGCCTGTTCAAGGACCTCGACGTTGGTGACATAGTCACCCCAGTGAATGCCCAGGATGGTACGCAGGCAGCGTTGGTGGAAGCGTTCGAGGAGTCGTAGTTGGCTTCGGTAGAGGGCCCAGGACTCGGAACCATACAGCAGGGTGGTGAGGACCACAGCTCTATACACGCTGATCTTGGTGCCTGTTTTCAGCTGTTGATTGTGCCACACCCGCTTGAAAAGTCGCCCGAAAGCGCTGTTCGCTTTTGCCAGCCTGCTGTCAAGCTCCTTGTCCAGCTTGGCGTCCGACGTGATAACGCAGCCAAGGTAAGTAAACTGGTGCACTGACTTTAGTTCAGACTCGCCAATGGTGATGTGAGGAGGGCGATACACTGTCTTGGGTGCCGGCTGATGGAGGACCTCTGTCTTTTTCAGACTGACCTCGAGTCCAAAGAGCTGGGCAGCATCTGCGAAGCAAGTCGTGATGCGCTGCAGGGCTCTCTCTGTGTGTGCAACGAGGGCAGCATCATCAGCAAAAAGCAGCTCACGAATCAGTTGGTCTAGGGTTTTCGTGTGGGCCTGCAGTCGTCTGAGGTTGAACAGGCTGCCATCGAGACGATACCTGATGTACACTGCATCGTCATCATCGAGGTCCACTGTGGCCTGCTTCAACATCATGCTAAAAAAGATGGTGAAGAGGGTCGGTGCCAGCACGCAGCCCTGCTTTACGCCGTTGAGAATAGGGAATGGTTCTGAGAGGTCATTGTTGAGTCTGACCTGACCTTGCTGGTCCTCGTGTAGCTGGACAATCATGTTGAGGAACTTTGGGGGACAGCCAAGTCGCTCCAGGATCTGCCACATGCCTTGCCTGCTCACAGTGTCGAACGCTTTTGTTAGGTCGACAAATGTTACGTACAGCCCTTTGTTCTGCTCGCGGCACTTCTCCTGTAGCTGTCTCAGCACAAAGACCATATCGGTGGTGCTCCTGTTTGCTCTGAAGCCACACTGGCCCTCTGGGAGTTGGTCTTCAGCGATGGCAGGTACCAGCCGATTCAGGAGCAGCCTTGCAAGGATTTTCCCAGCAATGGACAGCAGGGTAATTCCCCGATAGTTGGAACAGTCAGACTTCTCGCCTTTGTTCTTGTACAGGGTGATAACGACTGCATCACGGAGATCTTTTGGTAGTGTTCCTTCCTCCCAGCAGCAGAGAAAGAGGTCATGGAGCTTGTTGTGCAGTGCTGTGCCTCCATGTTTCCAGATCTCTGGCGGTATTCCATCAATGCCTGCTGCTTTGCCACTCTTGAGCTGGTGGATGGCTGTGAGGGTCTCTTCAGCGGTGGGCGGTTCGTCCAATTCAACCTTTACTGGGAGGTGTGGGATTTGTAGGATGACTGCTTCTTGAACAGTGCGCTCAGCGCTGAAGAGGCTCTGAAAGTATTCCGACCAGCGGTTCAAGATGGAGGTATTATCTGTGAGGAGTGCCTGGCCATTCGCGCTTCGCAGGGGACTTTGTACCAGGTGCCTGGGGCCATACACTGCTTTCAGTGCTTCGTAGAAGCCCCTGTAGTCACCATTGTCAGCGCAAAGCTGGGTCCTCTGTGCAAGTCTGGTCCACCACTCATTCTGGAGATCTCTGAGCTTGCGCTGGAGACTGCTGCAGACGAGGCGGAAGGCAGACTTCTTCACAGGGCAGGAAGGCTGGGCTAGGTGGGCCTGATGGGCGGCTCTTTTTTTTGCTAGGTGTTCCTGGATCTCTACATCGTTTTCGTCAAACCAGTCTTTGTTCTTCTTTCTGGCGAAACCCAAGACTTCTGCAGAGGATTTTGCAATAGCAGTTTTCAGTTGTTCCCAAAGTGTTTCAGGGGAGGAGTCTACTGGGTCCGCTGTGTCTTTGAGCCTGCGCTGTAAATCTGTCTGAAA
>BTPG01000003.1:96750292-96758168 GCA_036245525.1 Semisulcospira habei | reverse complement strand
TTAAATGCAAGGTGTGCAGTGCCAGGAACAATAACATCACTGGGACCTAGGTTTGGAAACTTGACTGTAAGTGTTTGGTTCTGGTCTATGGTACTAAGATTGTTTGTGATGACTATTGTTTGACGAATGCCCTTAACACCCAGGGGCTCACGTAGTTTTCTGTATGGGTCTAACTTTGATCCATAAGACTGTGTCATTTTTATTATGCACAATAAAAAATAATAAATTAATAAAACAATGGCAGCGGGAGGATTTAATCATGAAGATTTTGAAATGGATGACATGTATGCCTCAGATACCAGTATCACAGATATGACTGGAATGGTAACTAGTTCTAGTATGTATCACAAACTGTTAAAAGACAAAGTAAACTCATTTTATGACAGTGTTGGTGCACACCCAGAAGTCTTGGATCCTAATCAGTTTGAATGTGATAAAGGACACTTATTTGTAAATACAGACAGAGGGAAAATAAATCTAACACATAAAAATAATCCTTCTAAGTTTAGAGCGTTAAGTACAATTAAAGGTGAAGTAGGTGGTATCTCTGGGTTGGCAAGATACCTTGGAATTGGTGGGTCTCCTGTCCCCCCAAGACTTGTTAGTGCGCTTCACAACACGCAAACAAAGTTGCCAACAGAGCAAGATATTGAAATGGCACTAGTAACAAGTCTGCCAGAAATAACAAACACAGTGATACAAGAAACCTCATTTACTGAAGGGCAATTAAATGATGCTATGAAAGCAATAGACGATCCACCTTTGTCAATGAGGGAGATTGTGGGATTGGATAAATCACTGCAGACAATAAGAGGTGAGATGGTAAACAATGTAGCCAAACTAGGAGAGCTTTATAAACATATAGAACGAGAAAAAAATAAACTGGCTACCGCAGACAATGGGAATCTTGACACAGAAATGAAAGAAAGAATACAACACAGATTAAATGATTTGCAGATAGAAAGATCAGGAAGGTTAGTAGCGATTAGTATTGGAAGACAGAAACTGAAATCACAAGTTAACAGGATAAGGGAAACTATTCAGAAAATACTTCACGAAGACACTACTCTGGCTGAGAGACTTAAAACACTTTTCAGAGAACAGGGTATCACAATTGCCAGTTTAATTACTGCTCTGGGATTTATTATTAGTACTGTAGTGTTAGCTGTCTCCGGTGCTGGTGGACCCGGTGGTAGTCCAACACCGCCAGCCCCGGCACCTCCACCAGCCCCCACAGATCCAAAAGATTTACAGTCGTGGGTAAAGAAACAGTTGTCTCACATATCAGACCTGCTTAAGAAATTGGCACTGAAAGCAATGGACGCGTTACCGAATTTAATTGGCACGGTTGTCAGCTGGTTGATTAATACAGCGGCAAAGGCAGTAGGGTTTATGGCAGAAAATGTTTGGATCTTTTTGGTGACAGTAGGAGGGTTAATGATAGGTTATTTAATGAAACAGGTAAAGAAGTAATATTCCTAATCCTGTTAATCCTATTGTCATTGCAGTTCTCTCGGATTCATTTGTGTCAGGGATTGGTATTACTGGCTGTATGGTTGTTGGAGCAAGGGAAGTAATCACTTGTAATGGTTTTTTCAACTGTACATGCGCAGTTGTTCCTCCTAAATTTACAGTTTTATTGAGACCTAGTTTTTGATCAACACCAGCAACAATGATTTCATTATTATAATTTGTTATTGTTCCCATTTGGAGTTGAAGGTCAGATGGTAACATGTACAACCCAGTGCCAACTACAAAGTCAACTTTTGATCTAGCATTATCTGAGTACATCTTGGTAGCGTTGTATGCTAGATGGGAGATCAACTGATGAATTTACTGAATCTTCAAGATTAGCGAGAAACTCTTTTTGCGAATCGAATTTTCCACTTCCATTCAAAATATTTGATTTTGTTAGTGATTGTGCACCTAGTATACACCAGACATATGTTCTGATAGACTCATTTACGCGCTCCATTCCTGCTTGAGTAAATCCGTCACTCTTGTCTAAAATAAATGTGGTCCAGGCGTTAGTCTGCTTCTGCTCAATTCAGCCTAACCAGACTTCAGATTTTGATGAGAATGAAGTGTAACCGGGGTAATAATCTTGAGGGTATTGTCTGTGACTCATAGCATAATACAGTGTACCCATACCGTTGTGATCATCAAGTTTTTGTGTAAAGTCATACCTGGGGGCCAGGGTTGATGTTAAACTCATTACAGATGCGTTCAAATGCTTTCATATCCATGGGGTTGTTAAACCTGTTGAAACTGGATTCAGTTGGTAGTGGTGTATGCAGTTCTGACAGTATACGTCTAAGCTGGTAGTAAGTGTGAAAACGATACACAGACCTAATCAGTTTGTTTGAGTGATTCAAATGGTCTGTAAATGAAACACCACAGCCTGTAGTAGAACATAGTATAGCAAAGTTAAGTTGGTTTTGAAACATCTGTAGTGGACTTGAAGACCACTTTCTTGCTGTAGAGTCATCTGTTATTTTAGGGTTTAGGTAATGGTCAAATGGGTTTGGTACTTTGACTTGAAATAAATCTTGTTCAGACACAGCAATATCAAGCTGGTTTAGTTGAATTATTTTCTGTTCATAAGTAGGTGCAACATTGTATTTGGCATCCACATTAAATTGAAATGCGTTTGTTGTGGTAATAGCTGGTGATTTAAATTCCATCCTTTTTATATGAGATAATAAAAATGTTTATTACCTTAACAAATCTTGACACAAGCAAACCAGTGTTGTTAACTAATGGGATTGATAATCGAGATGGTAGTAAGTCTGTAGCTATCCATGAATTGTTCTATACAGTAAAATGGTTTAGTGTAGAAGATGATATATATAATACAGTAAATTTTGATGGTAAGACTGAAGCTTTACCGCCTGGGTATTATGACTTTTGTACTATAGCTGAATGGTTTCAAAGTAAATTTAAAATTAAAGCAACTTTAAATCCAGCTAACCTACTTGTTACATTAGAATTTCTGACACAAAATTGGTTAAAAATTTCAGACAGATTTGCATATTTACTTGGATTTTATATTGACGAAGATTGGTGGAGATCAGATGATATAGATGAAGTTATGTTTGGTATTATAACAATGAAGACAAAAAAACTTAAAATAACTAGAAAACGACCTGTCAATTTGTCAGTACATACTGTACTAAATGTTTATTTGAAAGAACTAAACACATCTGAGAATGTTCACAATGGAAAGCCTTCAACTTTTTTGAGATGCTTACCTACTGGAACTGCTCAGTATTGTGAAAGTGTAGTTGTTAGATTTCCTAATTTACAGTTTAAGGAATTATGTTCCAGTTTCATTGAGTCACTAAGTTTATCTGTAACTAATCAAGATGACAAACCAGTTGTTATGCATGATTTTAGTGTAGTGTTAGAAGTTAAATAATTTTATTTTTGTTTATAAAAATAAGTGGTCTTGGTCCAAAGCGAACAATCATACCAGTTGCGTGTCCGGTAACAGAGTTGAAAGATTTGGCTGACGTACAGGATTTTGAGAAGGAGGGAGAAATTGGAGAAATATACGGTTTTGAACTTGATTCAACTGGCATGTACAAGAGGAAAGTAATTGTTGACATGAAAGACGGTGAAAAACAGATTCCTAAACTTGGTCAGCTGCGTGATGTTACTGTTCCTGTTCCAGTAAATAACGTACCCTACAACTTAATACATGTTGGTAATAAATGGGTTGTTTCGCCTGTGCCTGCACCACCTCCAACAATTGACTGGGACATAAAGTTGGAATTTATTAGTCCTTATGTATACACTGATGACGAAGGTGCCTTAGCGTTTAGGAAAGTTGTTAACTCTGGGCCGCTGATTGTAAGCCATGTTCCAAGCTTTGCTTCAGATGACAATAGCAGAGATAAACTGAAAGTTGAAAATTATGAGAAACGGAGATATCTTCTTACACATAGGAAGGGCAGGTCTGATGCGATGGTCGTGTTTGCACCAATAAACTTTCCCATCGCAAAAGAAGCGACAATAGTATTTGAAATTATCATGGGATCAGTAACTACTGCTAAAGAGACAAATATTGCGCAGGGGATTAAACTTGCGTGGAATGATTCTGTGACTGAATCATCAAAGGTCTTTATTGGTATTACAAAAAATGTTGATGTTATTAATGTTTCGAGCAGTGAACCCGCTGTCAAGGTGGTGGTTGACAAAACAACTTTTGTTCGTCTAAGTTACATAAACCTTGAACACATTGATCTTGTTGCATTTTATTATGCTAGCAAATTATTTACTTTTGAAGAGTTGCAAAATGTAATTGCTGATTAAATAAAAAATATTTGTGAATAAAAAAAATGGTAAACTTCTATCCGCAACAACCGACGCATGAGACTGTGTCATCATTTGTGCCTGATCCGCATATGCCAATTGCATCAGATAAAACATTACCGGCAGATGCATTGAGATTAAATAATATTACAGAAGCTTTAAAATATTTGGAGAGTGAGGAGGCGAGGTACTCACGGTGCAAAAGACGGAATAAGACCTTTTTCAATTCTGTACAAAACACATCTATAGCTGTTGGCGCTTTTTCAGCTGGTTGTTCTATATGGGGTATTGTGTTAATTTCAACTGGAATTGGAAGTTTAATTGGAATAGGATTGGAAGGAGCTAGCATTGCCACAGGATTGGCTTGCTTTGGTTTGGAGGCCTTAAACAAGAGGTTTCACACGAAATTACAGAAACATGAAGCATTGAGTACTTTGGCGGGTGCGAAGCTGAGCAGTCTTAAACTTATTATCAGTAAGGCATTGAATGATAATTTTGTTGATGACGAAGAATTTAAGCGCGTCCAAGATGATTTAAATAACTACAAACAAATGAAATCTGAAATACAAAATAAAATGCGTAGTCAGTCTCCAGTGAATGTTGAAGAACTAAAGGCTAGTTTTTTAGCAGAGGGAAAAAGGATAGGGGTACAGGAAACCACAGAAAAACTACACATTCTTTTAAACAAATAAAAATCAGATTTGGTAATCGTTTAATAATGTCATACACTTCACAGAGAGATGACACGCCACTTACACAGTTTAGGCCAACACCATCTGCACCACCGGAATATTATTGAGAAAAAAAAAGTTTTTAGTTGCCCTTGTATCTTAATAAAAAAAGACTTAGTATACGTGACTAGAGTCAAGTTGTTATTAAGTACTTGTAAGTAATTCGGGTAAGTAATTAATAAGTTCTTAATGGTAAGTAGTTAATAAGTTCCTATTGTAACTCACTTTAAGGTAACCTTAAGTTAGTTGTAACTTAAAATTAAAACAAAACTTATCTTTAGGTTTAGATGATGTTTCTTAACAAAACACATAAATCCCTTCGTAGCGAAACACATTTTGCTTTCAAAATGACTACACAACGTGTATAGACGACTGCATCGGGCAAACTAGTCAGCCTAACAAGCAGAGGCCACTCATGACCAGCAAAATCAACCTACACCCTTTGTCAGTGCATGAGTTACCAGTCATGTTCAAACTGGCTTGATCATGCCTGTTTCATTCTGTGTAGAAATAACAGTCAACAGTAAACACCCCACCTCGACATAAAATACAAGACGGATCTTAACTTAAAGCCTTTCTCTGTTTTCCAACAGGTTGCAAACTCATTTTAACTCTGTGTCTGTAAAGCCTTCATGGTGTTTATACAAAGAGCGGGTCAGCCCGTCCAAAATCTTTTGTCAGTGCTTGTAATGTTGTTATAAGCACAGACATAAAACAGAGCGGGGTAAAGGTATATGATTACTGTCTTTATGACAGGCCTCTCTCTGTGTAAGAAAGGGATGGGATTGACTGTGTGTGTGGGTGTTAGCCATTTACATTTAATGACAAATCAAAACGGGTGAACACATAATTGGAAAAATTAAAAATTCCATATTGAATAACCAGACAGGCGTGGTGAATACCGTGACGGGTGTGGTGCAAATCAATCTATTCAAAAGATTCCGATCCCGGTTTCAAAAGGCAATCTAGTCCAGACATGAAAATGTAAATAATTGCAGGCCTTTTGAATTTTTCAGAACATGTCTATTCGTATCTTACCTGAATTGAAGTGGGGGTCTTTCAGAACCAGTCAAGCGCAGACATGAGGTGTTTATGTATATGTAATTGCTTCGGGTTACAAGCACTGGTTTGTCCGGGTGTTTTGTCTATGGGGGGAGGGGGGGGATTTGAAGTATTATTAACACTATGACTGAGTTAACCCCTTAAATTCTCAGTCATAGTGTTAATGAAGATTCAGTTCTTTTTTTATATATCTAATTACAGAGAAAAATAAAAGGAATTTGAGAAAAAGGAAAGGCAAGGTCGTGTGCGTTTTTGTGAGCAAATAACATAGAAAAATGAGGACCATAGAAGATTCCCTAATTCTCTCATATTCTCTTTCTCTGCCTCCACCAAGCAAATCGAACAAACTGATAAATTCTGCATTTCTTCGGGAATTCCCGGAACTGTTGTCAAGTTATACAGATCGCCGATGCGATGTCTCCTTCCTGGGAGACTTTAACTTTCACTTCGACGACCGCTCTGACCCACAGGTGAATAAACTGAAAACTATGCTGGGTGACTTCGGTCTTTGCCAGCTTGTTGAAGTTCCGACTCCTCGTTCTGGCCACATCTTGGATTGGGTTGTGGTTCATAGTCAATGCAGTCTGTTGTCCTTGGAGAGAGTGCAGGACTGTGCTGATCTGTCTGACCACTTTCTTGTGACCTGTGGCCTCCCTTTCACCAAGCCTCCACCTCCTACACGGCTTGTTACATCCAGAAACCTCAGAGCGGTGTGTCTTACTTAACTTTAGGCTGATGTGAATGCCTTAGCAGACTCCATGATTAAACTGTTTCCTGACCGAGATCTCGATGGTCTCGTAAATGAATACAACAGCGGGCTTCTACGGGTCCTTGACAAACATGCCCAGCTGTCACTAGACGTGTTAGAGACCGTCCTTCTGCCCCCTGTGTGTCTGAGGGGGTAAGGGAAGCGAGACGCAGGAGGAGACGAGCTGAACGACGATTTAGGAAGACCCGACTCACTGTGTTCAAAGAGATCTTTGTTAAGGAGAGAGCAGCTGCAAGATCGTTTCTCTTAGCGGCCAAGAGACAGTTTTACTGTGACAAGATTGACTCTGCAGTGTCTTCCAGCAAACAGTTGTTCTTAGTCACTACCGAACTCTTAGGCAAATCAAAATCCACTTCCTTTCCATCTGACATCTTCCGTTCGGAACTGCCACAGCGTTTTTCTGATTTCTTTTCACGGAAAATTAGCCTTCTGCGTGATGAACTGGACTCTCGTTCATCCGCACAAGCTACTTTTGCTGTGTACGACGGTCCCATGCTTTCACATTTTGACCCTGTCACAGAGAAGGAGATTTTTTGAGCTACTTGTTAAATCACCCTCCAAGAGTTGCATGTTGGACCCGATCCCATCCTCTCTCACAAAACAGTGCCTTTCTGAACTTGTCCCGGTGATAACTGCCATTGTCAACACATCTCTTTCCACATGTTCAGTCCCTGGACAGTTTAAACAAGCTGTAGTTACGCCTATCTTGAAAAAGCCAGGACTCGATACAAATAACCTGAAGAATTATAGACCAGTTTGAAATCTCCCCTTTATTTCAAAGATTCCTGAGAAAGTCGTCCTTGGACAGCTTCAGAACCACAGTCTGCCTACAGGAAGGATCATAGCACAAAGACTGCTGTACTGAGTGTCCTTGATGGCCTCTTCGTAAAGGCAGATGAGAGATTCGTCTCTCTTATGGCCCTCTTAAACCTCAGTGCAGCATTCGACATACTTGATCATTCCATTCAACTAAAAAGGCTGGAGGTGACATATGGAGTGA
>BTPG01000003.1:96530292-96742792 GCA_036245525.1 Semisulcospira habei | reverse complement strand
TAAAAAATGGTAAGGTACATTAACTTTTCAGCTTGAATTACTAAACGTTCTCAGAATGGGTATAATAACCGTTATATCAGTGATTAGCCATCCCATTGGCCTACAATTTCATAACATTGGTGTGACATATAATGCTCACAAAAAGTACAGGGCGTCATAATTTCACGTTGAATTACTCCTCCTTGGCTTGACTTCGCGAACGAAGATTTTATAGGAGTTGCCCACGACGTCTGCAGGCTTGTTCGTGGCTGCGGAGGCCAATCCGAGACAGGCAGGTTCGACCGCAGTGGCTGCAGGGGAAGGTCTGGCCAGGGTTCAGAGCTGCGGCATCTCTGTTTTTTCTCCTGAGCCGCTTGTCCTTAAGGCTAGCTCTGCGAGAGTCCTCAAAGGAGACAGGGCGTCATAATTTCACGTTGAATTACTATAATGTGGGAAAACACCTTACATCTGCAAAATGCAGCCATCTTTTGTGTCTGATTAATGTTTAAACTTTTGGGGACATTTAAATAATTTAAGCTAACAGTAATACATCGTTTACTTTTTGTGAGCAGTATTTGTCACACCAATGTTGTGAAACTGTAGGCCACTGTGATGGCTAATCACTGATACACCCGTGATTATACCGATTCTTGGGACTTTAGTAATTCAAGCTGTAAAGTGTAATATACCTTACTATTTGTGAGCAGTTTATGTCACTTTGGCCGAGGCTGGGTCGACGCTGAGGATGGGACCCAACAGTACTAGCCCTTCCGCTGCCAGTGATCACGATTTGCGTGTTTGAAACCACCACACACGGGCCGACATTAGCGTGACGAACACAGTTATAACCGGGGACCAAATTAGGCGTATTGAACGCAGGACTAACTGACGTTAATCTACATGAGCAGGGGCTCGTGTAGGTTTATGTTTCCTGCAGATGGGTGGTCCCCTCCTTGCCCAGGCAGTTGAAATCATAATAGTCAGTGCCTGACCAGCGTTGCGCATCTTCCGTTTGAAGCTAATCTGATACGGCGACACGTACATTGTGATGGGGTTTTCCATCATCCATTTATGTCCATTAATTCCTTAGAGGCGTGACGCCTATGGATACGCGGCGAATCGCCGCGTATCCGTAGGCGTCACGTTTCCAATGAGTTAATAAAGGTTGTAGCCAAAGGCAAGTTAGCAAACAGACCTATTGTTTTGTGTCAAATGTTTCGCCGTTGCCAAATATTCTAATCAAGTGAACAGATCGCGTGTAGCACTGGTTTCAATCAGGACAAATTTCAAGAAGCAGCGAAGTCAATTAATAATCTTCCGAGGTCGAGAGCGCAGATGTAAAATGACGGTAAAGAGGCATAGATCCTCATGAGTCCCCGCATGTGCAGGGTCTCATGAGAATCTATGCCTCTTGTTGACATTTTGAGGGTGTTACAATTGCGGTTGTGTTGTCCTGTGATGAGCATGCATGTGTTAATCGTAGGAAACGATCCGTTATTTATTTGAGCTATCATGGTTACGATTCACGTACCTTTTTAATAAGATTTTCTGTTGTTTGCGCGTAGAGCGGAATTCGTTTTGTTATGATATGTTAAGTTTAGCCCAGAACGTTCTAGAAAGGTCGCACTGTCTAGTGACCTCGTATGTGTGACATTGGTGAATAGGGAACATTTTGCTACATTGTATAATCATAGTTGTTTACTGTGCGCGTGAAGTTACTAGCCGTTTTTTTAAATGTTTTTTGAAAGATCGTGAAGCTTCCAGAGGGTATAGGGAAGGTCCTTTACGATCAGACATACTATTGTGTGATGTCATTATATTATAGAGAACTGATTCATTGTCCTCGGTTCCTGAGAGGAGGAAAACAAGCAGACTGCCGTATATATAGAGAACTGATTCATTGTCCTCGGGTCCTGAGAGGAGGAAAACAAACAGACTGGCGTATATAGAGAGAACTGATTCATTGTCCTCGGGTCCTGAGAGGAGGAAAACAAGCAGACTGGCGTATATATAGAGAACTGATTCATTGTCCTCGGGTCCTGATAGAAGGAAAACAAGCAGACTGCCGTATATATAAAAAACTGATTCATTGTCCTCGGTTCCAGAGAGGAGGAAAACAAACAGACTGCCGTATATATAGAAAACTGATTCATTGTCCTCGGGTCCTGAGAGGAGGAAAACAAGCAGACTGCCGTATATATACAAAACTGATTCATTGTCCTCGGGTCCTGAGAGGAGGAAAACAAGCAGACTGCCGTATATATAAAACACTGATTCATTGTCCTGGGGTCCTGAGAGGAGGAAAACAAACAGACTGCCGTATATATAGAAAACTGATTCGTTGTCCTCGGTTCCTGAGTGGAAGAAAACAAGCAGACTGCCGTATATATAGAACACTGATTCATGGTCCTCGGTTCCTGAGAGGAGGAAAGCCAGCAGACTGCCGTATATATAGAACACTGATTCACTGTCCTCGGTTTCTGAGAGGAGGAAAACAAGCAGACTGCCGTATATATAGAACACTGATTCATTGTCCTCGGTTCCTGAGAGGAGGAACACAAGCAGACTG
Organism: Semisulcospira habei; assembly: GCA_036245525.1. Taxonomy (NCBI): domain Eukaryota; kingdom Metazoa; phylum Mollusca; class Gastropoda; family Semisulcospiridae; genus Semisulcospira; species Semisulcospira habei. The sequence continues at coordinate 96,740,244 of BTPG01000003.1, read as the reverse complement.
CCGTATATATAGAACACTGATTCACTGTCCTCGGTTCCTGAGAGGAGGAAAGCCAGCAGACTGCCGTATATATAGAACACTGATTCATTGTCCTCGGGTCCTGAGAGGAGGAAGGCATTAACAATGAGCGGTCTGTTGAGACAGATGGTCGTCTTGTACAGGTGGTCGCCTTCACAGGTTTGACTGTACCGCGATATAGCCCATGTGATGACAATCTGCTTATCTCGGTGCACATCCTAACTGCCTAGGCTACACGCTGGCTGGCCCGTACTGACAACACACGGCTTAACCAACCGGACGTTTGTCTCAACACTGAAATCAAACCTAAACTAGTGTCTTCAGCTGACGCTTGTATTGCTTCAGCGAGCGACGAACTGCTCAGTAATTAGCCGCGGCGGCGCAGCTGGTTGTGCTCACAGGCTTAGCAAATTGCTATTTAGTACTTATGATATTTGTTTTGCAGGTTCAGTTCAGTGTACTGACATCGTCAGCTCAGTTCTGCATTCATCTCTCCGTGCACAAGAATAAAGACCAGGCAGCGCCGCGTCTTGAGGCTTAGGCCCACTTAAACGCTTCCTTTGATGGCAACCACGCAGAACTTTTAACTAAGGCAGCAGTTTACTGTTTGTACACCAGCCAAGTGCGCCGGTGACGTAACAGTAGGACACGAACGTTAGTCCGTCTGTGCCATTTATATTGTTCTCGTGATTGTCAGTCGCAACGCAGAAAGTCACGGACAACAGTATACACAGGGGTGTAAGGACATCTTATACTGTATGGCATGGTCATTGGTTTAATTGTGGATGTGATCCGGATAAGATTCGGCCCGCCGCCTCTCACAGTTTCCAGTGTTATCAGTGTATGACTGCTTACGACTGTCACTCTGTGATGTGATGTGTACCGGTATAGACGCAGCTTCAGGCAGGACGGAGACCTTCTGGACAATCGGTGTGCACAATGGTTCAGCCCTGGCGTGTGAACGGTTCGGCGCGTGTGATGCTAGGCCTACTTTTGGCGGGATGGACAGCCTCCGCCGCCGGTAGGAAGCAGCAGGAGCCAAGCATTGAGACGAAACGTGATGTGACGGAGCTTCAGACTGTCCGCTGTGACCGCCACCTTGCCGGTGTAGACTTCAGTCGGTAAAAACCGTCTTGTCGCAGTCTTTAATGATGATGATAATGATGATGCCCATTTTGTTCGCGCTTATAGCCAGTCACAAAAGTCTGCGCTATCAAAATAGACACGTTCTCTTTATCATCTTCGACACTTTACGTGACGGGTACCGGAAACTGCCGAGGATATCGACACGCTGTACGGTTTACCGGCGTATCGAAAAGTTGCCGAACCGCGGTTTTCCGGTGTACCGGTAAAACCGTGCAGCTACCTGGCTTAGTGACGCGCCGGATTTAACCATTTAGCCACGACGCACTACAGCAGGAGATGGATCGACCATAATAATTCAAAGGGAGTGCCAGATTACCTTGGCGTCTGAAAAAGCCAAGATAATCTGGCACTATCCTTAGATACTCACAAACCAGATAGGTGAGGCTAGCGCTGGCAGAATTGTACAACAAACCAAGGGGAATTACTCAGCGTTGGACAACAGTTAGATCCCCTGCCCCCGCCTATCAGGCACCCAATCGCCAGCCCACAGAGAAATACGCAGGTATAGAATAAGACAATCATTTGCATCTAAAAGGTGCATCAGGTCTCTTATATAACCCATGTCTTTCTCCGGAACTTAGGAAGTAGGTAGGGGAAACATACATACACAAACACGAAGGTGCATTACTATATGTGGTCGGGTAAATACCCTGAATTCCCACAGTAGATGCACAGAACATTACACAACAATGTAACGATACAAATTTGCCTCGAGTTATACTGAGATACTCACAAACCAGATAGGTGAGGCTAGCGCTGGCAGAATTGTACAACAAACCAAGGGGAATTACTCAGCGCTGGACAACAGTTAGATCCCCTGCCCCCGCCTATCAGGCACCCAATCGCCAGCCCACAGAGAAATACACAGGTATAGAATAAGACAATCATTTGCATCTAAATTCCTAAGTTCCGGAGAAAGACATGGGTTATATAAGAGACCTGATGCATCTTTTAGATGCAAATGATTGTCTTATTCTATACCTGCGTATTTCTCTGTGGGCTGGCGATTGGGTGCCTGATAGGCGGGGCAGGGGATCTAACTGTTGTCCAGCGCTGAGTAATTCCCCTTGGTTTGTTGTACAAATGTGGCACTATCCTTGAATTATCATAGTCGATCCATCTCCTGCAACTGGGGCGAAGTTGCTAAGGGACACCTCCAACAGTTGGGAAATGCGGGTGTGGGGTTATATGGGTCAGGCTGACTCATGAACATTGTCTGCTGGCTGGTAGTTGGGAAATGCTGGCGTGGGGTTAATGGATCAGGCTGACTCATGAACATTGTCTGCTGGCTGGTAGTTGGGAAATGCGGGCGTGGGGTTATATGGGTCCGGCTGACTCATGAACAGTATCTGCTGGCTGGTAGTTGGGAAATGAGGGTGTGGGGTTATATGGATCAGGCTGACTCATGAACATTGTCTGCTGGTTGGTAGTTGGGAAATGCGGGTGTGGGGTTATATGGATCAGGCTGACTCATGAACATTGTCTGCTGGTTGGTAGTTGGGAAATGCGGGTGTGGGGTTATATGGATCAGGCTGACTCATGAACATTGTCTGCTGGCTGGTAATTGGGAAATGCGGGTGAGGGGTTATATGGATCAGGCTGACTCATGAACATTGTCTGCTGGCTGGTAGTTGGGAAATGCGGGTGTGGGGTTATATGGATCAGGCTGACCCATGAACATTGTCTGCTGGTTGGTAGTTGGGAAATGCGGGTGTGGGGTTATATGGATCAGGCTGACTCATGAACATTGTCTGCTGGCTGGTAATTGGGAAATGCGGGTGTGGGGTTATATGGATCAGGCTGACTCATGAACATTGTCTGCTGGCTGGTAGTTGGGAAATGCGGGTGTGGGGTTATATGGATCAGGCTGACTCATGAACATTGTCTGCTGGCTGGTAGTTGGGAAATGCGGGCGTGGGGTTAATGTTACACTATTAGTGTATACGACCAATATCACGGTCGGGTAATTTTATAATTTCCAGTGATATGAAAATAACGAGGGTATAATTAGTACCACGGGCTCACGTGGAGTTGACAAGTGGCCGGCCCTACTAAGCTAAGACTAATGAATAAATAATGAGCCCTCGTTAGTAGTGAGGAACACAGACTCCTGCTGACAAAGAATAATTATGAGAGTCAGTAATAGGTTACTGATCAGCTAAGATCAGAGGACGCTGGCCACCATAATAGATGTGGAATAATTAGGAGAGACAGTAATGGGTCCCTGGTCAGCTAAGATCAGAGGACTCTGGCCACCATAATAGATGTGGAATAATTAGGAGAGACAGTAATGGGTCCCTGGTCAGCTAAGATCAGATTGATTGATTGATTGTACATTGCTTAACGTCCCGACAGCAACAAGGCTTTCTCAGGACGTGCCTGCACTGCTTGTGAAAAAAAAACTAAACAGAACATTGAATGTATGTCGCCAGCCGGTCCAATACATAAAATAAACCTAACACATGGGGCCTAAATAAAGCTAAGACCATTTAGCAACACGCATCCAATATCAAGAGCTACAGGCAGTGCAGACAGTAGGGAGAGTTTTAAAAAGGCAAATACAGGTGAATGGACAAAGGGTAGACAGAAACACATGCCCCAGAATAGAGAGAAAAACCCACCCTGTGGGGCTGACCAGGGTGACCCTGGGAACTAAAAAATACCTAACCCCACCCAACTCCCCCAGGGCAGACCCGGGTGGGGGTAGCTAAGATCAGAGGACGCTGGCCACTATAATAGATGTGGAATAATTATGAGAGACAATAATGGGTTCCTTTGATAGCTAGGATCAGAGGACGCTGGCCACCATAATAGATGTGGAATAATTAGGAGAGACAGTAATGAGTTCCTTTGATAGCTAGGATCAGAGGACGCTGACCAGCATAATAGATGTGGAATAATTATGAGAGACAGTAATGGGTCCCTGGTCAGCTAGGATCAGAGGGCGCTATCCACCAGAGCAGATGGGGGATAGATTATGGGCGACAGTAATAGCTCCTTTGACAGATAGGGTCAGGGGACGCTGGCCACCATGATAGATGTGGAATAATATGGGTGACAGTAATAGCCCCTTTGACTGGTTGAGACAAAGGGGCGATGCCCTCGGCCAGAACGGGTATATATATTGGGGGTAAACACCAGAACGGGAGAGCTCACAACGAAGAAAACGAGATAGAGAGAGAGAGCTCGCACAATGACCAGAACGAGAGAGCTCACAACGAAGAAAACGAGATAGAGAGAGAGCTCGCACAATGACCAGAACGAGAGAGCTCACAACGAAGAAAACGAGATAGAGAGAGAGCTCGCACAATGACCAGAACGAGAGAGCTCACAACGAAGGGAACGAGATAGATAGAGAGTACACAACGAAGAGAGTGAGATAGATAGATAGAGGGAGCTGAGAAGCGAGAGACCGAGCTCCGGTATTTTCGCCATTTTAGTATGCCATGCTAGTAGGTTGGTTGTGCCCAACCTATTAGACCCACGATGACCAAGAAATAAAAGACTCTTCTGGAAACACTCTTGTCTGGCTGCGTCTTCCATCTACAACACATTGCGTGTGTCTGCGGTAGTGCAACACTACCTTATCTTCTTATTTGGTGCCGTGACCAGGATCTCGGAACGGGAAGAAACAGAGGAACGAAGAAACAGAAAAACTAGACTATCAGCACCAAATCGACAGCCAACGACGCAAGGGTGGAAGAGCAGACCAGAAAGAGAAGAGAAGAGTGCAAGCCAACAACCCGAAGAGAAGAGAAGAGTTCGAGCCCACTTCAAGAAAAAGCAGAGTTCGAGCCCACGTCAAGGAAAAGCAGAGTTCGAGCCCACGTCAAGGAAAAGCAGAGTTCGAGCCCACGTCAAGGAAAAGCAGAGTTCGAACCCACTTCAAGGAAAGCAGAGTTCGAGCCCACGTCAAGGAAAAAACAGAGTTCGAGCCCACGGGACGTCTGCGAGTCATTCAAGACCAACAGCCGAAAGGATCACGGGGTAAGTGACTTTTTTCGTTTAACCCTTGTTGAGTCTTATATAGGAGCCAGACCAGTTAGCTAGAGTTGTGTTGTTGTTACATTTAAAAAGAAACAAAAATGGCAGAGGAAGTGTTTAGGATTTTAGGCGAAAAAGTAGAGGAAATGAGTCAGGCGATTAACGCCCAGAGTATAGGGCAGATGGTAGGAACGTTTGACGGAAAGCCTACCAAATTTAGGGAGTGGATAAAAGAAATTGACAAATATGCAGTGCTAATAAAAGCCCTCAACAGGCGCCCGGTCATTGCTTATCAAGCAAGCTCGGGGGTGGTGAGTGATTTTATCCACCGATTCTTACAAACGGAAGCGGCAGGGGATTGGGATGAACTGAAAAGGCAGCTAACCGTAAGGTTCGGCGAAATCGCCGATGAAAATCATGCTCTTGCGTTGCTACAGCGGGTGAAACAAAACCCGAGGGAAAGTGTGCCTCTGTACGCAGAGCACCTAATGACTCTGGCCGGCGAAGCCTTCCCGAGTCAGATGGGCGCTGCTGTGGTACAACGGCAACTAATAAATTTCTTTGTTGACGGATTGGCGCACGACTTTCTTAAGATGAAAGTCCTGAGGGACAACTCAAATACGTTAGATAGGGCCGTGCAGGTGGCCATGCAGGAGGAAAACCTTCGCCATAGGTTTGAGCTACGCACGATAAACAATCGGCCAGTTAGTCAGCCGAGAGCGACAGCTAGGGGTGGAGAAGAGGAGGCTATGGAAGTAGACCATGCTCGTCACCGTAATTGTTTTAAATGCGGGAGAGTAGGGCACCAGGCACGAAATGGCCGAGTGATAGGGACGGTTGGTCAGCAAACAATGCGTCCCCCGATTCAATGCTGGAAGTGTGGGGAACGAGGTCACATTCAGCGGGAATGTAGAAAGGCCAGAAACAGGCGGCCACAAGGTCAAAGAAGGTTTCCGCCGAGGCAGGAAAACTAGCAGGTTCTGCGGCACACGAAGCCGTTACGCAGGACCGGAAAAGTAGAAAGAGTCAGTTGTTTAGCATTAATGTAGCGGGTAGCCCTAAGTGCATAGTGTTCAAAATTGGGAAGCAAAGATTTCGTAGCTTGATCGATACGGGAGCAGAGGTGTCTTTGATTAGCAAGGGGGCTTACGATAAACTCAGTCATAAGCCAAAGTTAGGAAAGGGAGATGTGTCGTTACAGTCAGTTAGTGGAGAAGCTTTACAAGTATTGGGGAGTTCAGAATTAGAATTTACGGTAGCGGGGCAAAAGTTTAAACATAAGTTCTACGTGGTATCAGGGCTCAACAGGAATTTTATTTTGGGAAATGACTGGTTAGACAAAAACGGGGTGAGGATTTATTTTGACTTGAAGAAACTCAGAGTCGGAAGTGTTTATGTGCCCTATGAACAGGACATCCACATTTCGTCTTTGGTCAGAGTGACTAAGACGAAAGTGATAAAACCTCAGACGGCAGAAGTATTCCAGGTACGGATGAAGAATGCTCCGTATTTTGCAAGAGAGACACTCTTAGAGATTTCGGAAACAGACAAGGGATTTATAGCACAAAAACCGGGACTGTTAGTGACAAGCACGGTAGTCAGGCAAAATAATCACCAGACGTATCCCATACTGATAGTAAACAACACAAACAAGACGTATAGAGTTAGAAGGGGTTGTGTTGTCGGGAAGGTAACAGCAGTTCAGGAAGTACATGAAGTACAGATAGGGTCGGTTGATCGGCAGGTATCGGCAGTCGACTTGACGGAAGTCACTGCGCCGGAGAAGATGAAAGGTGTAGTGTCAGAGCTCATTACGAACAATCAAGACTTGTTCGCGAATAGCGACCTTGATTTAGGGGCTACTGACACTGTCACGATGAAACTAGATACCGGCGATCATCCTCCCATTAGGATAAAACCGTATAGAATCCCGCTTCAAGATAGAGAGATTGTTGACAAGGCTCTAGAAGAGATGTTACAGGCAGGTGTGATAAGACGTTCTCAGTCCCCATGGTCTTTTAGTTTAGTGATTGTATCCAAGAAGGATGGGTCGAAACGTTTATGTGTTGACTTTAGAAAACTGAATGAGGTTACAAAGAAAACATCGTACCCACTACCGCTGATAGATGACATTTTGTCACTGCTTGGAAAGGCCAAGTATTTTACCAGTCTGGACCTTAAGTCGGGATACTGGCAGGTCAAGATGGCGGATCAGGAGAGTAGGGATAGAGTAGCATTTGCATGCCACAAGGGATTATTCGAATTCACGAAAATGCCTTTTGGTTTGGTGGGAGCACCGGGATTGTTCATGATGCTTATGAATATCGTGCTAGCCGGTTTAGAAGGTTTTGCCTGTGCCTATCTCGATGACATTTTGATCTTCTCAGAAACAATAGAAGACCATCTCTGTCACCTTCAGACAGTCTTTGATCGATTGAGACAGCATGACCTGAAGCTGAAACTCAAGAAGTGTCAGTTCTTTGCGGAAGAAACCAAATACTTAGGGTTTGTCATTAGTAGACCGGGGATAAAACCGGATGAGGAAAAGGTAAAAGTCATTAGGGCTATGGCGGCTCCGACCTGTGTCAGAGAGTGCCGTTCGTTCATTGGTATGATTGGGTTTTACAGGAAAATGATTCCTAATTTCTCCCAGATGGCTGAACCAATCATAGCACTGACACGAAAGTATGCGAGATTCAGTTGGACAGAGGAATGCCAGAAAGCGTTTGATTTGATGAAGGAAACGTTAGCTGTAGCACCAGTGTTAGCCTATCCAGATACACGGCGTCCGTACATCCTTTACACGGATGCCAGCGACACATGCGTGGGGGCATGTCTCGCGCAAAAATGTGATGAGGATTCAGACATTTCCCCAGACTCAAAGGTAGAAAGACCTATTTACTTTCTATCCCATAAACTTAGTACCAGTCAGAGGAAATGGTCGACAATAGAGAAAGAGGCTTTTGCGATCCATTATGCGCTTCAAAAGCTAAATCACTACTTGCATAATGCGGAGTTTGTAATCCGCACGGATCACATGCCTCTTAAGTATTTGCTTAATTCACCAATGCAAAATAAGAAGGTGCAGATGTGGGCCTTAGGCATTTCAGGATATAACTGTACTATTGAATATATCCCAGGTCCTCAAAATGTTTTGGCAGACTTACTATCCAGAATGCCGAGTGGTACTCACATGCCAGAGCATGAGGAAGAAGTAGAGGTAACCAGAGAGGTCAATGACAATGCTTTTGTCATAGGAGTCATAAACTCCAACCAATTCACACCCAAGCAGTTCGCTAGTTGTACAGTAAGGGTAGGGTGTGACGAGAAGCTGGAAAAAGTTGATCTTCCAGGGTTTGATATTATTGAGGAACAGGAGAAGGATTCTGAAATAGTGCGCTTAAAGGACTTATTGATTAGTGAACAAGGAACCATGACAGTCAATAGGAGGTACATGCTGATAGAGGATGTTCTATATTTCTTGTCTCATCCTGATGATGAACCAGTAGCCAGATTGTATGTTCCGTCTCACTTGGTAGAGTACGTAGTCAGACAGTACCATGACGAAAATGGTCATTTAGGGATCGACAAGACTCATGACACAGTCAGTAGAAAGTATTACTGGCCTAACCTGTACAAACAACTGTATGAATATGTTAGTGGGTGTGTCATCTGTCAGTCTAGAGTGTTACAAAAGAAAAGGGCCCCCGTACAGGAAATGGACATTCCTCCATACCCATTCGCTAAGTTGTCATTGGACTTGGCAGGTCCGTTTGACCGCTCCCTTAGCGGGAATCGCTATGTCATAGCATTCATCTGTCATCTCACAGGTTGGGTAGAGGCGTTCCCTGTACCAGATAAAACGCCGCAGTCAGTGGTACAGCTGCTCGTAGAAGAAATTATACCCAGACATGGCTGTCCATTGCAGATAGTATCAGACAATGGATCTGAGAATGTGAATAGGGTTATGGCAGAAACGCTGGCAGAACTGAACATAGATCATGTCACGACCAGTCTTTATCATCCACAGTCCAATGCTAAGGTCGAACGTTTTCACAGAACTTTTAACGACATTCTGTCCAAAAAGATACAAGAAGATTTTTCGACATGGGACGTGCATATTAACCAGGTACTAGCAGCTTATAGGGTTTGTGTTTCGGAAACTACGCAGGAATCTCCTTTCTTTTTACTGTACGGTCGCGACCCAGTGCTACCGTTAGATAACATCCTTAGACCCCGAAGAAAATACGCTGGTGAAGATTTTCACAAGATAGCGCTTGAGCAGCAACACAAGGCCTTCACACAGGTGTATCGGCGAATTAAGAAAGCACAGAAGAAGGGGGCTAAGTATGCTAATAGAGGTGTACAGCCTGTCGAAATTAAGGTCGGTGATCCAGTGTACCTTCGTAATCACCGTAGACACAATAAGTTAGACAGTAAGTGGAGGTCGCACTATAGAGTGGTGGAACAATTGTCGCCTGTCACATTCAGGGTACGACATCAACTAGATGGCACGGAGGTCAGTTCACATGCCAAACACTTGCGGATAGCCAAAATTAGCGAGTGGCCTATTCCAAAAGCCAGGGGGAGAACATTACGTAAGGCCACACAGGTTGTAGCTCCAGAATCATCCGATAGCGACAGTGACGATGCAGTAGGGCAAGAGAACGCACGAGACAGACTGACTAGGGGGGTGCGAAAAGAGCGTGAGAATTCTTCATCCGAGGAGGACGTTCCGTTAATGGAGTTAAGAAAGCGCCTAAAGACAAGAGAGAAAAGATCTCTCTCAGCAGTAAACGTTAGTTGTAACAAGGGCACATCAGACAGTTCTGATGATGGGGAGCTCGACGACAATCGTTCGATTCAGCCTAGTTTACAGACTAATGGGGTTAGGGAAATTCTTGAAGCGATACTGACTCTTCTGCCAAAGAAGGCTTCAAATTAGAAATGCGACTCTCAGACGGTATCTGGGAGAGGACTATTGTAATGTGTAAATCATGAAGCATGATTTGAGTTTTGTCAGAGACAGTGGTATAAGTCTCTGGTGATATCTCGTATGTTGCAGACAACAACAAGATGAAGTTTTTTTTTTTAGTCTGATAGTATTGGGGCTAGCGCAGGGTTTAAATATTAATCACAATGTCGTATTTCAAAAACTTGATGAAGTTACCACTAGTAACTGGAGATTCAGGTCGGCCTGCGCCAGAATCAATGACGGCTCAGTATGACTTAGAATCCACAACAATAGCAGTAGACGCGCAACGTACGCGGTTCGCTCTCCTTACGGAAGCTGAACTTGAAGCTTGTTCCAAACCCTTGATAGGATTCTGTGCGATTCGAAAGTGCAATATATCCTGTGAACATTAATCAGTTTTGTGTTACGGCGCTGTTTTTTAAACAATTCAGACGTAATTGCAACACACTGCCAAACAAAGGTCAAGTTGGGTACAGTGTTACCTATGGCACGGTATATCATGGATGGGCTATGGGTCATTAGTAATCATAGTCCACTAAAGATGAGTATTAGTTGTCACGGTAAAGGGGTCACGTACCAACAAATCAACCCACTATTATCACTAATTCGCCTCAATGAATCATGCACGGCTATTAGTGATAGATTGATGTTAACCCCTTACTACCAACAAGAGAGCCAGTATCAGGTGGAAGACAAATTGATAGGATGGATGGAAAACTATGCATTTTCCAATATAACGTTATGGAAACCATTTCATAGCGCTTTACCAGACTACGATCCCATCTCTTTGCCCAAAGAGTTAGATGAAATTAAGGAAATGCCAATGGATCATCTAATTGCTCGACTTCAGAGCGATTCGTTAAGCCAAAACAAGAATGGGCGATATGGAAACAGATCATCATTGGTTCTATCGTAGGGACAGTTGTAGTGATCATAATTCGGGTAGCGTGTATACGATATAGAAAAAAAAAAAAACTAGCGCATGGTTTGGCTCCATACTATCACGACTCAGGAAGGGTGAACGTGAGGTCACTGTGCCTACGTTGATTTCGGCGGCTGTGCAGTCAGCTGACGTGAATGACGTCGCAAGAGCGAAGGACTCTACGCCGATGATGGAGGGAGGAGTGCAGTTAATCCCCGCCTCGAACGTTGTCAAGTTTTACCCGTCGTTGGGGTAACCAAGGATTAACGCTGTTGCGATCCAGGAAGGATCGTGAAGAATAACGAACACATGTGCAAAGACAGAACTGAGTCGACGATTTTGATGTGAACATTTATTGGCGTGATTACGCCGGACAATAATAATTTTTAATAAGGGGTGATCGATTTAAATAAGCGGTCATTCCGAAAAATGATGTATTTTGTGGATAACATGTTTAATTGTTGGAAATGATGTTGTTGTCTGAATATTGTGTAATGAAAAAAAAAAAACGAATCTTGTGAATTAAGATTCCTTTTTTTTTTCGGGTAGGTTTGGGAGGAGTTGTTACACTATAAGTGTATACGACCAATATCACGGTCGGGTAATTTTATAATTTCCCTTGATATGAAAATAACGAGGGTATAATTAGTACCACGGGCTCACGTGGAGTTGACAAGTGGCCGGCCCTACTAAGCTGGGACTAATGAATAAATAATGAGCCCTCGTTAGTAGTGAGGAACACAGACTCCTGCTGACAAAGAATAATTATGAGAGTCAGTAATAGGTTACTGGTCAGCTAAGATCAGAGGACGCTGGCCACCATAATAGATGTGGAATAATTAGGAGAGACAGTAATGGGTCCCTGGTCAGCTAAGATCAGAGGACGCTGGCCACCATAATAGATGTGGAATAATTAGGAGAGACAGTAATGGGTCCCTGGTCAGCTAAGATCAGAGGACGCTGGCCACCATAATAGATGTGGAATAATTATGAGAGACAATAATGGGTTCCTTTGATAGCTAGGATCAGAGGACGCTGGCCACCATAATAGATGTGGAATAATTAGGAGAGACAGTAATGAGTTCCTTTGATAGCTAGGATCAGAGGACGCTGACCAGCATAATAGATGTGGAATAATTATGAGAGACAGTAATGGGTCCCTGGTCAGCTAGGATCAGAGGGCGCTATCCACCAGAGCAGATGGGGGATAGATTATGGGCGACAGTAATAGCTCCTTTGACAGATAGGGTCAGGGGACGCTGGCCACCATGATAGATGTGGAATAATATGGGTGACAGTAATAGCCCCTTTGACTGGTTGAGACAAAGGGGCGATGCCCTCGGCCAGAACGGGTATATATATTGGGGGTAAACACCAGAACGGGAGAGCTCACAACGAAGAAAAAGAGATAGAGAGAGAGCTCGCACAATGACCAGAACGAGAGAGCTCACAACGAAGAAAACGAGATAGAGAGAGAGCTCGCACAATGACCAGAACGAGAGAGCTCACAACGAAGAAAACGAGATAGAGAGAGAGCTCGCACAATGACCAGAACGAGAGAGCTCACAACGAAGGGAACGAGATAGATAGAGAGTACACAACGAAGAGAGTGAGATAGATAGATAGAGGGAGCTGAGAAGCGAGAGACCGAGCTCCGGTATTTTCGCCATTTTAGTATGCCATGCTAGTAGGTTGGTTGTGCCCAACCTATTAGACCCACGATGACCAAGAAATAAAAGACTCTTCTGGAAACACTCTTGTCTGGCTGCGTCTTCCATCTACAACACCTTGCGTGTGGCTGCGGTAGTGCAACATTAATGGATCAGGCTGACTCATGAACATTGTCTGCTGGCTGGTAGTTGGGAAATGCGGGCGTGGGGTTAATGGGTCAGGCTGACTCATGAACATTGTCTGCTGGCTGGTAGTTGGGAAATGCGGGCGTGGGGTTATATGGGTCCGGCTGACTCATGAACATTGTCTGCTGGCTGGTAGTTGGGAAATGCGGGCGTGGGGTTATATGGGTCCGGCTGACTCATGAACATTGTCTGCTGGCTGGTAGTTGGGAAATGCGGGCGTGGGGTTAATGGATCAGGCTGACTCATGAACATTGTCTGCTGGCTGGTAGTTGGGAAATGCTGGCGTGGGGTTAATGGATCAGGCTGACTCATGAACATTGTCTGCTGGCTGGTAGTTGGGAAATGCGGGCGTGGGGTTATATGGGTCCGGCTGACTCATGAACAGTATCTGCTGGCTGGTAGTTGGGAAATGCGGGCGTGGGGTTATATGGGTCCGGCTGACTCATGAACATTGTCTGCTGGCTGGTAGTTGGGAAATGCGGGCGTGGGGTTATATGGGTCCGGCTGACTCATGAACACTGTCTGCTGGCTGGTAGTTGTAGTCGGCTTTATGGTCTGGTTTATTATGTCATCTTTGTCTAGACTTGTGTGTTTGTAACGTCCTTTGAGTCTGCCTTGTGGGGATCCTGGGCTATATACGAAACATTTTATTATTATTATTATTATTATTATTATTATTATTATTATTATTATTATTATTATTATTATTATTATTATTATTATTATTATTATTATTATTATTATGTTATCGTTATTATTAGTATTATTATAATCATTAATATTGCTGTGTTAGAACCCAGCTAGGGTCAAAATTTCGGTGCCCCGTCTTAGAGACCAACTTCGTGCTGGACAAAGGTCACTGCGTTTAACTTCTTGCAACTAAGCCCAGGACTGTATGCATTTATGTGTTCGGTCTGTTTCAGTGTCGTTTCTGTAACACTGGCAGACAACACTACGGGCAGCGAGCATTGACTGGCCAGGGTGGGTATCCACTGGCCCCATGGTGAATCCTGTACGTGCAGCGAGCATTGCCTGGCCAAGAGTATCAACTGGCCCCATGGTGAATCCTGTCCAGGCCACAGGCAGGCGGTTAAAGGGTATTATAACTATGAATACCGGATGTTAACTTTTGTTAAAATCATGGCAGCCAAAACTGCTACAGATGACCTCAGCGGAGTGCCATACGTATGCATCTCGGATGGCGGCAATGAGCGGCAAACTTGGGGCGGCATTGCCGTGACGCGGGAACAGGCCGACATGTTTGACTGCCTCGTCAGAAGTGATGAGAACAGCACGCACTATTCTATCAAATTTAAAATGCAGAATGGCGGTAGTGAAGCCCGTGTCGTGGCACCAGACAGCAGCAGCGGGTCTGGAGTACCTGGGTACAGTGTATTCAGCTTGTCTGAACAAAGCTTTACTGCGGCCGATTCGCCGGTGTTATACTGTATGTTCAAGTGGCCGGGCTATGCCAGGCTGGTCGTTATTGTCAGCGCGAACGTCACCGCGGCATATGACAGAATGACATGCGAAGTGAAAGAATCCAGCGGCGAATCATAGACTAGAGAATATTCCCGGCCACATGAAGGTTGTCTGGGTATAACTACGCCGAGCTGGTAACTAAGGTCGCCGCCTGACGGCAAGCAGCCAGGTGATGATACATGTGGCAAATTTTGCGTAATGATTGCTTTGGCCTGCTCAGTGCTGTCTGTGGTTATTGGCCATTGCAATAGCTGTGTACTGCATTAGGAAGCAATCACCTCGTTCTCAGTGGCATCGGAACGGCACAGAAGGCAAGGACGAGATAGATCTACTTTGCAACAGAATGGCCGCAAGACACCGACAAGAGCCACCGTTTCCCATTTCAGAAACTAACAGGCTTGGTTTCATCACACTATAGACTGATGACAGAGATCGCCCAGGATGAGAAAAACAACAAATTTTAAACGTTTAGAAATCAAGGTCTTTTGTCCACCGCGAAGGTGACTTCAGTTCAAAGACGAATCACCGAATGAGGGTCTGAACAGATCTGAATAGCCCATGGTATACGATCGTCAGGTTCCCTGTCGAGACAGAAGCGGCTGAAGCACCAGTGAATCGTTACCAAGGATGGGCAAACTACTTTTGAAAAGTAGTCCGCTACACTACAGTTACATTTGTAAAAAATAGTAGTTCGCTACTTTACAATTACATTTTGAAGAAATGTAGTTCGCTACTTTTACGCTACTTTACAAAAAGTAGCTAACTACTTTTCAAACTACTGTTTTTAAAAATCTGTAATCACAACTGGGTCTGATAAGTATTTTGAAGTTCAAGTAAATAATCAACTTTCAGTAATGTCAAAAATAGGAAAACAAAAGCAGCTTATATATACACTGACAGTGATGTCTAGTATAAAACATAAATACAGCCACAAGGTTGTATAGGCAGTTGAGAATAAATGGGCTAAAGAAGTTAATTGATCACTCAATGATTGATGAAAACACTGACACTTCCTTATAAACCTTTCTTAGAGTTGTACTTAACCAACACTTTTGCCTCAAAGTTAGAATCAGTAACTCTGGCTCTAATCTTTGTTAAAATAAGTCCAGCCTGACTAAACAGACGCTCAACTGCTGCACTGCTGGGCAATGAGGTGTTCGTCCTCAGGAAGACAGCTTTGACGCCAGGGTACTTGTCCAATTCATCCAGGGATTTGGCCAGTCCGTCTGTCAGGTAGGCTGTAGACTCGGCCACGTCAGCGACATTATCAAAGAGAATGAAGTCCTCATTGGTTTGAGACTTGCCTGCTGTCTGGGCTGGTGGCTTCAAGGACATCACTTCATTAGTCAGCAGCATCTTCGCTGTCTCCTTAAGATTTACATTTCCTGTCCAGGAAAGCTTGAGTCTGAAACAGAGACAATGAAAAATATTACAATCATCGTCATAAGGCCATAAATAAAGCAACAGTATATAATTCACTAACCATAAAAAAGCAATTAATCAATGTTTAATTTAACAGCAAAATTCTGAGGAAATAACTTAGGTGAAGAACACATTAAAACAATACCTTGGATCCGATACAGCAGCTAGCAAGGTGTCCCTGTCTTCATATGCCTCCTTGAATCGGATCGCAATCCCTTGGAGAACAGCATCTGCGAGGGGCCTGCAGATTTCGAGCTTGCACTTCTCCAGCTCAATTCTGGCCTTCATAGTCTCAAGCTGAGGCAGTAGGCTACCCAAGCCTACACATTTCTCTCCTTGCAGATAATCGAGGCTCTTTGCAACCGGACCCATCACCTAAAACAGAAAAAGATAAAATTCATGAAAAAAATATGGCCATTTCATGTGCTGACCTTTTCGCACTTAGTCATAGACATAGTATAACTTTTTGGACATATACAATGCATTGTTAAGTACTCACCATGACAAATTCTTTCATAAAGAGATGGTCCCTGCTGGTGAAGCGTGCAAGGCCCAACTTGTCGCAGATCTTTCCCAGGCTGTCAGGGGACAGATCACTGAGGCACTTAACTGCATCAAAGGTGGAATTCCACCTGGTCTGGTTTGGGATGATAAGCTGTTTGCCCGTCTCTTCCTTGATGTTCTCTGAAACAAACAAGCAAACGAAATATACATGATCTCATTCACTGAATGAAATATAATAAACACACTGAATCAAATATAATAAATATGGAATAACAAGCAGAATCTGCAAATGATAAGCAAACGCATAAAAGCAAAGATAGACAAATATGAAAAAAATTACCTGCTGCAAGCACAGTTTTGGACTGTTTAGTCCATAATGCAGATGCCTTGCCAAACATTGACCTGCTAGCGGTCTTAAAAGTGTGGCCCTGGAGAGCCGCCTCAGAATCCTTGCTAGCAACAAGGTTGATGGTATGTGCTGCACATCGCAGATGAGGAGGGAGAACAATTGTTGACCCTGATGATGGCCCCTCCCCCAAAAAGTCCTATGAAGTGACTTCATCCTGCTCCTCATCATCATCACTTTGGTCTTCTGCGCATGGACTACCGGTCTGCCCAAAGATTCTGCAAAAGAAAAATAAAATGTAGACAAAATACAGGTCAAATAAATGAATTTAAACAAAATAGCAAAAGAAAATTTATATCAGTTGAAATTTTAAAAATGCAAAAGAAAATGCTGCTTTATAGATATGATAGAATAACATGTTTTACTTATATGTTACACACCTGAAGGCCTTGACAAAGTTTGATCCATTGTCAGTCACTATCCGATGAACTTTGTTCTGGATCTTGTATTCCTTGAGGATGGAATCTAAGTGCTCAGCCAGCACATCATATGTATGAGGCCCTTTGATGCGCCGACATGCAAGGGCTGCGCTTTTTCTTTCATAGCCGTGCAGGTACTCCAGGTAGTGGCATGTCACTCCAAGGAATGATCTAAAAGAGTAAAAAGACAAACAAAACCAGTTGCTTAGTTGAAAAGTAATTTTAAAAAATTCACGCACCCACCCCCTCCTGAAAAAACTCGACAAAAATGAAAAGGACACAAAGATGTACTTTAAAAAAAAAAAACAGTCATCTGGCAACTACCATCACACATAGTCATACTTATGACAGGTGAACATGAATATGAGCAAAGTATCACTTGCCTATGATGAGCAGTCCAGCAATCAGCGGTGACACACACTTGCTCAACTCTTTCAAGATCCTCAATGATTATTTTCTTCAGCTGCTTCATCTTGTCCTATAACAGAAATCAAAGCAACTGAGAAGTTGGAACAACAGTGTTCATCATCTTAGTATCTTTTAATCTGTATAATTTTGTAAAACTAAATATACCCCACTTGAGGCTTATCCCATAGTGTATTACTAAGGTAGACAATAGGCATGCGTTATCAATCAAAATGTACTGTTCTTACCTCCAACATAGTATTTGCCTTCTTTCTGCTGAGAAGGTCATCTGCTGGCTGGCCGGACAATTTGCTGACAAATTCCTTGAAGTTCTGGTTATCAAGGAGTCTGAACGGCATGTTGTCTCCAAGGAGAAGGTCCACAACTGCTCTGTCAATTTGCTTCTTAGACAGTTCAGTCTTCTTGGACAGCTTGGTCATTTTGGTGATAGGCGGCTGTTCGACACTGTCCTCCCTCTTTCGTTTTCTTGTTTTCTCCTGAGCTTTCTGCATTTTCTCCAAAAGGAGAGGATGTTTCCTCTGAAACACAGTTAAATAACTATTTGAGCTATGTTTATTTATTTCTTACTAATATTTTATATATATATATATATATATATATATATATATATATATATATATATATATATATATATATATATATATATATATATATATATATATATATATATATATATATATATATATAATTTGGCATATGCTTGTTTTAGCCCCACCCAGCAGTCAGTTACTGGGACAACAACTCCCCTACTAAATCTGTTTTAATTTTAACTTTTATACTATACAGAAAAATCAGCATTTTATTTCCAATTCACATTCAATAGCCTATCCCAAACAATGAAATGAAAGTATTTCCCAGTCCGTAATGTGGTTCAGTGACACAGGTACCTTTTCTTAAATATACAATATCTTTAGTATTATTTCAAATTATTATAATCATAGCCATCAATACTTAGGCTTACCTATTTATTTTCATCATTATGATTATATTTATTATTATCATTATTATTTTTCTTTTGATTTTCCCCCCTTTGTTTTGTTCATAAATTTGTAAAGGGATCCCGGCAAGTCACACGGCAAGGAAAGTAGCGTAGCGAAAGATACATTTTCGCTACTTCGCTACTGACAAATTAGTAGTTCGCTGCTTTACAACTACTTTTTTAAAATATGTAGTTTGGATCGTTACAAACTACTCCAAATAGTAGCGAAACTACAAAATGTAGTCGCTACTCTCGCTACTTGCCCATCCCTGATCGTTACAGCCCGTGACGTCTGCGGGTGTACCGTCTCCCTAGACAGACCCACTCGGGGACTGCACAACAAGTACGCTTCTATTCAAATGAGATGCTGACGTCCCCGGGTGTACTACCCAGATAGATCTACCTGGGGAGTGCACCGCAAGTACGCCTCTATTCAAATAAGATGCAAATGGTCGAAAATTGCCGGCCAGTTGAAAACCTCTGTTACTTGTGCCTACTCACGTTGGTTATGGGCAGTGGGCAGATGTTCACATCTGCACGGGACATAGACGACCCCGCCCTCCACGAGTCGCCTGCTGCCTTGCAGGCCTGGCCGCTTGGCTGCGGAAAGGCTAAGGGAGGAAACCCCTGACATCAAAGCCCCCGTGTCTCCGGGGAAGGCTTTTGAGCCAGAGACTAGGACAAGGACAGTCTGATATAAAACCTACGACCCGAGGACCTCGATGCCATCGTCCCAGCTTGCTAGGCCATGGCAGATAAACCAAGGGTTTAAAGGGTGGGGCCAGTACTGCGCACACTGCACTCCACCAAAAAGCTCCACCGCGCAGGCTTTAGGAAACGTCCACGGACCATGACACTGACCATTCCAAGTCCTGTAGCGATGGGCGAGGGGCGAAACGGCAGGTGAAAGATGTCACTGGAAGCCGCAGTCTCAAACCTGCATGCAGGCGGTTCAGGATATTGGTCGCCTGATGTTGACCTGGGGATGACAACATCACTCGGCACACCCTGAACGACCAAGCAGCCTTCTCTAGGGACAGCACTGCTTGCTCCACACGGAGAGGGGCCTAGAAAAGGTGGCCTAACCAAAGCTCGTCCCCTCGCAACCCCAGTTGGCTAGCCGCGGTCAACGGGCATCTTCTCATGCGGTCAAAAAACAAGAAAGAATAACGGATCCACTCTGATGACGACCACGACCGGACTCAACGTAGCATGCTGGAACATCCGAACCATGCTCGACAAAGCAGACAGCGGACGCCCCGAACGTCGCTCCGCCCTCATTGCCCATGAATTGCGGAGGTTAAACATTGACATCGCCGCGCTCAGCGAAGTACGCCTTCCGGACGAAGGCAGCCTCCAAGAACTTGGCGCTGGGTACACCCTCTACTGGTCAGGCAGGCCTGCATCAGAAAGACGGCTCTCAGGCGTGGGTTTCATGGTCAAGACCTCGATTGCGACTAAGCTGGAAAACCTACCAACGGGTCATTCAGACCGCATCATGTCCATGCGCCTCCCACTGAGACACCAGCAACACGTCACCCTTCTCAGTGTGTACTCCCCAACCCTCTTGGCAGAGCCTGCTGAAAAGGACAAGTTTTACACTGACCTGCGCAGCCTCATACAGAGCACCCCTGCAGACGACAAAGTCATCATCCTTGGCGACTTCAACGCCAGAGTGGGCCAGGACTCTGAAGCCTGGAAAGGAGTCCTCGGCAAGCATGGCGTGGGGAACTGCAATGACAATGGCCGCCTACTGTTGGAGTTCTGTGCAGAGCAGCAACTGGTCATCACCAACACTACTTTTCAGCAAAAGGACAGTCGAAAGACCACCTGGATGCATCCTCGCTCCAAGCACTGGCACCTTATCGACTATGTCCTAGTGCGTCAGAGGGACCGCAGTGACGTCCTCCTCACCAGAGTGATGCCCAGCGCAGAGTGCCACACTGACCACCGCCTTGTCCGCTGCAAACTCAGGCTCCACTTCAAGCCAAAACCCAAGAAATGGGGGCCCCCCAAGAAAAAGCTTGATGTTGCGAGCCTTCAGCGTGACGACGTGAAAGCTGCCTTTCAGACAGATTTACAGCGCAGGCTCAAAGACGCAGCGGACCCAGCAGACTCCTCCCCTGAAACACTTTGGGAAGAACTGAAAACTGCTATTGCAAAATCCTCTGCAGAAGTCTTGGGTTTCGCTAGAAAGAAGAATAAAGACTGGTTTGACGAAAACGATGTAGAGATCCAGGAACACCTAGCAAAAAAAAGAGCCGCCCATCAGGCCCACCTAGCCCAGCCTTCCTGCCCTGTGAAGAAGTCTGCCTTCCGCCTCGTCTGCAGCAGTCTCCAGCGCAAGCTCAGAGATCTCCAGAATGAGTGGTGGACCAGACTTGCACAGAGGACCCAGCTTTGCGCAGACAATGGTGACTACAGGGGCTTCTACGAAGCATTGAAAGCAGTGTATGGCCCCAGGCACCTGGTACAAAGTCCCCTGCGAAGCGCGAATGGCCAGGCACTCCTCACAGATAATACCTCCATCTTGAACCGCTGGTCGGAATACTTTCAGAGCCTCTTCAGCGCTGAGCGCACTGTTCAAGAAGCAGTCGTCCTACAAATCCCACAGCTCCCAGTAAAAGTTGAATTGGACGAACCGCCCACCGCTGAAGAGACCCTCACAGCCATCCACCAGCTCAAGAGTGGCAAAGCAGCAGGCATTGATGGAATACCGCCAGAGATCTGGAAACATGGAGGCACAGCACTGCACAACAAGCTCCATGACCTCTTTCTCTGCTGCTGGGAGGAAGGAACACTACCAAAGGATCTCCGTGATGCAGTCGTTATCACCCTGTACAAGAACAAAGGTGAGAAGTCTGACTGTTCCAACTATCGGGGAATTACACTGCTGTCCATTGCTGGGAAAATCCTTGCAAGGCTGCTCCTGAATCGGCTGGTACCTGCCATCGCTGAAGACCAACTCCCAGAGGGCCAGTATGGCTTCAGAGCAAACAGGAGCACCACCGATATGGTCTTTGTGCTGAGACAGCTACAGGAGAAGTGCCGCGAGCAGAACAAAGGGCTGTACATAACGTTTGTCGACCTAACAAAAGCGTTCGACACTGTGAGCAGGCAAGGCATGTGGCAGATCCTGGAGCGACTTGGCTGTCCCCCAAAGTTCCTCAACATGATTGTCCAGCTACACGAGGACCAGCAAGGTCAGGTCAGACTCAACAATGACCTCTCAGAACCATTCCCCATTCTCAACGGCGTAAAGCAGGGCTGCGTGCTGGCACCGACCCTCTTCACCATCTTTTTTAGCATGATGTTGAAGCAGGCCACAGTGGACCTCGATGATGACGATGCAGTGTACATCAGGTATCGTCTCGATGGCAGCCTGTTCAACCTCAGACGACTGCAGGCCCACACGAAAACCCTAGACCAACTGATCCGTGAGCTGCTTTTTGCTGATGATGCTGCCCTCGTTGCACACACAGAGAGAGCCCTGCAGCGCATCACGTCCTGCTTCGCAGACGCTGCCCAGCTCTTTGGACTCGAGGTCAGTCTGAAAAAGACAGAGGTCCTCCATCAGCCGGCACCCAAGACAGTGTATCGCCCTCCTCACATCACCATCGGCGAGTCTGAACTAAAGTCAGTGCACCAGTTTACTTACCTTGGCTGCATTATCACGTCGGACGCCAAGCTGGACAAGGAGCTTGACAGCAGGCTGGCAAAAGCGAACAGCGCTTTCGGGCGACTTTTCAAGCGGGTGTGGCACAATCAACAGCTGAAAACAGGCACCAAGATCAGCGTGTACAGAGCTGTGGTCCTCACCACCCTGCTGTATGGTTCCGAGTCCTGGGCCCTCTACCGCAGCCAACTACGACTCCTCGAACGCTTCCACCAGCGCTGCCTGCGTACCATCCTGGGCATTCACTGGAGTGACTATGTCACCAATGTCGAGGTCCTTGAACAGGCTGAAACCGTGAGCATCGAGGCTTTGCTGCTGCGGACACAGCTCCGCTGGGCGGGGCATGTCTCCAGGATGGAGGATCATCGCCTACCAAAGATCACCCTGTTCGGCGAGCTTGCTACTGGACACCGTGACAGAGGGGCACCAAAGAAGAGATACAAAGACTGTCTCAAGAAGTCACTTAGTGCCTGCCAAATCGACCACCACCAGTGGTCTTCGCTTGCTGTGGACCGTGACACCTGGCGCTCCACTATTTACAAGGCAGCTGTCTCCTTTCAGGACTCTCGCAGAGCTAGCCTTAAGGACAAGCGGCTCAGGAGAAAGAACAGAGATGCCGCAACTCAGAACTCTGGCCATACCTTCCCCTGCAGCCACTGCGGTCGAACCTGCCTGTCCCGGATTGGCCTCCGCAGCCACGAACAAGCCTGCAGACGTCGTGGGCAACTCCTATAAAATCTTCGTTCGCGAAGTCCAGCCAAGAGACTCACGTTGGTTGTGAAACGGAAAGGTAGAGGCAAGCCGGAACTGAGAATCTGTTGAGTCGGCGAAGTTTGTCAGAGCTGTCTACTCCACGGCGGGCTTTGATTGCTACCATTGACCTTCAACGTCATAGAAAACGACTTAGGTCATCCCGTGAGATAAACTAACCTGCCATCTGTAGTGGTTTGAAATTGAAAACTGTAAATCAATCCTGACGGTGTGATGCCTGGTTTAAGTGTTTCTGTATTAGACGTAGTTCAGTGTATAATTAGACGTAGTTCAGTGTATTATTAGACGTAGTTCAGTGTATAATTAGACGTAGTTCAGTGTATAATTAGACGTAGTTCAGTGTATAATTAGAGGTAGTTCAGTGTATAATTAGACGTAGTTCAGTGTACAATTAGACGTAGTTCAGTGTATAATTAGACGTAGTTCAGTGTATAATTAGACGTAGTTCAGTGTACAATTAGACGTAGTTCAATGGCCTACTTTGCTACACACTGTCAATGTATATATGCATTTTAAAAAAAAGTTTTGAAGACGATATCTTTCTGATGGCTAAAGATTTTAAAATTATGACTGCATCATGAAAATGATTACGCACTTCTGAGTAATAGCGTGCAAAGCAGGATCATTTTTCTTTCAAATGCAACGAGTAAGATTCATTTTGAGCAAGAATTGTGTATTGTATTGCAAGAGAAGCTCACCTACCCCCGATTTCAAACATTTCAACTGATGGAGTAATTATTTATTTGTGTCTCTCTTCTAAGAAGAGAATGCAAATGATTTTTAAGAAATTCAAATCAGCAGATGGTTTGGGGAGCGTTTCCTCAGGCGTTACAGCTTCAGTATTGTTCTCTACACAACATACGTAGTACTGCAAGGGGGAACGACAGGGGGGGGGGGGGGCGGGAGGTAAGAGGTTGTCGAGGTTGGGATGTAGTGCATCGCTTATGATATCAAACGTTTACTTTTCAACGAGTAATTTAAAGTAACACTTTTTTTTACCGTCTTCTTTAGTGCGTTGGTGTGTGTGTGTGCGCGCGCCAAACCAACACACACGTGCACGCACGCACGCACGCACGCACACACACACACACATACACATACACACACACACACACACACACACGCCGCACGCACGCACGCACACGGGCTCGATGAGACGGTAAAAAGTTGTGTTATTACAAGTTACAAACACAGAGAAGTAAAAGGTCTGCGATCAAAAGCGATGTACTACATCTGATTTTTGACACCTTCCCCTCCCCCCCCCCCCCCGCCCCACCATCCTCTCCCCCCCCCCTCCTTCTCACCCTATTCCCCCTTTCGGTTGAGCTGAATATCATTTTCTGCATTGGTATTGACTCGATGCAATGTTTTTCGGAATATGTGGCTTCATAAGAAATCAGGATTGCAATTCTTATTTCCCGTTTTTTTTCTTTGTCTTCTCTAATACTCTTTTAAAGGTGGTTATGTTGATACGTGTAATGGTCTTTGTACAATAAAGGTGGTTATGTTGATACGTGTAATGGTCTTTGTACAATAAAGGTGGTTATGTTGATACGTGTAATGGTCTTTGTACAATAAAGAAACAACTCAAATAAACAAGTAGCCGGACGACTGATCACACGAACAAGAAGGAATAAAGCAGTCACACACACGTTAGTACACGCACACTAAAACACACGCACGCCTGCACGTACGCATGCACGCACACACACGCGCGCGCACAAATAAATAAATAAACACACACACACACACACACACACACACACAGACTCAAGGAGACGGTGAAAATGTGTGTTATTAATGAGAAAGATTAATGTTACAAGATAATACATTAATTCTCACCCTCAAAACCCCCACCCCTCCCCAGCCTGCCTCCCCCCCTCCCCCTCCCTCCTCCCCCCCCCCTCCGTTATCTTTAGTACTACTTATTATGCTGTGTCAGGCGCATGACTGGAATAAAAACGCCTCATGAAACGCTCTAAGCCATTTGATGATTTGAAATCCTTCGAAACAAAATGTTTGCATTCGCTTCTTAGAAGAGACCAACAAAATGCTTTGATTCGGGGTAAGGTCGGCCTTTGTTGCGATAAAATCCTTAATTATCGCTTAGAATTAGGGTTTTTGGTTGCAATTAAAAGAGAAAAAGTCCTTCTTTTCACGATGTTACTTGGAAGTTAGATCGCTCGCCGGCAAATGCGTCTGAAACCGGCACAAATGATGTGTGTTTTTTTGGGGTGCATGTCTTATTCAGACCACAACAGCACCAGTTTTCGTTCAAAATAAAAATCATTTGCAGCATTATGAGATAAACGAATGCCCTGGTAAATAGTGCAATCAGATTTACAAAGCTTTGGATGGAATGTGAGTAGTGCTTGATAAACCGCGCGTCTCACATGAAAACGTTATCGTGCAGCTTAATATTTTCTGGGTGTCGTGTTCAAAGAGTTGTAACTTAAAGGTAACGCAACAGAAAAAAAAAATATTGCATTGTATTTATATGTGTTTAAGCTTGTTTGTGTTGCAGATAGAATTTTTTTGTGGATGTTGTGTGCATATATGTGTGTATCTATAATACTGTTTTTTTTTTTTATTTTAATCCTGTGGCGTCATGTAATACTTTTTTTTTAAATCCGGTGGCGTCGTGTGGCGTGGATTCAAACTGTCGTAAAGTCGTCACGACCATATGCAGCAGATTGTGTTTCTGAAACCTGTATTGGTGATTCAAAGCCCCCCCCCCCCCCCCCCCATACACACACACACACCTTCCCTCCTCCCTTTGATTGCACTTCTACAGCATGTAAGAAAAACTGTCAGATGCATTGGGAGTGTTATCGTGGGTCTATACGCGCTAAATTAGTATTGTCCATCGTTTTTGTTTGCGTTGAACGTATTGCAAATACCTTTGGGTGCCAGTCATAACTACGATTTCTGTTCACAGCATAATTTGATTCCGTAATTTTGCATTTCTTGTCAGTGTAACTGCATTTGTAAATGCCAGTACATTGCAGCAGCTGTACATGCTAAATTAGTATTATGCATCGTTTTAGTTTACGTTGAACGTATTGTAAATACCTTTGGATGCCAGTCATAACAACGATTTCTATTATCAACAGAATTTGATTCCGTAATTATTTGCATTTCTTGTGTAACTGCATTTTGAAGGTGCCAGTACATTGCAACAGTTTTTGTATTTTTTCTTTTTATACAGCCTTTGACTATAATTATATGCTTTAGACTGACTTTATCCTGCCAGAAGCTGTTATTGTCACTGATAATCTCGCATACTACACATTTGACTACCCAACCATAGTAGGCACCTACAAGCTCCTACGTGCGTGGTGATATGAGGGTCTGATTCTCAAACGATTAATTTAATTATTTCTGCTACGAGGAGTCCACGGTAGGCGCCCGTGATTCAGGCTAGTCGTCTCCTGCTCCATCATTTTTACTTACTTCTTCCTCCACTTCCGAAGCCCACAAGCATTCTTGCAAATCCCCCAGTCTCGTCCCTCACACAGGCTCGTTTACCCCCCCCCCCCCCTATTTTTACACTGGCCATCCACAATGTGCTATCTCTCTTTCCCTTCTTATCGACTACCTGTCTTGTGCCCCACGCCGTTTTTGTAACTGCTAGCCTAGCCTGACCCATATTATACAAAAATAAAAATTTAACCCCCCCCCCTCGCCAACACCTCCTGCTCTTCGCGTCGACACGCTGTCTGCTTTACATCCCACAGGCTCCATGGAGCCTTCGTAATTAACAATTTTAAACATACCGCATATATGACTTTTACGCATATATCGCTCGAACGACAAATTTTAACCTGCATTTATCATGTCTTAACTCAATTTGACATGTACATATTCCTCATCTTCCTTTTCTTAGTCACTCAGATGTATATTCGGTTCTTTTTATATCATTATTTTAATATTTGATAATAATAAAATATACGATATTTCTTTTTCGTTATCGAAGGACCGTTTAGTTAAATGATGATAAAACAGAGAGCATGCTTGTTGGTACTCGAGCTAGAACATCCGCCTCCAGCAGTGATCATTTTTCCATAGGTGGCCAAGACATTTCTTTCAAATCCGATGTAAAAAATCTGGGTGTATTCCTGGATTCAAGTTTATCGATGGAAAAACAGGTTAGCCATCTTTGCCGCACTGCCTACCTGGAGCTCCGCAGAATAGGCATGATGAGATGCTTTTTGACAGAAAAGGCTACTGCCCAGCTCGTATGCTCTCGCATTCTGTCCCGTCTAGATTACTGTAATTCCCTCCTTGTAATTCCCTCTCATCTGATCAACTCACTCGCATTCAGCGTATCCAGAATAATGCAGCCCGGTTAGTCCTTCGCAAAAAACGTACTGATCATGTCACACCACTGCTAAAGCATCTCCACTGGCTACCTGTCAAACAGAGAATATAGTACAAGCTGGCCACTTTGGCATACAAACACTATGACAATACGCTTCCTGCATATCTGTCTTCTTCCCTTGCCTCACACAATCCTAGTAGAAGTCTACGTTCAAGCTCACAAAAACTGCTTGTTCAGCCCAGAGTCAGCCTAAAAACTGCTGGTGCCCGTTCTTTCGGTTATCAGGCCCCTCACGTCTGGAACTCACTTCCACTGCATGTCCGTTTTTCCCCTACCCTGTTGACCTTCAAAACAAATTTGAAGACCCATCTTTTCCAGGTAGCATATCAAGATTAGCTTAGTCTGGATGAGCTGACTGGAAATGTTGGTTGTTTCCCCATGTTGATAGGCTGTGTGTGTGTGTGTGTGTGTGTGTGTGTGTGTGTGTGTGTGTGTGTGTGTGTGTGTGTGTCTATGTGTGTGTATGAGTGTGTTGTGTGTGTGTGTGTGTGTGTGTGTGTGTGTGTGTGTGTGTGTGTGTGTGTGTGTGTGTTTCGTGTTAGCAATGCACCTACATGGTGCGAGCAGATGTTTATTTAAAGAGTGAGTACGTTCTAATTTTTCTCCTTTTTACTATTTTTTTTTTTTTGTGCTGTAAAGCGCTCCGAGCTTGCTGTTCGTGGGGAAGGGCGCTATATAAAAACTATGTATTATTTTTTTTTTGTTCTTGTTGTGCACGTGATCTCTAAAGCATAGTAAATGACCGCGGCCCTGGTGCCACTGGTCTCCATCTCTAAATCGAGGCACGATAATACAAGCATACTTCCTCTCTCAAGCCACTATCCCCGCTGCCTTCCTGACCATGTTGCCGTCAGCCCAAACGTATAGGATAATTTATACACATAATATATTTTATTGCGCCGCGGACCTTGCGCTGCCCGTATTCTTGCTGCCTGGGCCGTCTTCATCTCTCTTACCTCTTCCCCCACCCACCCTCCCCTCCCCCACCCACGTATTGCTCCGGGCGTGGTCCGAGCGATTGCTTGTGTACCCCCGGGCCCTCTGTAGGGTGGGAGAAATGGAGGATCGTCCCCCTCTCCACCATCCCCCGGGCTTTCCTAGGGCGGGTTTCAGCGTTCATTCGCTTGCCTAACTTTGGATTCCCGGGGGGCTGGGAGGGGGGGGGACCCCCCCCCCAACACCCAACACACACACCCCTCCTCAAACCTGATCGTCACGCTTTTTGGCGTGAGCAGCCGGGGACAGTAAGCTTGACTTTTGCCTTGCCGCACTTTTTACAGTCGTTAAACTGTATCTCTACGTGCGAGTGTTTATTCACAAAAAAGCATGGCATTTTTTGAGAGCTGCTTTGCAAAGGACGCTTCATTACCTCATTCGAGACGTCCTGCCTACGGATACGCAGCGAATCGCCGCGTATCTGTTGGCGGCACGTCTCGAATGAGTTAAATAAATTAATGTTGCTCTTGGAAGGCAAAAAACAGCGGCAAGTCCCCAGTTTCCAGAAAAGCGAGATTTGCAATGTATTAGGGCAAAGTGGCTAAAGTTTAAGTTGTGTACCACAGGTGTGTTCGGATGTGTGTGCGTGCTTGCGTTTGTTCAAGTAGATATATTTAATTTCAGTTTAATTCCGATGTGCAGAGAGCTGTCTATGTTTCACACGATCTTTGTGTTCAACATGTCGCCACCTAAATGATGGTCTATGTTTCACACGATCTTTGTGTTCAACATGTCGCCACCTAAATGATGGTCTATGTTTCACACGATCTTTGTGTTCAACATGTCACCACCTAAATGATGGTCTATATTTCACACGATCTTTGTGTTCAACATGTCACCACCTAAATGATGGTCTATATTTCACACGATCTTTGTGTTCAACATGTCACCACCTAAATGATGGTCTATATTTCACACGATCTTTGTGTTCAACATGTCACCACCTAAATGATGGTCTATGTTTCACACGATCTTTGTGTTCAACATGTCACCACCTAAATGATGGTCTATATTTCACACGATCTTTGTGTTCAACATGTCACCACCTAAATGATGGTCTATATTTCACACGATATTTGTGTTCAACATGTCGCCACCTAAATGATGGTCTATATTTCACACGATCTTTGTGTTCAACATGTCACCACCTAAATGATGGTCTATATTTCACACGATCTTTGTGTTCAACATGTCACCACCTAAATGATGGTCTGTAATGACAGGAGACACTTTCTCGCACTAAAGATTGCTCTTTAGAGATCACATCTTAAACCACCTCAGTGGCGAACGAAGATCTCACTCTTTGCGTGCTTGACACGTTACTTTCCAGCCTAAACAAAATCACGGGGGTAGGGGCGGCAAACACCGTGTGGAGAGGTGGGGTGGGGGGGGGGGGATAAGCGAGGAGAGGCCTAAAAATAATCAACCATCATAGACAACAGCTTCTGTTTTGCTTAATTTTATTTCGTTGTTATTGTTTTTAATATATTCTCCAATCGATAATTTTTTTTAAAACCCTTGTTTCCGTTTTGTCAGAAATATTTGTTTCCAAACTTTTTCTAGAAACATAGTAAGGACATTGGAACGGGGGATATTATGACATGCACCTTCACCCACACCCCCACCCGTCCGCCATTTTCATTTCCTTTGCCGCTGGGAGGTGTGTGAAGAGAGAGAGAGAGAGGGGGGGGGGCTACGCCACTGTAGCTCGTAGACCAAGCACATACTACTAATCTATTGACCCATTCAGCCCTGACCCAGAGGGGTCGACCATGATAATTCAAGGGTAGTGCCAGATTTGTCACTGCCCTTGAATTATCATGGTCGATCTATCTCCCGCAACTGCTGGATAATCATTAAATGACGCCTCCAAAAATTGGATGGAACGTGAGTAGTGCTTGATAAACCACGCGTCTCACATGAAATGTTATCGGACTTTTTCTTTCTGAGGACGAGGCGGGCAGCATTGTTCTGGATGCGCTGGAGAGTAAAAGTGGTGGAGTGAGGGAGGCCGGAAAGGAGAGAGTTGCAGTAGTCGATGCGAGATAGGATGAGAGAGACAGCAAGTTTGGTGGCAGCTTCGGTAGTGTGGTATTTTCTGATTTGACCGGTGCGGCGAAGGTGGAAGTAGCATGCATGGGCCGTGGCGGAGACGAAGCTGGTCATGGTAAGAGAGGAATCGAGGATAACGCCGAGGCTTTTGGCCGAGTCATTGAGGGAGATGGGGTGCTGTCGATTTGAAGGCGGAGAGAGGGAGGGAGCTGGGAAAGTTTCTGGCGAGTGCCTACCAGCATGGCTTCCGTTTTGTCGTCGTTCAGTTTATGCTTGTTTGCTGTCATCAAGTTTTTCACGTTTTCGTAGCAGTCAGCCGTGCGAGTCAGTAGTGACTGAGTGTTGTCGAGTTTGTCTTTGTCTAGTAGTTGTGAGTCGTCAGCGTAGAGGTGGTGGGTGTGGTGAGACTGGATGGTGTTGAACAGGGGAGAGGTGTAGAGTGTGAAAAGGATCGGGCTCAGGACGGACCCCTGTGAAACTCCGCAGGAGAGCATGACTGGGTTAGAAGAGACGCCGTCGATTATGACAGACTGCAATCTGTCGGAGAGGTAGAAGAGAAACCAGGAGTGAGCAGAGTCAGTGATACCAAAGTAGTGGTGAAGGCGGTGGAGGAGGATAGTGTGGTCTATAGTGTCGAAAGCGGCAGAGAGGTCGAGTAGCGTAAGAAGGGAGATGTTGCCCGAGTCTGTCGAGAGAAGCAGGTCGTTTAAGATATGTCGAAGGGCTGTTTGCGATAGGCAGACTGGAAGGGACTGAAGAGGTTGTTGTCGGCGAGGTGGAGTTTGAGCTGGTTGAGAACGACCTTCTCAAGAAGCTTGGACAGGAAAGTGAGATTGGAGACTGGGCGAAAGTTTGTTGAGTTCGTTTGGGTCGTGTATACATGCTGACAATAAAAGCAGAGGTGCATACCTAATATTTCGCTTACACTCTGTGGTGATATTTCACTTTCCATGTAAGGCTTTCATTGTTCTCCGTAGAAAGCTGACAGTGTGAAACAGAGATGCTAAATGGAATGTCTGGTGTGATTTGCGATACATTTACATCCCTTTGGGTGAAAACCTGTGATATTTAGTTGGCCTTGCACCTGTGTGTAGCATAAATGTGCTTTTGTTATTATTCATACGCTGGTGTTGTCAGCTAATTTCACACACAATCATGGAAACTGACATGCCTCGAGCATGGCGGAATTTATGGTCACAGGTGAGCATTTGACTTTGATTATGTCTGTCTGGCCACTGTCGCACACTTTGATTATGCCTGTCTGGCCACTGGCCACACTTTGAGTTGCTCCTAGAAATAGAAACTGTGGATTAACCACAATGCTGCGCTTGTTCAGGTGTCTGTCAGGAAGTACTTCTAAATGTTTTTGTTTTGGCAGTATCCTCATGTCTTTTATAAGACCTGGCTGCAGCTGAGAAAGAAAACGAGTGAAAAGATACTGTCAAGACATTCGTCAGAAACCTTTTCTTGTCTATTTAGATTTATGTGTAAGTTAGATGTTGGAAGTTTGTTTGTTTGTTTGTTTGTTTTTACCTGGAGATTAGAACTGGTCAGTTGTCTGTTCTTTTCTCAAGTTTCTCATGATTTGGACACTAACTGGTAAAGCGAAGGTGATCCAAATTTTGTGAGAGATCAACTGGGGTGTGACACACGTGTCAGCGACCCCAGTGCCAGGGAATCAACGTGGTCGCTGACATGTGTCAGCTTCTTCAGCCACACGATATAATGTTTCTCACTCTTTGCTGATTGAGAAATTTCGAAGACTTCTTAATAAATCGAAAATGAGTTTTGAATCTAATATTCCTGTGCTATAAAATTGTAAGTGTCACTGTGAATTAGCCATTCATGAACGGAACCATTATTACCTTTTGTGCTGTGTTTTGGCATGTAAACCACCAACATTCCAGAATATAAGTTACCAGTTAATATTATTTTTCAT
The DNA here is from genome assembly GCA_036245525.1 of Semisulcospira habei. NCBI lineage: Eukaryota > Metazoa > Mollusca > Gastropoda > Semisulcospiridae > Semisulcospira > Semisulcospira habei. The sequence continues at coordinate 96,707,890 of BTPG01000003.1, read as the reverse complement.
TTTATTTTAGGTGATCCTTACACCTTGCTTGTGTTGATGTGTCATGCTATGGGCTTTTTTCGTCCGCTGCTCCGATGGCATGGCCAGAACACCATGATTTGATTATTGGAACAGATGCGATCTTGGTGCTTCTTGATATTGTTGCTCACCAGGCTTGTGGCATGCCGCTGCAGCTCAGTCGGTTAGGCACATGGGTAAAACAATTTAGCTGCCTTGAAATCCTGAAAAGTATTCTGAAGCCCAATGACATGAGAACAGTGACCATTCAATCTGAAATAAAAATCACACTTGCATGGTTATTTTTTAATAATCTCTCTCTATCTCTATGTCTCATTCTCTCTCTTTCACACAAGCAAGCACACACACACACACGCACGCACGCACGCAGACACACACACACACACACACACACACACATTTCAATTTTATTTGTAAGTGACAGTAATCAGCTCAGCCTGACACTGTAACCACAGCCGGCAAAAGAGAGGGCTGAGCAGCACTGCCATCTTGCTACGGTGAGACGAGATGGACGACAATTACCGGGATAAATGTGCTATTTTTTAAACATTTTTTTTTCACACAAAAAAAAAAAACTTACTTGAACGGCATCACTGTCAGTTGTGTGATAAATACGAATAGCATCAACGAAACGTGACGCAAACTTGCTTTGCCTCGATCTATTGCCGTTTTTGACAATGCTATCCTGGCAGAAACAAAGTAGGCTTGTAGGATTTGCAACGCAATCAGTCGAATCACGCGCGCTTCCGTCCGCCAAACAGTCCAAACGACAGGAAAGCTTGTGGGACCCAGCAACAATTACTTGGGGGGCGTGGCTTGTGATGCGAGCGCTCGGTGAGGTCTATAAGGAAGAGGGAGCATCGAAGAGACGTCTTTACACAGTGACAGCAAGATTATGACGTATATTATCTGAGTGACGTGGTGACGACGCCGTAACAACCAACATTCACAGCGGAATCTTGCAAGCAGCAGTCAACGGCTGTGGGAAAGACAGAGAAAAGAACGAGGTAAGCAAGACTTCAGACGTAAGATAAAGAACAACTGTGTGATGTACATGTTTCATACCTAGTGACATGCTCTGTCAGATCACAAAGAATGGATATTTTCGTCACCTGCTGAAAATACAAAACCAGCAGACAGATACACGTAACACTGCTGAAGATCACCGCTCTCTGTCGGTAATGTAGGCCCTACAGATTTCACATTATTCTCAGTCTTTGACTGGCCTTCTGTTTTGTAGAATGCAGAATAGTGTATGCCTTTTATTGTACCATAGTTATTTGCCTTGCAACTAGCGGGTTTTTGATGGCTGTGCACACTATGGTGTTTATTGTACCGTAGTTATTTGACTTTCAGCTAGCGAGTTTATCGATGGCTGTGCACACTATGGTGTTTATTGTACCGTAGTTATTTGCCTTTTCTCTTGGCTTGACTTCGCGAACGAAGATTTTATAGGAGTTTCCCACGACGTCTGCAGGCTTGTTCGTGGCTGCGGAGGCCAATCCGAGACAGGCAGGTTCGACCGCAGTGGCTGCAGGGGAAGGTATGGCCAGGGTTCTGAGCTGCGGCATCTCTGTTTTTTGTCCTGAGCCGCTTGTCCTTAAGGCTAGCTCTGTGAGAGTCCTCAAAGGTGACAGCTGCCTTGTAAATGGTGGAGCGCCAGGTGTCACGGTCCGCAGCAAGCGAAGACCACTGGTGGTGGTCGATTTGGCAGGCACTAAGTGACTTCTTGAGACAGTCTCTTCTTGTATCTCTTCTTTGGTGCCCCTCTGTCACGGTGTCCAGTAGCAATCTCGCCGAACAGGGTGATCTTTGGTAGGCTATGATCCTCCATCCTGGAGACATGCCCCGCCCAGCGGAGCTGTGTCCGCAGCAGCAAAGCCTCGATACTCACAGGCTGAAACTGAAACTGAAACTGTGATTTGCCTTGTAACTAGAGAGTTTATCGATGGCTGTGCACACTGTGGTGTTTATTGTACCGTAGTTATTTGCCTTGTAACTAGAGAGTTTCTGGGCAGTGGGCAGATGTTCACATCTGCACGGGACATAGACGACCCCGCCCTCCACGAGTCGCCTGCTGCCTTGCAGGCCTGGCCGCTTGGCTGCGGAAAGGCTAAGGGAGGAAACCCCTGACATCAAAGCCCCCGTGTCTCCGGGGAAGGCTTTTGAGCCAGAGACTAGGACAAGGACAGTCTGATATAAAACCTACGACCCGAGGACCTCGATGCCATCGTCCCAGCTTGCTAGGCCATGGCAGATGAACCAAGGGTTTAAAGGGTGGGGCCAGTACTGCGCACACTGCACTCCACCAAAAAGCTCCACCGCGCAGGCTTTAGGAAACGTCCACGGACCATGACACTGACCATTCCAAGTCCTGTAGCGATGGGCGAGGGGCGAAACGGCAGGTGAAAGATGTCACTGGAAGCCGCAGTCTCAAACCTGCATGCAGGCGGTTCAGGATATTGGTCGCCTGATGTTGACCTGGGGATGACAACATCACTCGGCACACCCTGAACGACCAAGCAGCCTTCTCTAGGGACAGCACTGCTTGCTCCACACGGAGAGGGGCCTAGAAAAGGTGGCCTAACCAAAGCTCGTCCCCTCGCAACCCCAGTTGGCTAGCCGCGGTCAACGGGCATCTTCTCATGCGGTCAAAAAACAAGAAAGAATAACGGATCCACTCTGATGACGACCACGACCGGACTCAACGTAGCATGCTGGAACATCCGAACCATGCTCGACAAAGCAGACAGCGGACGCCCCGAACGTCGCTCCGCCCTCATTGCCCATGAATTGCGGAGGTTAAACATTGACATCGCCGCGCTCAGCGAAGTACGCCTTCCGGACGAAGGCAGCCTCCAAGAACTTGGCGCTGGGTACACCCTCTACTGGTCAGGCAGGCCTACATCAGAAAGACGGCTCTCAGGCGTGGGTTTCATGGTCAAGACCTCCATTGCGACTAAGCTGGAAAACCTACCAACGGGTCATTCAGACCGCATCATGTCCATGCGCCTCCCACTGAGGCACCAGCAACACGTCACCCTTCTCAGTGTGTACTCCCCAACCCTCTTGGCAGAGCCTGCTGAAAAGGACAAGTTTTACACTGACCTGCGCAGCCTCATACAGAGCACCCCTGCAGACGACAAAGTCATCATCCTTGGCGACTTCAACGCCAGAGTGGGCCAGGACTCTGAAGCCTGGAAAGGAGTCCTCGGCAAGCATGGCGTGGGGAACTGCAATGACAATGGCCGCCTACTGTTGGAGTTCTGTGCAGAGCAGCAACTGGTCATCACCAACACTACTTTTCAGCAAAAGGACAGTCGAAAGACCACCTGGATGCATCCTCGCTCCAAGCACTGGCACCTTATCGACTATGTCCTAGTGCGTCAGAGGGACCGCAGTGACGTCCTCCTCACCAGAGTGATGCCCAGCGCAGAGTGCCACACTGACCACCGCCTTGTCCGCTGCAAACTCAGGCTCCACTTCAAGCCAAAACCCAAGAAATGGGGGCCCCCCAAGAAAAAGCTTGATGTTGCGAGCCTTCAGCGTGACGACGTGAAAGCTGCCTTTCAGACAGATTTACAGCGCAGGCTCAAAGACACAGCGGACCCAGCAGACTCCTCCCCTGAAACACTTTGGGAAGAACTGAAAACTGCTATTGCAAAATCCTCTGCAGAAGTCTTGGGTTTCGCTAGAAAGAAGAATAAAGACTGGTTTGACGAAAACGATGTAGAGATCCAGGAACACCTAGCAAAAAAAAAAGAGCCGCCCATCAGGCCCACCTAGCCCAGCCTTCCTGCCCTGTGAAGAAGTCTGCCTTCCGCCTCGTCTGCAGCAGTCTCCAGCGCAAGCTCAGAGATCTCCAGAATGAGTGGTGGACCAGACTTGCACAGAGGACCCAGCTTTGCGCAGACAATGGTGACTACAGGGGCTTCTACGAAGCATTGAAAGCAGTGTATGGCCCCAGGCACCTGGTACAAAGTCCCCTGCGAAGCGCGAATGGCCAGGCACTCCTCACAGATAATACCTCCATCTTGAACCGCTGGTCGGAATACTTTCAGAGCCTCTTCAGCGCTGAGAGCACTGTTCAAGAAGCAGTCGTCCTACAAATCCCACAGCTCCCAGTAAAAGTTGAATTGGACGAACCGCCCACCGCGGAAGAGACCCTCACAGCCATCCACCAGCTCAAGAGTGGCAAAGCAGCAGGCATTGATGGAATACCGCCAGAGATCTGGAAACATGGAGGCACAGCACTGCACAACAAGCTCCATGACCTCTTTCTCTGCTGCTGGGAGGAAGGAACACTACCAAAGGATCTCCGTGATGCAGTCGTTATCACCCTGTACAAGAACAAAGGTGAGAAGTCTGACTGTTCCAACTATCGGGGAATTACACTGCTGTCCATTGCTGGAAAAATCCTTGCAAGGCTGCTCCTGAATCGGCTGGTACCTGCCATCGCTGAAGACCAACTCCCAGAGGGCCAGTGTGGCTTCAGAGCAAACAGGAGCACCACCGATATGGTCTTTGTGCTGAGACAGCTACAGGAGAAGTGCCGCGAGCAGAACAAAGGGCTGTACGTAACGTTTGTCGACCTAACAAAAGCGTTCGACACTGTGAGCAGGCAAGGCATGTGGCAGATCCTGGAGCGACTTGGCTGTCCCCCAAAGTTCCTCAACATGATTGTCCAGCTACACGAGGACCAGCAAGGTCAGGTCAGACTCAACAATGACCTCTCAGAACCATTCCCCATTCTCAACGGCGTAAAGCAGGGCTGCGTGCTGGCACCGACCCTCTTCACCATCTTTTTTAGCATGATGTTGAAGCAGGCCACAGTGGACCTCGATGATGACGATGCAGTGTACATCAGGTATCGTCTCGATGGCAGCCTGTTCAACCTCAGACGACTGCAGGCCCACACGAAAACCCTAGACCAACTGATCCGTGAGCTGCTTTTTGCTGATGATGCTGCCCTCGTTGCACACACAGAGAGAGCCCTGCAGCGCATCACGTCCTGCTTCGCAGACGCTGCCCAGCTCTTTGGACTCGAGGTCAGTCTGAAAAAGACAGAGGTCCTCCATCAGCCGGCACCCAAGACAGTGTATCGCCCTCCTCACATCACCATCGGCGAGTCTGAACTAAAGTCAGTGCACCAGTTTACTTACCTTGGCTGCATTATCACGTCGGACGCCAAGCTGGACAAGGAGCTTGACAGCAGGCTGGCAAAAGCGAACAGCGCTTTCGGGCGACTTTTCAAGCGGGTGTGGCACAATCAACAGCTGAAAACAGGCACCAAGATTAGCGTGTACAGAGCTGTGGTCCTCACCACCCTGCTGTATGGTTCCGAGTCCTGGGCCCTCTACCGCAGCCAACTACGACTCCTCGAACGCTTCCACCAGCGCTGCCTGCGTACCATCCTGGGCATTCACTGGAGTGACTATGTCACCAATGTCGAGGTCCTTGAACAGGCTGAAACCGTGAGCATCGAGGCTTTGCTGCTGCGGACACAGCTCCGCTGGGCGGGGCATGTCTCCAGGATGGAGGATCATCGCCTACCAAAGATCACCCTGTTCGGCGAGCTTGCTACTGGACACCGTGACAGAGGGGCACCAAAGAAGAGATACAAAGACTGTCTCAAGAAGTCACTTAGTGCCTGCCAAATCGACCACCACCAGTGGTCTTCGCTTGCTGTGGACCGTGACACCTGGCGCTCCACTATTTACAAGGCAGCTGTCTCCTTTGAGGACTCTCGCAGAGCTAGCCTTAAGGACAAGCGGCTCAGGAGAAAGAACAGAGATGCCGCAACTCAGAACTCTGGCCATACCTTCCCCTGCAGCCACTGCGGTCGAACCTGCCTGTCCCGGATTGGCCTCCGCAGCCACGAACAAGCCTGCAGACGTCGTGGGCAACTCCTATAAAATCTTCGTTCGCGAAGTCCAGCCAAGAGAACTAGAGAGTTTATCGATGGCTGTGCACACTATGTGTTTATTGTACCGTAGTTATTTGCCTTGTAACTAGAGAGTTTATCGATGGCTGTGCACACTATGGTGTTTATTGTACCGTAGTTATTTGCCTTGTAACTAGAGAGTTTATCGATGGCTGTGCACACTATGGTGTTTATTGTACCGTAGTTATTTGCCTTGTAACTAGAGAGTTTATCGAGGGCTGTGCACACTATGGTGTTTATTGTACCGTAGTTATTTGCCTTGTAACTAGCGAGTTTATCGATGGCTGTGCACACTATGGTGTTTATTGTACCGTAGTTATTTGCCTTGTAACTAGATAGTTTATCGATGGCTGTGCACACTATGGTGTTTATTGTACCGTAGTTATTTGCCTTGTAACTAGAGAGTGTATCGATGGCTGTGCACACTATGGTGTTTATTGTACCGTAGTTATTTACATTGCAACTAGCGAGTTTTTGATGGCTGTGCACACTATGGTGTTTATTGTACCGTAGTTATTTGCCTTGCAGCTAGCGAGTTTATCGATGGCTGTGCACACTATGGCGTTTATTGCAGCCGCACAACGAGTGGGTCAAGGCCACGTCTGTTTTCACTATGAGCGTGCTTTGTTATTGATCAAAAATTGTTTCACTATGAATTTGCTTTCTTGTTGATGAAAGACTGTGGACTTCAATCGTTGGCTGGCATTTGAAAAGGGACACACAGCCACATCAGCCCACATGGACTTGCTCATGAAAATCTGTCAGGCTCCAGGTACTCTCGGGGCTCTATTCCTCACGTGTACGGTGTTTGCTGAATTTGGCGCGAGTGACTGAGTCAGAGTGACTGCAAAACTCCTGGCACCGACAGGCACAGACACGCTTCTCCCCTGGAAAGATAAAAGACAATGAAACTCTTGTTTAACAATAGCTGGACTTGCTGTGGTTTGCCTCCACGGGCAGTATTCTGCTTTCTTCAGCAAGACTGATGAGAGTTGATCAATGATCTGGCTACAAATGTCTATGAGGGTCTATGTCTATGACAGGCGAGTGGCGAGGGCTGAATCAGTGAATGTCTGAATAAAAAGGCAAAGCTGCTTCGAGAGAAATAGATCCTCATGAGCCAGCTTTTGTTACGGTGATCAGGAGCATCTCTCGGGCTGCATGCATGTGTCTTCTCTAGATAGACCATTGTTCGTGACTCCAACCTGCTATAAGCAGAGATTCTCATAAGCCTTTTTGGCAGAAGGAAACTATTTGAAGAAATGCATTTTACTGACGTGTCTCCCCCAATTAAACATAAAAATCCCAGGGCGCAAAGGCCATTGGGTCGACGGCTGCCCGATTGCCTTTTGCGCCTTGGGCCGATACTACCCACTGGAAGGCTGCAAACAGTCACCTGCATTCACTAGAGAGAGTCAGAAAACAAAGCGCCTTGGGCCGATACTACCCACTGGAAGGCTGCAATCAGTCACCTGCATTCACTAGAGAGAGTCAGAAAACAAAGCACCTTGGGCCGATACTACCCACTGGAAGGCTGCAAACGGTCACCTGCATTCACTGGAGAGAGTCAGAAACAAAGCACCTTGGGCTGATACTACCCACTGGAAGGCTGCAAACAGTCACCTGCATTTACTAGAGAGAGTCAGAAAACAAAGCACCTTGGGCTGATACTACCCACTGGAAGGCTGCAAACAGTCACCTGCATTCACTAGAGAGAGTCAGAAAACAAAGCACTTTGGGCCGATACTACCCACTGGAAGGCTGCAAACAGTCACCTGCATTCACTAGAGAGAGTCAGAAAACAAAGCACCTTGGGCCGATACTACCCACTGGAAGGCTGCAAACAGTCACCTGCATTCACTAGAGAGAGTCAGAAAACAAAGCGCCTTGGGCTGATACGATACTACCCACTGGAAGGCTGCAATCAGTCACCTGCATTCACTAGAGAGAGTCAGAAAACAAAGCACCTTGGGCCGATACTACCCACTGGAAGGCTGCAAACAGTCACCTGCATTCACTAGAGAGAGTCAGAAAACAAAGCACCTTGGGCCGATACTACCCACTGGAAGGCTGCAAACAGTCACCTGCATTCACTAGAGAGAGTCAGAAAATAAAGCACCTTGGGCTGATACTACCCACTGGAAGGCTGCAATCAGTCACCTGCATTCACTAGAGAGAGTCAGAAAACAAAGCACCTTGGGCCGATACTACCCACTGGAAGGCTGCAAACGGTCACCTGCATTCACTGGAGAGAGTCAGAAACAAAGCACCTTGGGCTGATACTACCCACTGGAAGGCTGCAAACAGTCACCTGCATTTACTAGAGAGAGTCAGAAAACAAAGCACCTGGGGCCGCTGTTGTCAATAATCCCTATGGTACCTATTGTCAAGACAAGACGGAAGCGTATCAGCCACATAAAGCATCGAATATTGAATAATTCCCAAAAGAAAGTGAATAAAAGATGACAAGAAAGAACTAATTTTCAAGTAAAGCAAGAATATGTTTTGAAAAGAGTATTATCTAAAGATAATAATATTTGTATCACTGATGATAACTTCATCATGGTGGTACCCTATATTGTTTAGCACCACCAAACTAGGCGATCGCTGTTATCGTCTGTAAACGCCAGTCAGGTGTAACCAGGTGTTGATCACAAGCTAGAGTCATCTAGGCACCAAGACGACAGTTCTATGAAAATGCGGGCATACCACCATTACAACACAAGACACAGAAGACACGTTTCTTAGTCCACTTATTTATTATTTTTCATTGTTGTTTTGTTGTCTCCTGCCTTATTTATAGACATAAGAACACAAACTATTCCGATTTCTCGACCGTCACGTCTGTATACAATTTTTAATCGGCTCGTTTGACACGTAATATTTATTATTTTTAACACAATACGGTTGATAGTTAGTTAGATATTGGGGTTTAATGCCCAGCAGGCAACAAAGGCCATCTTACGGAGGGAAGGGAAGCCAGACTAAGAGAAGGCCCTAGGCCCTTAACGACTAAATGCAAATTTATTTGTACAATACCCATGGCTAAAATGTAAATATACGTGTAAAATATCCATGGCTAAAATGAGGTACAAGTCAACAATCGCAGTACAGGTCTACAGACGCTTAGGAGGTCATGAGAAATATAAGCCTAAAGAGATTCAAATCGTATCATACACATTCGCTTCCTTACAAAAACAGACAGAAAATCTTGTCCGCGGGAACATACCGGAACAAAACCCTGAGAGAGTCTGCTGTTTAGCGCTTTCCCTTTATATCCATAATGTCAGCATATGCAATATGAGGGATTTCATCACAAAGTCTGCCGTATTGCTTGGAGTTCAGATGCGTTTATCTTTTAGGAACATTCAGAAATGTTCATATTTTTAGGCTTATAATGCTGATCCTTTTCCCTCCTCTCTAAGCCAACCTCTGATCAACAGACCAGTCGGCGCACACAAATGAAGACGAACAAACGGCGCTTCCCGCTATTAGTACTCTCTATGTACTCGTGTAGCGACATAAATCCATCTCCTTCCATTCTAACCCAACCTCTGATCCGCACACACTGGAACACAGAAATGAAGACGAGCACACGGCGATTCCCGCCATTTGTAAGCTATGTGGTCTAACATAGCATAGCTATTCTGAAGATTAATAAAAGCACCAGCAGCGAAATGACGTCACTTCAAGCTTCACGTCATGGCATCATTAGTCCCAAGACGCTGTGTTCATCGTGACGACTCGATGTTATACGTCACTCAGCGCAGTACTAACATTTGACGTATCATGATTTCAGTGAACTAGCATAAAAGATATTGTGGTGATTTCAGCATATTCTGCACGATCTGTATAGATATTGCCATGATTCAAGCCCCAATGTACCGTGTACACATTCAACACTGATACATGAAGTAAAAGAAATGTATTCTTCTCTGAAAATTTATGACTTGCTGAAAAGATCACAGCGTGTAATAAAACTTGCTTATGTACTTCATAAAGTTATCAGAAGCACTGTGACTACACACAAGTTATAACTCACGATTCTGAGTCAGACGAATAGGTAAACAAAAATGCATATGTATAGCACATGGCGGAACCCAAACAGAAAGTGTCACTCTGACCTGCAATGATTTCCGTTCCTTTCTTCCACATCGCTGGCGGTAAAATCGTTTTCAGCGGACTGGTCGCATAAAGATTCATCTTCAGTGATATAATCTTCACTTTCGGACTCAGATGAACTCATTTTTACGAAATATTTGCAGAGAAATATCGCAAGCATTAAAAATGATGCAGTACAAAAAGGAAGATGGCGGACAAAGTGACTCGATCGATAACAAAGGTCAAGAACAAACTCAATTTATTTTTCATTCTATCGTATAAAAATGACTTTCTAATGTCAATAATTTATGACAATGACATTGAGAGTGAACATTCATTAATCTCTACTCAGTAAACACCACGGAATTTTCCATGGGCGTGGCTTCGTATGTACACATATGATGGTCATGAGAGCGAACTGCTAAGAGATTAGCGAAATTGACCAATACAGCTCCAATGGCGATAATCAAAAGGACTCGGGTAGAGTTGTGTTTGGGTACATACATTATACTAAGCAACATTTTTAGTTGGTAAAGTGCAGATAACAGACAAATGTCATTACTTTACACGAATCAAAATGTCCTTTGCTGATCGCGACTCGGACAATAGTTTTATGGTACACGTATATCTTTGGTGTGTGGGAGCATTTCTTGTTGGTGTGTTTACTCTGCTAAGTTTATTTTATTTTCCCTTTATATCTTGTTGCGTGAGTGTGTATGCTAGGGCATATATATGTGCTGTAGGATTCAAGGTCTGTGTATGTTAGTATGTCATTTGTATGGCGCCAAGAGCTTTTCTATCAAAAGTATAGGCGCCTTAAAAATATACATTATTATTATTATTATTATTATTATTATTATTATTATTATTATTATTATTATTATTATTATTATTATTATTATTGATTTGGGTCTTTTAATCACAACCGCTTGTTATCGGCACTATTTCAAGCACAATGTTCCTTAATATGTTTTACTGTTTCACCTTTCGTAAGTATACAATGTTTAAGTACAGTAGTATGTTACGTCGCACATTGCACCCAAATGCACTTCTAGCGATTAACAGCACAAATTAGTGTAAGTTCATCGTGATGTAGACTATACTTGATTAACAAATTCCATATCAGTGAACACAATTTTAAACAATGTTCTGTGTCTATTTCAGTGACAACGAGGAGAAAACTGGATAGTAGACGACACAATGTACCTGGTTCCTGTGTCTGTTTTTCTCTTCACCTTGTCCTACACACCGTGTAAGTTTTGTACCTGATTATTGTGTCTGTTTTTCTCTTCACCGTGTTCTACACGCCGTGTAAGAGTTGTACCTAGTCACTGTATGTGTTTTTTGTTTGTTTGTTTGTTTGGTTTTTTTTTACAGGTTGTTCTGCACACCGTGTAAGATTTTTACCTGATTACTGCGTCTGTTTCTTGTCTACACCTTGTACACTCCAGATAAGATGTGTACCTTTGTCACTGTTCACCTTTGGTCATTGTGTCTGCTTTTGACTACCCCTTTATGTACACACCATGCAAGATGTGTACCTGGTCACTGTGTCTGTTTTTGTCTACACCCTAGTGTACACACCATGTAATATGTGTACCTAGACATTCGGTGGGGGCTGACAAAGAGCCATGACGACCGACATAAACAGATATTACTGACTAAGTGACATGACGCCTGATATAAACAGACCTTAGTGACAAAGTAATAAGATGACTCATATAAACAGACTTTACTGGCAACATACCATGGCGACTGACATAAACCGATTTTACTGACAAAGTGTCATGACGACTGACATAAACATACATTACTGACAAAGTGACATGACGCCTGATATAAACAGACCTTAATGGCAAAGTGCCAAAATGACTCATATAAACAGACTTTACTGGCAATGAGCCATGACGACTGACATAAACAGATTTTACTGACAAAGTGACATGACGACTGGCATAAACAGACATTACTGACAAAGTGACATGACGACTGATAAAAATAGACTTTACTGACAAAGTGCCATGACGACTGACATAAACAGACTTTACTGACAAAGTGACATGACGACTGACATAAAGAAAGTGACATGACGACTGACATAAACAGACTTTACTGACAAAGTGACATAATGACTGATATAAACAGACTTTACTGGTACAGTGACAAGACGCCTGATATAAACAGACTCTACTGACATGACGCCTGATATATACAGACTTTACTGACATGACGCCTGACATAAACAGACTTTACTGACATGATGCCTGATATAAACAGACTTTACTGACATGACGCCTGATATAAACAAACTTTACTGACAAAGTGACATGACGCCTGATATAAAACAGACTTTACTGGTACAGTGACATGAGAGATAAACAGACTTTACTGACATGACGCCTGATATAAACAGACTTTACTGGCAAAGTGACATGACGCCTGATATAAACAGACTTTACTGGCAACGTGACATGACGCCTGACATAATCAGACTTTACTGACATGACCCTTGATATAAACATACTTTACTGACATGACCCCTGATATAAACAGACTTTACTAACATGACCCCTGATATAAACAGACATTACTGACATGACGCCTGATATAAACAGACTTTACTTACATGATGCGTGATATAAACAGACTTTACTGACATGACGCCTGATATAAACAGACTTTACTGACATGACCCCTGATATAAACAGACTTTACTGACATGCCCCCTGATATAAACAGACTTTACTGACATGACCCCTGATATAAACAGACTTTACTGACATGACGCCTGATATAAACAGACTTTACTTACATGACGCCTGATATAAACAGACTTTACTGACATGACGCATGATATAAACATACTTTAGTGACATGTCGCCTGATATAAACAGATTTTACTGACAAAGTGACATGACGACTGATATAAACAGACTTTACTGGCAAAGTGACATGACGCCTGCTATAAACAGACTTTACTGACAAAGTGACATGACGACTGATATAAGCAAGATTTTACTGACAAAGTGACATGACGCCAGATATAAGCAGATTTTACTGACAAAGTGACATGACGCCTGATATAATCAGATTTTACTGACTTGACGCCTGACATTACAGACTTTACTGACAAAGTGCAATGATGACTGACAAACACACTTTACTGACAAAGTGCCATGACCTCTGACGCCTGTTGAGACAGTCACATCTTATGTCAGATTTTTTTGAGGACAGTAATTAAAACCAAGACAGTGAATGTGTTTGCCATTAATAAGCCATGGGTCAGCAAGGCGCCAAAGGTGTATTTGAACCAGAAAAATAAAGCTTGCTTTCTTACAAGGTAACACTGATGAATTTCGGGAAAAGGATAGGGATTTTAAACGGCTGCTAGGTCTGCCAGGCTGAACTAAAAAAGCAAGATCGAAACGAAATTTACTTCAGCAACGCTAGAGAGGCCTAGAATGGTCTGAACTGCATGATGGGTAGGCAGCAAAACAAACAAGCCAGGCTCTGCACTGGGAATCCAGTTGAGATGGCCAATGATCTAAATCGTTTTTACTGACGGTTCGATGGCAGAAACCTTAGTGATAACTGTGATGAATCGTGCTAGTCCATTGTGCCTGAACCTTTGTCAATTACTGAAGAGGAGGTAATGAACATCTTTTTTAAGCTGAATGCACACAAAGCAACTGTACGAGATGGGTTTTAAGTGGAAAAGTATTTACATCTGTGCAGGACAATTGGGGAAGATCTTCACTACTATCTTTCAGTTCCTGCATTATCTTCATATTGTCCCTACTGCTTGGAAATCATCAATCATTCTTCCGATTCCTAACAAAAACGCTCGTGAATTCAACGATTTCCGCCAAGTTGCATTGACTTCTATTCTGTTAAAATGTATGGAAAAAGTGGTGCGAAGGCATCTGTTAAATGATGTTGCCGAAATCCTGGATCCATTCCAATTTGCTTACAAAAATCATAGGGATGTGGAAGATGCATGCCTTACTCTGTACAATCTTATTTTTCAACATCTTGAAATTCAAAAGCACATGTGAGAATTCTTTTTATTGACTTTTCTAATGCTTTTAATACTGTTGAACCACTGATGCTTTTGCAGCGTATGATGGACTTTAATGTGAACACAAACATTATTCTGTGGGTACGACACTTTTTGAAGGACAGGCCACAATGTGTATATGTACATGGCAGTCTGTCTGACCAAATGGTGTTAAATTCAGGGTGCCCTCAAGCTAGTGTCCTCTCTTGGACATTGCATTCTATATACACAAACCATATGCGTTGTCACACTGCCATTTCTCATCTCTTAAGGTTCTCAGACGACATGGCTCTTGAACGCCTACTCCAAAAAGAAGGCATTCTGGCCGAGTACTTTGCACAGAGAGCAGTATTAGAGTCATGGTGCAAAGAAGTTTTCTGGAAATGACTGTACAGAAAACCAAAAAGCTCGTCATTGATGACAAGAAAGTTGATGACATTTTTGTACCTGTCTCAATTAATAATCAACCTGTAGAGGTGATCACTGAATTTAAAAACTTTGGCACAATCGTGGATAGTGGGCTGTCCTTTACTGGAAACACCGATCTGATTGTAAAAAAAAGCAAAGAAGTTTTGATGTCAGTTCCAATGTTTTAGATTCCGTTTATAAAAGCCATATTGAAAGCATACTGACTTTTAAAATCACTGTTTGGCATAACAACCTCAGTATTAAAAACAGGGGCAGACTGTCACGTATATTCAGAACAGCTGGGAAGATCATTGGCGTAGGACAGTACCCATTAGATGATCTGTACCATAGAGCTGTCCGAATGGTAGCTGCTAGCATTGTCAATGATCCTCGTCACCCACTATCTGATCAGTTTCAAATGCTACCATCAGGCAGATGTTTCAACATGCCACTTGCCAAAAAGATTTTTTTAAATAAGTCTTTTATTCAAACTGCTGTCTCGATTTTGAACTCTTGTTTATAACGGCGCGATATGTGTGATCTACTTAACATTACCTCCCATCGTGTGACAGATTGTTTGTGATAGATTGCTTCAATTATAATTTTTCATGGAATGTTCTTGTAGCGTTTATTAGTGTCTTATATAGTCAAGAGGCAAATTTGTGTCGTGCTTTGACTCGAACAGACATTAAAGTTGTATTGTATTGTATTGTATTGTATTGTATTGTATTGTATTTTATTGTATTGTATTGTATTGTATTGTATTGTATTGCGTTGTATTGTATTGTATTGTATTGTTTAAGTAGACTTTACTGACAAAGTGAAATGACCTTTGTCATAAACAGACTTTATTGACGAAGTGCCATGACGCCTGACTTAACGAGACTTCACTGACAAAGCGACAAACTCCAAACTTGGGCAAGCTGGATACTATCAACCACAACCAATTGTGAAGAAAGGTTGTACGCAGACCGTACCTACTGACCATAGTCAAAATGACTGAGAATCAAATCCTCAAATTAAAAAAAAGAGGGCGTTACGCAACAAAAATGTTATATGCACGTGCATTGTGCTTCTTGGGGTTCATGTTGCATGCACAAATATTTAGAAATGTGATCAGTGGGACGATACCCTTGACCGAATAGCACACTCGAAGAAAAAGCTACGTACTCCGGCTAAGGCCATTCACCTTCATCTCTGAAATAAACTGACTGGTCAGACCCTCGAGGCAACCAGAACCCCTGGCAAAGCCTAAATCTAATATTGACTTTTGATGTAAACTGACACTACTGACAAAGTTAAATGACTCATGATAGCTGTTTACTGGGAACGTGACATGACGCCTGCTATAAAGGGGCTTTACTGTGAAAGTCACATGAAGCCTGATATAAACAAACTTTACTGGCAAAGCGACATGACGCCTGATTTAAACAGACGTTATTGACCAAGTGACATGACGCCTGATATAACAGACTTTACTGGTAAACGGACCGGACGCCTGATATAACAGACTTTACTGACAAAGTGCCATGACGCCTGATTTAAACAGACTTTACTAGCAAAGTGCCATGACGCCTGATAAGAACAGACTTTACTGGCAAAGTGCCATGATGCCTGATTGAAACAGGCTTTACTGGCAAAGCGACATAACGCCTGATGTAAACAGACTTTACTGGCAAAGCGACTTGACGCCTGATATAAACAGACTTGACTGGCAAAGCGACATAACACCTGATATAAACAGACTTTACTGGCAAAGCTACATGACGCCTGATATAAACAGACTTTACTGGCAAAGCGACTTGACGCCTGATATAAACAGACTTTACTGGCAAAGCTAAATAACGCCTGATATAAACAGACTTTACTGGCAAAGCGACTTGACGCCTGATATAAACAGGTTTTACTGGCAAATTGTCACGACGCCTGATAATTATAATAATTTTACTGCCTTGTACAAAAAGGACTGACTGACAGAGTAGCACTTGCCTGATAGAAACAAATTAACTTTGATTTAAAAGTAATGCGAATTCAGTCCCGTCTACATCCCGTGGACAAACCTGCTGGACATTGCTGACTGTTATTGACCCGCGTGCGCTGTGCGTGTGACTTGGTGTTGACAGGCCAGATAGGAGCGTTTGAATGGACCGACTCTCTGCCGAACGGAGCGAAACTGGAAGTCTGTGAGGGAACAACTGCCACCTTCCCCTGGGGTTTCCACCTAGCTCCTGGGGAACTTGTGGACACCGTCAGTTATCATCAGCAGGTTTGTCTGTCTGTCTGTTTCCTTCTAGACAAGATGCTCGGTAATGAACAAATCAGATGGAAAATAATATGAGATTGACAACGTTTCATTCTCAGGTTTCAATAGACAACTAACGTCAAAATTGACGGTGTTGTCACCATTTATTCACATTCACCTCATGTTGAAACCAGCAATGCCTGTCACACGGTATTGACATTGACCTCATGTTGAAACCAGCAATGCCTGTCACACGGTATTCACATTAACCTCATGTTGAAACCAGGAATGCCTGTCACACGGTATTCACATTAACCTCATGTTGAAACCAGCAATGCCTGTCACACGGTATTCACATTGACCTCATGTTGAAACCAGCAATGCCTGTCACACGGTATTCACATTGACCTCATTTTGAAACCAGCAATGCCTGTCACACGGTATTCACATTAACCTCATGTTGAAACCAGCAATGCCTGTCACACGGTATTCACATTAACCTCATGTTGAAACCAGCAATGCCTGTCACACGGTATTCACATTGACCTCATGTTGAAACCAGCAATGCATGTCACACGGTATTCACATTGAAGCCAGCAATGTCTGTCACACGGTATTCACATTGATCTCATGTTGAAGCCAGCAATGCCTGTCACACGGTATTCACATTGACCTCAAGTTGAAACCAGCAATGCATGTCACACGGTATTCACATTGACCTCATGTTGAAGCCAGCAATGCCTGTCACACGGTATTCACATTGACCTCATGTTGAAACCAGCAATGTCTGTCACACGGTATTCACATTGACCTCATGCTGAAACCAGGAATGCCTGTCACACGGTATTCACATTGACCTCATGTTGAAACCAGCAATTCCTGTCACACGGTATTCACATTAACCTCATGTTGAAACCAGCAATGCCTGTCACACGGTATTCACATTGACCTCATGTTGAAACCAGCAATGCCTGTCACACGATATTCACATTAACCTAATGTTGAAGCCAGCAATGCCTGTCACACGGTATTCACATTGACCTCATGTTGAAGCCAGCAATGCCTGTCACACGATATTCACATTGACCTCATGTTGAAACCAGCAATGCCTGTCACACGGTATTTACATTAACCTCATGTTGAAACCAGCAATGCCTGTCACATGGTATTCACATTAACCTCATGTTGAAACCAGCAATGCCTGTCACACGGTATTCACATTGGCCTCATGTTGAAGCCAGCAATGCCTGTCACACGTTATTCACATTGACCTCATGTTGAAACTAGCAATGCCTGTCACCCGGTATTCACATTGACCTCATGTTGAAACCAGCAATGCCTGTCACACGGTATTCACATTGACCTCATGTTGAAACGAGCAATGCCTGTCACACGGTATTCACATTAACCTCATGTTGAAGCCAGCAATGTCTGTCACACGGTATTCACATTGACCTCATGTTGAAGCCAGCAATGCCTGTCACACGGTATTCATATTGACCTCATGTTGAAACCAGCAATGTCTGTCACACGGTATTCACATTGACCTCATGTTGAAACCAGCAATGTCTGTAACAAGTGTGCACATAAACATAATGTTCAAACTGACAGTATTTCGCAAGTCTTCAACATGACAACCATTGTTGAAATGGACAGTGTCTTTCTCCATATGTTTACATAACAAGTTGGGTCGAACCATGCCTATAAAGTCTCTTCTGTTTCATCTCACCTACCTTTTCACACTTTAGTACAATACGCATGCCGACATAGCGCACCGCAGTGGTCGCGGCAATCAACTGAAGCGGTCCCTGAATATGTATTGGACTGACTTCGCTCACAGGTGGCACTATCTATTGTTTGTCATTGACTGATTTTGAAATAATTCTTGAAAACAGGATTTGCCGATTTACCTATACCTAAGTCAACTTTGGCGAGCGGCGTATAGGTTGTACTACTCACGAAGTTGCAAGTTGCCATCTACAAGCTGATGTGCGGTGGAAAGGCAGTCTCGGGTACTGGGCATCTGAACACACATCCAATATCAAGAGCTACAGAAAGCGCAGACAGTCACCATCATCATCATCATCATCATCATCAGTCCCCTGACCTAGTGTAATCGGCGAGTCGCTGATATCATCATCATCAGTCCCCTGCCCTAGTATGGTCGTCGAGTCGCTGATATCATCATCATCTTCATCATCAGTCCCCTGACATAGTCTGGTCGTCGAGTGGCTGATATCATCATCATCATCATCATCAGTCCCCTGCTCTAGTGTTGTCGTCGAGTGGCTGATATCATCATCATCATCAGTCCCCTGACCTAGTGTGGTCGTCGCGTCGCTGATATTATCATCATCATCAGTCCCTTGACCTAGTGTGGTCGTCGAGTCGCTGATATCATCATCATCAGTCCCGTGACCTAGTGTGGTCGTCGAGTCTCTGATATCATCAAGAGCATCAGTCCGCTGACCTAATGTGGTCGTCGAGTTGCTGAACTGCTGAACGTTTGACCAGCTCCCTCCACTTATCTCGGTCACGTGCCAGGCTTTGCGTCTCTGCAAAACGTTTCCCAGTCCACTCTGTGATGTCTGCCCACTTTTTTTTTATCTGTCTGCCTCGTTTCCTGCCATCCATGAAGCATGTTCTTTATTAAACGAACGTTAGTTCGCGAACTCTGACGAACTACAGTTCACGGGCGGACGAACCAGGTTGGTTCGATCTAAAGATACGGCGAACCTAGTTCGAAGTAGTTCACGAACCTCGGCAAACCATAGTTTGCTGCCGGTAAAGATTCGCTCAACATGTTGAGCAAACAAAGGCGAACCTTTTCTCTGATTGGTCAAAACTTTTACCCTCTTCTGCGTTAGAAATAGGAAGACAGTCACCGATACAAACAAATATGTCGGACGGTGATATTTCACTCGTGCGAAGAACAAGACCTATTTTTATTGATTTGTGGGAGGTGCAGCGCTGTTTGTGGGGTCGCTACTGCAAGGAGTACAAAAACAAAAATCGTTAAAATCGCGAAGCGGCATCGCGGCAGCCATTTTGAACACCTTCGCACATAGTAAGTTCGCCGAATCAAGCACTTAAGTTAAGAAAGAGAACCATGGCAATCCTGGCTTGCTGAAGTTCGCCTAGGTTCGTTCAACATCAATTAAGAAACAAACCAAAAGATCGCCGATCTTCTCCGATCTAGGTTTGCCGATAAATAGTTCGTCTAATTAAGAACAGCTCTAACGCTACTCTGCAAGATTGTTGTGGAGAGGATGCTGGCTCGAGTGACATGGCCATACCATTTCATCTTTCTCTTTTTGACGCTGGTGAGGATGTCTTCATAGTTGCCAGCTTCACGCCTGATGATACTATTCACTTCTTTGTTGGTGATGTGTTCTTTGTAAGAGATGCCAAGGATGGTTCTGTAGCATCTCATTTCAAGTGCCTGGATTCTTCGCTGCAGTTCAGCTGTTGATGTCCATGCCTCACATGCATATGAGAAGATTGAGTGGACTAGTGCTTTCATCAGTCAGATTTTTGTTTTAAGACAGATATTTTTGTCTCTTCAAATAGGTCTTAGCTTTGACATGATTGCAGGTGTTTGTGCTGCTATGGACAAAATTTCAGCTTCTGATCCTTCCTCACTGATAAGAGGGCCTATATACTTGAACTGACACACCGTCTCCAGTTCTTGTCCACTGAGGTGGATCTTTGTCAAGATTTGTTTGTCACCACATGTCATCAGCTTGGTCTTTGCGGCACTTATCTCCATGAAAAAGTGAAAATACAGGTAATATGAAAATACAGGTGAATGTACCAAGGGTAGGCAGAAACAATTGCCCCAGAATAGAGGGGAAAACACACCCTGTAGTACTGACTAGAGTGATGTTCAAAAATAAAAAGTAGTTAATCCCACCCAAGTCACCCAGGGCAGACCCGAGTGGGGTCCTTGAACGCAGTGTACACATAAACGAAATGGACGTTTCACAACGCTCAGCGGAAAGGCACGAAGTCTCTTCCAGAGCTGTTTTGTTTAACATAGCCTCTTCCAGGGTTGAATGTTTGAGCATTGTCAAAAATTATTTTAAGCATTATTCATTTTTTTTTTTTTTTGCATAGAAATTCGGTTCTATGTTTTGTGTTAAGATGATGAGACGTGCTTTTTAGGTGACGTCAAAAACATTTGCCGTAGGATATTTGTTTTGACCGACGGTACGCGTCATCGCTGATATGCAGACTCATCAGCACACAAGAGATTTAGGTCTTACACAGAAATTAGTTTTGTAGGAAGTGGAGGCAGTAGGAGATGTTGCGCAGTGATTTATTGATTAAATATATTTGGGAGGAGCTGAATGCTCAAAGTGCAAGTGTAGGAAAAGTTGTGTCTAATAATGGTCAAAACTTAAGGGGCACTTTCTGTCGCAGACGCACCGACAACACCACACAAATAATGTAACAATACTTGGATTAAGTACTTTGCTAATTTATTCAGTAACAGTTTCATATCAGTATTGAGTAAATCAAGCAATTGTAACAACAGCAGTACGTTAGAATGTTCATACACCCCTAAATTGAAAAGTCACACAAGACTGGTCTAGTCAGTAGTGAGTGTACCCACCGTTTACAGTCAATGCAGCGTTGACGCATAGAGTTTACCAGGGTTCGGAGAACATGTTGTGCGATAGTTTCCCACACTTGAAGCAGGGACTGAGTCAGCTGAGAGACGCCTTGGGGTAGGCGGGGGGGGGGGGGGGTGGGGGGGGGGAGTTGCTGACAACACGTTGCCCCAGCACGTCGCAGAGGTGCCCGATGGGAGCCAGATGAGCTGAATGGACCTACTTCGGAATTCCGCGCCTACTCTCTAACCACATGATTTAGAGAGTTAACTCCCATGTTACTGGGAACAAAATGGTGGAGAAGAAAGCATGGCGATTGAGCGAGCTACAAAGGTTTTTGCAAGAAAGAGGAGTTTGTGTTGGCCAAAGCAGAAAAGCAGAGCTTTTTGATCTCGTACAAAAGGCTCTTGAGATTGGACTACCCGTTGATCCCGAGTGCTGTGCTGAAGATCGGGTAGAAGTGATCGGAGCAAAGCTCAAAGATGGGAACATCGAACTGTCGAACCCTGCTTTGTTATCTGGGACTACAGACCTGAATATTTTGCCAGAGTTCTCTATATTCGACATCTGTACATATTTACTAAATCAGAACATGAACTTATCAGCCATAAGGGACTACAGACGATCAGAAGCCTATAGCCTGATGCAAGATGGTTATGTGAACAGCTTGGAAACAATCCAAATGACTGATGGCTATTTCGCAGTAAAGGCCTCAGTCAAACCAAGGACAAGAGACAGAGATCCTGTTACCAAAGCCCCATTTTATTTTACATGGTCTATCCTGACAAAAGTGGATGTTGACACGAGAAGCTGCATTTTATCTGCATTTTGCACCTGCAAGGGGGGGTGAGTCAAATATTTTTTTTAATAATTTATGTAGTGTATTTTTACGGATACTAGTCTATGCAAGCAACCGGTCCGTTACTTTTAAATTTTTTTGTTTCACTTGTTCGTTTGTGTTAAATCGGATCGTGGCAGAAAATAACCAAAAATGATGGGTCTTGCTATTCTACACTAGAGGTAGAACCTAGTAGTATGTTGTGTAGATTCAAGATGGTATTGATCGTGCTGGTAAAATCTATACATGTATCACAGTATTGTATGGTATTTATTTCCCTGGTTTCACGAATGGAATGAATTTTACTCCAATGCAGCGTTCAGGATATCTGCTGTCTGTTTTGCATTCTCCCCAAGCGCAACGTTTGACTGAAGGCATTTTGTTAAAAATGGCATTGTGTGTTCCCTGTAACAGGGGAGTTAACTCTCGAAATCATGGGGTTAGAGAGTAGCATCGGAATTCCGGATAATGTCCATGAGCTGGGCACTCCATCCTTATGATGCCCCGTTGCTCAAGGTACTACTCCACCACACGGGCGCGATGACGTCGAGCGTTGTCGTCATGCAAAAAAGGATTGTCGCTATGTCTTGGAATGCTGGCTGGATGAGGGGCTGCACAATCTCGTCTCGATAGCGCAGTCCAGTCAGGGTGCCTCGGATGACGTGGAGGGGGGTTCTGCCTTCCCTGCGGAAGCCTACCCAGACCATGACTGAGCCTCCTCCGTAGCGATCCACCTCTTGGACGCATCCATCCGCTGTCACACACACACACACACACACATACACACACGCACACACACAAACACACACATATGAACACACACACACACACATAAACACACACATAAACACACACACACAGACACACACACACACACACACACACGTATACAACACACACAAAACACACAAACAGACACACATACACACACACAAACACACACACACACATACACACCATCAAGCACGCACACACACACACATACACACGCACACACACACATTTAAACACACACACACACACAAAACACACACACACAACACACACACAGACACGCACTCGCACACACACACACACACACACATACACACATTCACACACACAAGTCATCAGTAGGCAGATTTAATAAATATACGTTTTTGAGTACGACATAATATACGAGTTTATCATCACATTCGACGCACCCGAAGTTTTCATTTTAATATAAATCATAGAAAGAGCGGCTTTGGCCACGGGAAAAAAATGGTTCGACTTAAAGCGAGTTTGATTTATAAGTTGTAAAAGTGGTCATTAGAACAGCTTTAGGCGGACATTTAAGTTTTTGATTTTAGCGTTTTTTTTTTTACTTACTCGTTTTCGACTGAAGAGTACGGGACTGTACATGGCTTTGAGTCATGGTGGAAGATGACAATCAGGCCTCGGGCAGCGGGTACGACGTGGCATGGTGGAAGATGACAATCAGGCCTCGGGCAGCGGGTACGACGTGGAATGATGCAAGCAGAAATGCTGCAAATCGTGTTCCTTGTCTTGTTACGTTTGAGGCCTGCCTCACTATGACGTCATGGACATGCAAATGAATTCGCTCACCGCGTCCCATTTTAAATGATTACCTCGTACAGAATGGACTTCAAAACTAGTGTTGAAATTAACAGTGTAGTTTCCCGATGTTAACATAAAACTAATGTTCAGACTAGTTGAAAGGATGTGTAAACATAAACAACTAATGCTGAAATTGTCGGCGTGCAGCTCCAGTACGAAACACCGGACAACGCTAGCGAGAGTAGAGATAGTAAAGTAGACACTTGATGGGCACCTATCCAATAATCGATCATTTTATTTAATCCTCTCGGTAATTATACAAACCCCCCGCCAACCAAGGCAGTCAATGCCTTAATCGCCTAGCCATACTAGTACCATTCCAAGAATCATTCAAGCAACGATTTTTGATCAGCTGTGAACCCGATATTATTAAGGCAGATACCCCACCCCACCTAAATAATTAATGCTGTCATTGACTTCTTTAAACAAAGGCTAATTAATCAATCAATGCTGCCACAGTGAAATTATATTTTGAATACGATCGTACACAACACTCTCTTCACAGCGCTCCGTGTGTGTTCAGTGTATTCTCTTTGCTTTTACACTACACAAAAAGGACACACGCCTTGGCTGAGAGGTGTTTACGCGGCTCAGTGTTATTTAAAACAAACAAGGCTGCCAAACCCCGCCTATTCAAAGTGTCGAGTATGTTAGAGTTAAGAATGTCGTAAGATCGTATGCGACCCGCGCCACATACATCGTACAGACATACGTAGCATGTGCCGCCAGACGTACGCGGCTTATGCCACACACACACACACACACACACACACACACACACACACACACACACACACACACACACACACACACACACACACACACACACACACAGCATTCGCGGCAAGAGAAAACAAAAGCTAATTAAACTACCAGCGATTACAACACAGTCATTAGTTACCGAGTAGCTAGACAAGCCATCACGCGTCACCGGTTTTATTGCACACCCGCCCACTCAGTGTATGTAAAGAACAGTCAGCTGGCTAACAATTTATTTTGGCACAGTATGGACGAAAAGGCTCGATCACGCCGTGTTCACGCAGTGAAGAACATTCTCGATTCCAAAACTTTCACACTCAAACCGAATTGGTCACACTCAAGTCGAAGTGTTCCCCAATGTTTTGGTGTGACAGTTTTGCAGTCTAGAATGTTCCCAAGCACGTGTTTGCTGATGCAATCGTCTGCAAATAGCGTAGTAGGTATGTAGCGGGCTTACAGTATTGAATAGACTCGTCTTTCACATTATGAGATACACCTTTCATGTCAACTGAGGTATGAATAGATTCGTGTTATACCTTTCATGCCCGGGGTACTACTTTCCCAGCAAAAGTGTTATTACACATTCACATTATGAGATACACCGTTCACGTCCACTGAGGTATGAATAGATTTATGTTATACCTTTCATGTCCGGGGTACTACTTTCCCAGTTACCACCTGCAACCATCAAAGCCTCACACATACAATGTGGTGTGTATTAATAACCCATAGAAGCTTGATGATTTTACTGTTACCCACACATAGACTAAAATAAAACCAAACGATTACTGAGGCCTTTTCAATACACCCAGTAAAACATTACATACTGACACGGCGATCTCTGTACCTCTCTGTGCGAAGCTATGCATAGCTGTCACAATGACACGTTCCGCTCCACCAGTTAGGAGGCTAAACGCAACAACTACAGGTAGACAAGTCAGCTATTGAAATACTGTTAGTCTCAGGCTTAGTCAGGAACTACCCAACATCTTACTTTCTTCATCTGAGTACGTAAATAAAACAGTTTTTTTTTTGTTGTTGCAAAAGGCTTAAATTCTCAAGACTTTTTTTTCCAGAGTAAGATCCACAAGAGCCCTTCTTTCACAAGATTTCATACATTTAATTGACTAGCTTTAAATTAATAAAATATCCTATCTGTGTTTGGGTTCTGCTTTGGTCGGGAGGTCTAATCGCTGGAAAAGTGATGTAGGATAGTATGAGCAAACTATTCTGTCTTCACTTGTGCCGCGGTTTGTTTCTCAGCCTTGGCATCCAGTTGTCAGGCCACCCCCCAAGAGGGTTCTCACAGGAAAGATGAACGCGTGACCTGCCAGGATTATAGCCCCCTCCATAGGGGGTGAATGCGTGAATAGCCCGGGCTACATTGTATTCTGTGAGAGCATGTGGGGAAGGTCAAAGCAGCCCTTTTATAATTTTTTTTTTCTATTTTTTCTAATTTGTCATTTTTTTAATGTTTTTTTACTATTAACAAAAAAATGTTTTAATTTTTTATGCTAAATTTAATTAAACCTGGTCAGACGAGCCACTTTTCAACTCTGTTTTTCTATTAAGACATGCAAAATCTACACATTACAGCTACTGGCAGGTCTTACAACGACTGAGTGGGGTAAACGTAAAAACTTACTGTTCTAATAGCTGAGTGGGAAGTAAACTTAGGAAGTTACTGTTGATGTGACTTTCTAGAATAACATGATTTTACTTGCCAACTAACTTTAAAGATACCTACAACTTTCAAGTAACATTGAAGTTAGTTGTCATAAGTTCTTTAAAGTGACTTAAAACAAGTTCTTACAAAAGCCTAAACATAAGAACTTGTAAGTTCTTGACCCAAGTCATAAGACACTCGGACAGATTTCCCAATTTACAAGGACAATAAAAAAACTTTTTTTCTCAGTAATACTCTGGTGGTGGAGCGGATGGCGTTAAATATGCAGGCGCGAAAGGCATGACATCTCTTTGCCAAGAGTATGACATAAATAATAGATTACCAAAACCTATCGTTAATTGCTTATAAGTCCTTGAACCTTTTTCATAGTTTCTTCTACACCTATCTTTTTCCCTTCCTCTAAAAAAAATTTCTTTAGTTTTTCAACATTCACGGATTGACTCCACATTTTATTTTGAATTTCAGACTTTTGTTGTTTGTAATTGGCCAAATCATCCTGCACTCTCTTAAATTCATGATCATCAATTTTATTATCGTCTAAAGCCTTACTGATAATAAGTTTCATACATCTCAGCTTAGCTCCAGCGAGTGTACTCAAGACTTCATGCTTCTGCAACTTTGAATGAAATCTTTTGTTAAGGGTTTCCAAACCAAAGCAGGCCACACCTGCGGCAGCACCAACACCTTCAATAGCAATTCCTATGACACTTCCCACTCCCGTCGCAAACAGAGCTAAACCAGTGACAGATAATCCAGCTGAAACCACACCCACAGCCATTGATGTGTTGTGTACAGAATTGAAAACCGTTTTATATCATCTTTTGCACCTAGAGTATTTTGCCTGTTTTCCTTCCAAATACTTCAACGCTTCTGTAATATTCATTAAACGGAATGAGTCTGCCTGTAATGTTTCATCATGCACAATAGGTTCAGGTGGTTCAGGTGGTATTTGTGGATACAGTGGTGACATTTTTTATGGCAAATATTTTGTTTATTTTATTTAATCTTTTAATTTATTTTGCAACTCTTCAAAGGTATACAATTTGCTAGCGTAATAAAATGAAACAAGATCTATGTGTTCTAGGTTTATGAAACTTAGACGAACAAAAATTTGTTTATCGATCACTACCATAACAGCGGGGATACTACTTAAAACTTCCAAATCTGTGTTGATTTTTCTAATAGCAATAACAACCTTTATTGACTCTGCTACTGAGCTATCCCACATAAGTTTGATTCCCTGTACGATATCAGCTTCTTCACAGCATCCACAGATCTCATGAGAATTTCAAAAACTATTGTCGCTTCTCTATCTATGGTAAAATTTGCTGGTATGAAAGAAATAGAAATCTGTTCTACCCTTTCTATTTGTAAGAAAATACCGTCGTTTTCCATACTCTTGAAGTTTTAGTTTTTCTCTGCTATTGGTTTCTGCAAAATAGCTTGGCACAAGAGTTAGAAGCATTGGCTCAGAGTTAACAACTTTTCTAAATACTAAGGCTCCTTCGTCAGTAAAATAAACATAAGGACTGATAAAAACAAAATTTACGTCCCATACAATGGGAATAGGTGCAAGCGGAACAGGGGTAGGAATAATTACCCACTTATTATCCACATGTTTTAAGCTGTAGAGCACATTACTTACAGGAGTAGGAGCAGTAACATCATGAAGTTGACTAAGTTTAGGAAACTGTCTCTCAGCGCCATCTTTTACATCATCAATTACTTTTCGTTTGTACAATCCAACGGAAACAAGTTGAAGGCCATACACCTATCCTACCTCAGCTTCTTTATCAAAATCTTGCACATCAGCCAAATCTTTCAACTCTATTGATGTACACGCAACTGGAATAATTTTTGTCTTTGGGCCGCCACTCATTTTTTATTCAGCAAAAATAAAATTTATTTAACTTCCAACACAACACTAAAATCATGCATCTGAACTGGTTTTCCATCCTGATTAGTTACAGAAAAACACAGTGATTCAAAGAAACTGGCACCTAATTTTTTAAACTGCAAATTAGGAAATCTAATAACTTCACTCTCACAATTAGGAGCAGTTCCAGTAGGTAAGCATCTCAACAAAGTAGAAGGCTTTCCATTGTGAACATTTTCAGACATGTTCAGTTCTTTCAAATGAACATTTAGCACTGTGTGTACTGACAAATGAACAGGATATTTTCCAGTTATTTTATCTTCAACTGTCATAGTTGACCAACCATTAATATTAGCACTTGCAAAACCCATTACCCAATTCTCATCCATAGAAGTTATATGTCTTCCTATTAAACCAAGCAAATATGCAAGTTCACTTGAAATTATAGGCCCACTACCTACAGGAAATTCTAATGTAACAGGTAAGTTAGCCTGATTTAAAGTTGCTTTAATTTTAAATTGTGACCCTCTATCACAAAATCAGTCTTAACTCGCATTTTGGATGTTTTGACATATACATTTCTGAAAACTACAATGTTTGCTGATTACTGTGATATATGACTGTATGCTGTAGTGCAAAAATTGTAGAAGTTGTTAGTGTTTAAAGTTGTTAAAGCCTCCGGTGTCCATTTTGAGAATACAGCCTGTGAAGTTTCTGTGTGCAGCATAATTAGAGTCAAGGGCAGACTTTTAAAATCATTTTTAACCTATTTAATGGCACATTTCATGATAAAGATTTTAACCATACGATACTTTGGTGTATGTAGAATACATTTCTGCAAAAAAGTGAAAATGACCCAGATTGACCCTCACCACATATTATTGCGTGTAGCCTGATCGGCTCCCTGCGAGTTAAGACTGGTTTCATGAGAGAGGGTGACAATTTAGTTTGAAACCATTCAGCTAAAGTACAAAAGTCATAATACCCAGATGGTATAAAGTGTGTTCTAGTGCCCAAGCCACTATTACCAGCATTGCTATAACTTACATGAAAACTTGTATCATCTGTTACATTAAACCACTTTACTGTGTAGAACATTTCATGGATAGCTACAGCTTTGCTACCATCACGATTATCAATCCCATTAGTTAACCACACTGGTTTGCTTGTGTCAAGATTTGTTAAGGTTATAAACATTTTTATTATCACATAAAAAAACCATAATGGAATTTAAATCACCAACAATTACCACTGTAAATGCATTTCAATTTAACGTGGATGCAAAGTACAATGTTGCACCAACTTATGACCAGAAAATAATTCAACTAAATCAGCTTGATATAGCTTTGTCTGAAGGTGATTTATTTCAAGTGAAAGTACCAAATCCGTATGATCATTACCTAAACCCTCCGATAACAGATGATGCCACTGCAAAAAAAAGTGGTCCTCAAGCCCACTACATATGTTTCAAAACCAACTTAACTTTTCTATACTATGCTCGACTACTGGCTGTGGCGTTTCTT
Organism: Semisulcospira habei; assembly: GCA_036245525.1. NCBI lineage: Eukaryota > Metazoa > Mollusca > Gastropoda > Semisulcospiridae > Semisulcospira > Semisulcospira habei. The sequence goes on along the minus strand of BTPG01000003.1, from coordinate 96,678,225 downwards.
TTACATACCATTTGAATCACCCAAACAAACTGATTAAGTCTGTCTATCATTTCCACACGTATTACCAGCTTAGAAGAATACTGTCAGAACTGCATACCCCACTGCCTACTGAATCCAGTTTTTACCCTTTTAACAATCCCATGGATTTGAAAGCACTTGAACGCATATGTAATGAATTTAACATTAGTACAAAGTATGACTTTACACAAAAAAATTGATGATCACAAAGGCATGGGTACATTTTATTATGTTATTAGTCACAGACAATACCCTCAAGATTACTGGCCTCCCTACTCTTCATTCTCATCAAAATCTGAAGTGTGGTTAGGCTCAATTGAACAGAAACAGTCTAATGCCTGGACCACATTTGTCTTAGATAAGAGTGACGGGTTTACTCAAGCAGGAGTCGAACGCATTAAGGAGTCTATCAGAACGTTTGTGTGGTGTATACTAGGAGCACAAGCTCAAACAAAGTCAAATATTTTAAACGGGAGTGGGAAATTTGAAGCACAAAAACAATTTCTGGCAAACCTGGAAGATTCAATTAACTCAGTTTTTTATCTCCCTTCAAGCGTACAACACTACCAAGACGTTCTCAGATATGCTAGATCGAAAGTTGACTTTGTAGTTGGCATCGGGTTATACATGTTACCATCTGACCTTTAACTCCAAATGGGGACAATAACAAATTATATAATGAAATAATTGTTGCAGGGCATGATCAGCAATTAGGACTCAATCAATCAGTAAACTTGAGCCCAACAACCACACACCTACAACCATTAAAACCATTAATATCACCAGTAATGTTAGTAACATCATCATCACCCGTACAGGCAGTAACGCCAGTAATGTCAGTAATAGCCACAGCATCGGCACGGACACCTGCACTGGCACCAGCACCAGCACAGCCAGTAACACCAGCACCAAACATACATGAGTCAGAGAGAACTGCATTGGTAATTGGCCTTACTGGATTAGGAATATTACTTCTTTACCTGTTTCATTAAATAACCCACTATTAACCCTCCTACTGTCACCAAAAAGACCCACACATACTCCGCCATAAACCCTACTACCTTTGCTGCTGTACTCATCAGCCAACTGACAACACTCCCTATTATGCCAGGCAAAGCATCCATTGCTTTTACTGCCAATTTTTTAAGCAAGTCTGATATATGTGACCCGCCACCACAAAATGAGTCTTAAGTCACCTTTTGGACATTTTGAGATATTGATATCAGCAGAAACTAGAAAGAAAACCCTTTTCAATGGTGCCAATAACATGTGAATCAGACGATTGCTCACCGAGTTATGGTTTATAGAACCTGGGGACCCCGCACATGTACCCGACCACGCCACCCGACAATTTTCAAAATGAGTCTAAAGTCACTTTTTGGACATTTTGATATATTGATATCAGCAGAAACTAGAAAGAAACCCTTTTTCAATGGTGCCAATAACATGTAAATCAGACGATTGGTCACCGAGTTATGATTTTTAGAAACTGGGGACCCCGCACATGTACCCGACCATGCCACCCGACAATTTTCACCAATAGCGGGAAATCGGGTCAGGGACATTACGACTCATTTCGTGGTGGCGGGTCACATATGAGACAACTGTGTTTTTACCCATGCCTGTAAATCTTTTGGGTCTGATGGAACTGGAGGAACTGGAGGAGCAGGTGGAGCTGGACTACCCCCACCACCCGTTACAGCTAACACTACAGTACTGATAAAAAATCCAAGAGCAGTAATTAAACTTGCAATAGTGATACCCTGCTCTCTGAAAAGTGTTTTCAATCTCTCAGCCAAAGTTGTGTCTTTGTGAAGTATTTTCTGAATAGTTTCTCCAACCCTGTTGACCTGTGTTTTCAGTTTTTCTTTTCCTATTTCAATCACTTCTAGTTGTGCTGATCTTTCTATCTGCAGGTCATTTAATCTGTGTTGTATTCTTTCTTTCATTTGTGTGTCATAATTCTCATCATCAGCTGTAGCTAATTTTTCTTTTTCTTTTTCTATGTGATTATCAAGCTCGCCTAATTTGGCTACATTATTCACAAGCTCACCTCTTATTGACTGCAGTGCTTTATCCAAGTCCACTAACTCCCGCATTGTCAAAGGAGAGTCACCCATTGTTTTCATAGCCTCATTTATTTGCCCTTCTGTAAATGAAGTTTCTTGTATTGCCTTGTCTGCCATTTGTGGAAGACTTGTTACTTCAGTCATTTAAATTTTTTGTCCAGTTGGCAACCTTGTTTGTACGTCATGAAGGGTACTAGCAAGTCGAGGTGGTAACTTTTTATCTCCAATACCAAGTTGACGCAAGGCGCCAACACCACTTTCACTTTTGATTGTACTTAAAGCTCTAAACTTGCTGGGGTCTCTTTTGTTAGTCAATTGTACTTTTCCTTTGTCAAAAGTGTTTAAATATAAATGACCTTTTTCATATTCAAACTGATTAGGATCTATTTCATTTGGGCGGTCACCAACACTATCATAAAACGAGTTCACTTTGTCTTTAAACAGTTTGTGATAAATACTAGAAGTATTTACCATTCCAGTCGTATCTATTGCACCAGTATCATAGTCATTCATGTCATCCATTTCAAAATCTTCATGACCAAATCCTCCCGCTGCCATTGTTTTTATTAATTTATTTGTTTTGATTTTTGCATAATAAAATGACATCGTCTTATGGATCAAAGTTAGACCCATACAGAAAATTACGTGAACCTCTTGGTGTTAAGGGCATTACACAATCAATTGTCGTCACTAACAATCCTAGCTCCATAGACGAAAACCAAATTCTTACCGTCAAATTTCCTAACCTAGGACCCAGTGATGTTTTTGTTCCTGGTACTGCTTGCCTTGCTTTTAATATTGAACTTTCATCAAACACAGATGACAAAAGAACACTAGTTGGCATCATAGGCAGAGCAATTATTAAGACTATTAAAGTTCAACTTGAAAGACAGGAAGTGTTTAGTCTTGACAATGCTGATGTGTTCTACTGTTACAAAGATCTGTGGCTTACAAGAGAAGAAAGAGAAGACCGTATTTATCAAGGTATACAGTCTGATAATGTTGCCAAACTCAGAATCAATGCATCAGATAAATCAACAACAGAAGCCAAGGATGTTATTGTGGCAGAAACATATGGAAATAGGTTTTGCATTCCACTTGAATTTGAAATCCTAACAGCGCATTTACCTTATTACCAAGGAGCACTGAATGACCGTCTGAGTTTCAAGCCAATTTCAATGACTACTCCAAAGTTATTAAATCAACTGACACAGACGCAACATAAAAGATCTCTAACATCTCTTTGGAATATGAAATTGTCACACATGCTCATTTAGCTACTCTAATTCAAAATCAGTACCAGTTAAGACTGCCGATTTATTATTATCATGTGATAAGACACAGTTTGATTCATAACGACAAAAGCGATCCAATGTGGAACATCAACTTGAACACACCTGCTAGGTCACTGAAAGGCATTCTTATGTTGTTTGTTAAACCCGCGAGTCCATACGGATGGGATTCCGAAACATTTTACAATCCAAAGATTACTCATTTTGCTTGTACTATTGAAGGCCGTCCTAATCAAGTGTATGCTTCGGGTATGCTACCTTATCAGCACTATGATAAGATCACAAAATATATTGCAGGTGGAAGGCTTAGAGAAAACCCAGCAAACATGGCATCTAAAGATCTACATCTGTATGACGTAAGAATTGCTCAATACCTGTCAGACAAGTATGCACTGTGGCCAGACCTGCATAGTACAGATGACGACTACCTACATGGGTCAGGTCGTACTGTTGAAAATGGCAGTGAGGGAATTACAATTCAGATACAAAAAAAAAAAAAAAAACCCAACTGAAACCACTGGAGCAATAAATATATATTTGTATATATTTATGACGTACAACTCAATATTGCAGAAAGCAGACTAAGTGGACACATATTTTAATTATATTCTATATTAAAATGAACTTGATGACACTTGACCCACACTGCGGCTTGTTTTGTGGGGCCACAGGCTGTGGAAAAACTGAACTTGTTCTTAACCTCTTACAAACAAGATACATCCATCATTTCAAAAACATTGTGATATTTTGTCCAACGATTAAACACAACAAAGCTTATCACAATCGTTTATTCATTTGGACTGACAGCAACATTTATTTAGTCGACCCTGAGAAAAAAAAAATGAATGACTACCTGCATTACTTTTACAAACAATTTGAAGGGCAGACAACTTTGTTTATTGTTGATGATTGCTCTGCAGAAAAAGATATTGTTAAGAAGATAAACACACTGGCAGAACTTGCATTCAGTGGCAGACATGCAAACATCAGTGTATGGATTCTCACTCAAAAATATAATGCTGTACTGAAAGATTTTTGTGAACAACTAAAGTTTATCTGTTTGTTTTACTGTAAGGATTGTGACAGCTTTGAAGACTGTCTCAGAGAGAACGAAGTTATACCAAATAAACAAGAACGAGACTGTGTGAAAAATAAACTGATATTAACTAAGCATCTAAAGCTTATTTTAAAGACAGATCAGCCCACTGGGTATGGGTTAGTAAATTAATTTAGCCTTTTGGTTTGTCCATAAAAAATGATGGACAGACAAAGCGGGCTAGCGTTTGATATCACAGAGAGCTTCACAAGTTAAACATCCGTTTGAGCCTTTGATAAAACTCTCAACACCAACGAAGATATACATGGCATTTAATGTAACTTTTGGATATTCTAATAGTTCACCACGTTATAATTACAAGACTGTTGATCTTAAGACACAACATTTTATAGTTTATGATGCTAACTGTGACTGGTTTGAGAGTAAGTGTTTACACATATTCTACCATCTAAGTAAACAACATGATTATTTTGAATTTGTTACTGTCAATAAAGTGATATTACACCTTCAGCATGAGCACAAGACCTTAAGACACATACCAGGGAAGTGGCTGATTTGTTGGGGAGTGAACTAAATATTTATTATTATAGGGATTACAGACAATAAAGTGGTATTACACAAGGTGTAATTTTTCTATTTATTATTTTGACCGACAAATAAAAATCACAGACAATGCCCAAAGCTCATCAGGCTTAAGAAACGTGTTTCACACAACAGACTTGCCTATGTCTAATATTTACAGTGTCTATGAATCGATAGAAAGCTTTTTTTCTGTCATACAAGATAATCTTCTTTCTGGTAGTGTAAAGATTCGGATTGTTGCAAAAATAGAATTTACCAGGTTAGATGGTGAAGTGATTGTATCATATATCTCGACAAGAAAACACACAATTAATTCGAGAAGAGAACTGGAAAACGTGTTTAGGGAAAGACTGTTGCCTGACTTCCTTGAAGCAATTGACAGAGCAAAAATGCATGGGTCTGGTTGGCATGAAGGGTGTTTACATGAACTGCAACTGAAGCAATCAAGATATCATCCTATAATGGGTAAATCATGGCTGCCACTACCAACTGAGGTTGCAAACAAAAAGGCTGTAGTCAATATTCAGAAGAATAATAATTTCTGTTTTATATGGTATGTGCTTGCCAAACTACACTTTGTAAAAACAAGACCTGATCGCGTATCTAACTATACCAAATTTGTAAATGAACTCAACTTCAGTGGAATAGATTTCCCTGTTAAGGTGGAGGACATAGATTTGTTTGAAAAACTAAATCCTGGTATATCTGTAAATGTGTATGTATGGGATAATCAGTCTGAGAACAAGTTACCACCAATTAGAGTATCACCAATTGCCCCAACCTACGGACAGTCAGAAGATAAGCATGTTGACATGTTACTAATAAGCTCTGGTGATAACTTTCACTACACAATTATCATAAGTATGTCAAGACTAATTCATCATACAACAAAACATGATGGTAAACAGGAATTTTGTAAAAAAAAAATTGCAGAGGTTTTCCTCTATTAAAGTAGCACACAAACATGTACAGCACTGCAGGTCAGCTGATGACATTCAAACAATACTGAGGTATCCAGATCCTGGTAGCAACGTATATTTTAAGAACTATGGGAATCAGCAAAAGCTGCCGTTTGTAGTGTATCCTGATTTTGAATCACTGGTTGTACCATATGAGGTTCCTGTTCCAGAATCATTACCAAAGACTATAAAATTGAGTGACCAAGTCGTGTGTTCTTTTGGATACATTCTTGTTAGGTCAGACGGTGTGCACGAAGAACCTGTTATCTATAGGGGTGAAATAGCAGCAGCAGAGTTTTTAACAGAAATTAGAAAACTGTATAGTCAGGTAGTACAGTATTTGGAGAAGTGTCAGATGCCTTTGATGATGACAGAAGAAGATAAACTACATTTTGATACGGCAGAGATGTGTTGGATTTGTGAACAACCTCTGGGAGGTTCTGAACAACTTCTGAAGGGTGAAAAAGTTCGCGATCATGACCACATAACTGATCGTTACAGAGGTGCTGAGCATGGTGATTGCAACTTAAAACTAAAAATAGATCCCAAGGCATATATATATAAGTTGCCTATCTTTTTCCACAATCTCAAGGGGTATGATTCACATATTATCATGCAGGCTGTGGATGAGTCTTACAAAAAAATTAGTTGCACTGCCCAGACAACTGAGAAATACTTGACTTTTAGGTTGGACAAATTAGCATTTTATGACTCCATGCAACATTTGTCTTTAGGGCTTGCTAGTCTGGCAGAAGGTCTGACTGAATATCAAATAACAAGTAAATATTTTGAGCCAGGCTTAAGTAAGAAAGGTGTGTATCCGTACGAGTACATTGATCACTGGGTTGTGTTTGAGGAAAGAAGACTGCCACCAAAAGAGAAATTTTATTCTACACAAAATGGTAAAGGTATTTCTGACTCTGATTACATGCATGCCCTCAATGCATGGGGAAAAAACTAGGGTGTAAAACGATTGGTGACTACCATGACCAGTTCTTGAAAGCTGACATTTGTTTGTTAGCAGACGTATTTGAAAGTTACCGTGAAAAGGTTTCGTTGCACTACAGTCTTGACCCAGCTTGCTACATAACTAGTCCTGGCATGACATGGGATGCATTTTTGAAATCTAGTAAGATATCTATAGACTTGTTGTCTGATCATACGATGGGTGAAATGGTGAAACGTGGAGTGAGGTGAGGCATTAGTATTGTTGCAAACAACTATGCCAAAGCCAACAACAAATATCTTGATGACTTTGACCCCTCAAGGTCAAGGTCATTCATTACATACCTTGATGCTAATAACCTTTACGGATTTGCGATGTGTGAGTTATTGCTCTTGAAAAACTTTTGTTTACATGTGTGTCACAGTGTGATATAAACACATTAACAAATGAAATTATGAATTATGATCGGAATCACAAAAAGGGTTGGATCTTTGAAGTTGACCTGGAGTACCCACACCACCTACATGATTACCACAATGATTATCCATTAGCAGTTGAGAAAATGAGTTTGATGGGGAAAAAAGAAGACACCAAACTTGTGTCAAATTTGAATGACAAATTCAACTACGTTTGCCACTATCGCTTGCTGCAGTTTTACATCAGGCATGGGTTAGTACTAAAGAAAGTACACAGAGGTATTAAATTTGATCAAAGTGCTTTCATGAAAGATTACATAATGAAAAACACAACCTTCCATGCAAGAGAAGGCAACACTGCATTTGACAAAGACTTCTTTAAAGCTTATGAACAATGCCTGTTTTGGTAAGACAATGGAAAATCCTGATCACCGCAAAGATGTGAGACTGGTCACAACTGAATCAGGTGTAATTAAGCTTACAGGCAAGCCACAGTACACAGGGTATAAAGAGTTTCATCCATCATTGTATGCAGTGACACTGAAAAAAAATGATTGTTAAACTGGACAAGCCAGTATTTATTGGTATGGCAATTCTTGAGTAATCAAAAATGTTCATTATTGTATTCTACTATGATTACTTTAAACCAAAGTATCCTGAGTGCCGTCTGTTATACACTGACACTGACTCTATGATCATTGATGTTCCTACTGAAGACTTATATGAAGACATGAAAACAGAACTGCATTTGTATGACACGTCTGATTATCCTAAAGATCACCTGCTGTACAGCACACAGAATAAGAAAGTGCCTCGGAAATTTAAAGATGAACTAAATAGAGTGCCTATAGTTGAGTACGTTGGACTGAGATCAAAAATGTATTCTATACTGCACCAAAAAGGCAGTCAGTCCAAAGCCAAAGGTATCCAAAAAACAGCGATAACAAATAAAGACATCCGTCATGAACACTACAAGCAAGTATTAGATGGAGAACTAATGCCTGATTATCCAAACAAGACACTGAGGTCAAATAGACACAATATTGAAATGATCCAAACACATAAGAAGTCACTTGCAGTTGGAGACACAAAACGAGTGTTTCACACTAAGGAAAAGGCTTATGCACCTGGGCATTATGCGCTTAAGTTATCTGAAGAAATAGCCAATGAACTGGTTGATGAATGAATGAATTAGTTGATGAAATGGTTAAAAATATGTAACAGTGTCTGGAGGAATAATTTGTAATTCTTTTCTGACAAATGCCCTCTGTGGGGCAGGCTCATATAGATAATAAATCGATGCGTTAGCGCCAGGAACTATTTTTTTATATTATGAACAGATGTAGACCATATTGGATCAGTTGCCCTACGTCTGACATCATTCTCGGACTCGCCAGGTGGATACAAATATCTTACCTGTTTTGTAAACAAGCTTGTGTCTGGAGGTGTTGTTTTTATTTCTGACCCTGATGGCATTGTTTTTAATTAATAGCATCAGCAGGTTTTAAATGACCTTCATTATTCATTGCTTTTATCACAGATGGTAATCTCTTAACCCACTCAAGAGAGGGAATATAGGAGAATACAACCCCACCCATTTAAGAAACAATTGATTTATTTAATCCTTTCCGTAAATAAACAAACGCACTTGACCAAATACATTTAACAGATTTATCTGCCCAGTCAGGTCCCCCAACCCCTTGGAAACAAAAGGCTAGTTAAAATATCTTCCCGAGAAATACACACCACCCACCCCCACACCCCACCACTCAATGCTGTCAGAGTTGGCCTTCCTGAGAAATACTTCCTGTTCATACCACCATTGTAAACAATAGTCCTCTATGCCCAAATAGTGTATGTGTCTCTCTCTCTCTCTCTCTCTCTCTCTCTCTCTCTCTCTCTCTCTCTCTCTCTCTCTCTCTCTCTCTCTCTCTCTCTTTCTGCACACACAAAATAGTATATTAGTGAGCCCTGCGACACCTATGTCAGTAATACCGTATCGATACTTCTAAATCAGGGTAAATTACATACGTAATTACGCTAATGACACCTATGTCAGTAATACCGTATCGATAGTTTTAAATCAGGGTAAATTACATAGGCTACTTTTCAGAATTTCCAATCTCCCGTTATCCCAATTCTCAGTGCAAAGAATGTATCTGATTCACCGCATAATGCCCTCTTAACAAACTGCATAATACACCTCCCCCCCTCCCCTTAAAACGTCACCACCCACCTACCTCCGCACTCAGCCATACAATGTCACAATAAACAATAGACAAGCACGCGGCAACAGTGAGCTGATTCACTACTAAACAAACTGCGTAATACACCCCCTTCCCCCTTAAACGTCACCACCCTCCGCACTCATCCATACAATTTCACAATAGACAATGCGCCGATTCACTTCTAAACAAACTGACCTACTTTCAAAGTCCACCATACAATTGACATGGCCACACAATCGACAGTGCGCACCAGGAAATATATATATAACCTCAGACTAGTAAACAGCCACCTTCGTTCAAGCGCGTTATGATTGGACCTGTTCTGAAAAATATGCACCAAACTTGTCTTGGTATTCACCCGACTTGAGTCAATATGTACGAGACCAAACACAATAATCATAAATGAATTTTTAATTTTTTTTTAATATGTATCACACCCTACACAATATTCATACAGGAATTTATAATTTTTTTTAAATATGTACCAGACCCTATGGTTTTCTTTCATATATTCAAATAGCCAGCGGCTTCACACACCCACAATGTGGGCAGGGGAAAAAACCCACTCTATGTATAAACACCATGAAGTCTTCACAGACACAGAACCAAAATGAGTTTGCAACCTGTTGGAAAACAGAGAAAGCTTTAAGATAAGGCCCTTCTTGTGAGTAGACTAAAGGGTATTTAGTGTTGACTTCTGCGCAGGCCAGCCCTAACAGGACTTGTGACACATGCACTGACAAAGGGTGGTGTGTGATAGGCTAGTTTTGCCTGAAAGATTTTACAGTGCTTATGACCAGGAAGGTTGAAACGGTTACCTCAGTGAAACGACGCCTTTTATTTTCAGTTTAGTCCGTGTTTCAGCACAAGCGTGACGTGCCTACTAATACGTTCGGATTTTATAGTGATTTCGGTATTCAAAATGGGCTGTGAAGGATTAAAACCAAGCTAAGTGAATACTTTTAATATATGTGACTACTTAGCCTGCTCTCAGAAATGTTAAGTTGCGCATAATAAATCAGATACAAATATATATTGATTGCTTCAGATTTTTCTGTTTTTTTCTGTATTTGAATTGAGATTCCGTCACTACCGTTTTCGATAATACGGCCAGAACCATGAAGGAAATTATCCTCCGTAGAACGCAGATCTAGCCACAGTGCGTACTTGTCTGTCAGGTATTCACCGATTCTTACGTCATACAGATGCAGATCTTTGCACGCAATATTTGCTGATTTTTCTCTAAGTCTTCCCCCAGCAAAATGCTTTGTGATTTCATCAAAGTGCTGATATCCCATCATTCCAGATGCAAAAATTTGATTAGGTCGGCCTTCGATTGTGCAGGATAAATGTGTAATTTTCGGATTATAGAATTTTTCTGAATCTCCTTGGTAAGGACTTTTTGGTTCAACAAATAACATAAGAATGCCTTTCAGTGACCTAGCAGGCGTGTTTAGGTTTATATTCCAAATTTGGTCGCTCTTGTCTTTGGGTAATAAACTGTGTCTAATCACTCGATCATAATAAATTGGAAGTCTTGACTGGTACTGATTTTGAATGAGTCTGGCTAGTTCAGTATGCGTGACAATCTCATATTCCAAAGAAATGTTAGAGATCTTGTATGATGCATCTGTGGCAGATGATTTTATAACTTTGGAGTAATCATTGAAGGTTAGTTCAAAACTCAGGCGGTCATTTAGTGCCCCTTGGTAATAAGGCGAATGTCCTGTTAGGATTTCAAATTCGAGTGGAATGCAAAACCTATTTCCATATGTTTCGGCCACAATAACATCCTTGCCTTCTGTGGTTGTTTTGTCTGATGCATTTATTCGAATTTTCATAATGCTATCTGACTGTATGCCTTGGTAAATACGATCTTCTCGTTCTTCTCTTGTAAGCCACAAATCCGTGTAGCAGTAGAACACATCAGCATCGTCAAGACTAAACACTTCCTGTCCTTCAAGTTTAACTTTAATATTCTTAATAATTGCTCTACCTAGATTGTTAACTAGTGTTCTTTTATCATCTGCGTCCGATGAAAGTTCAATATTAAAAGCAAGACGAGCAGTACCAGGAACAATAACGTCACTGGGGCCTAGGTTTGGAAACTTGACAGTAAGAGTCTGGTTTTGGTCTATAGTACTAGGATTGTTTGTGATGACAATTGATTGTCTAACTGCTTTAACACCGAAAGGTTCACATAGTTTTCTGTGTGGGTCTAACTTTGATCCAAAGGACTGTGTCATTTTTATTATGCACAATAAAAAAAATTAAATTAATAAAAACAATGGCAGCAGGAGGATTTAATCATGAAGATTTTGAAATGGATGGCATGTATGATTTTGGTAATACAACAGATATGGCAGATATGACTGGTACAAGAAATATTTACAGTTTACGTCACGAACTTTTAGAAACCAAAGTGAACTCATTTTATGATCATGTTGGTGGCCGCCCAGACAACATAGACCCTAACCAGTTTGAACTTGATGGCAAGGGTCATTTATATTTAAATACTGTTGACAAAGGAAAAGTACTATTGACTAACAAAAAAGACCCTAGTAGGTTTAGGGCTTTAAGTACAATAAAAAATGAAGGTGGTGTTAGTGCCTTGCGTCAACTTGGTATTGGTGGGTCTCCTGTCACGCCAAGACTGGTTAGTGTGCTTCAAGACACGCAAACAAAGTTACCAACAGGGCAAGAGATTGAAATGGCACCAGTAACAAGCCTACCAGAAATAGCAAACACAGTGATACAAGAAACCTCATTTACTGAAGGACAAATAAATGATGTTATGAAAACAATAGATGATCCACCTTTGTCAATGCGGGAGATTATAGGGTTAGATAAATCACTGCAGACAATAAGAGGTGAGATGGTTAATAATCTTGCCAAACTGGGAGAGCTTGATAAACACATAGAACGTGAAAAAGAGAAACTGGCTACCGCAGACAATGGGAATCTTGACACAGAAATGAAAGAAAGAATACAACACAGATTAAATGATTTGCAGATAGAAAGATCAGGAAGGTTAGAAGCGATTAGTATCGGGAGGGAAAAACTGAAAACACAGGTCAACAGGATTAGAGAAACTATTCAGAAAATACTTCACGAAGACACTACTCTGGCTGAGAGACTTAAAACACTTTTCAGAGAACAGGGAATCACAATTGCCAGTTTAATTACAGCTCTGGGGTTTATTATCAGTACAGTTGTGTTGGCTGTAACGGGTGGTGGTTCTCCACCTCCAGCACCACCAACCCCAGTCCCCACAGATCCAAAAGACTTACAGTCGTGGGTAAAGAAACAACTGTCACACATATCAGACTTGCTTAAGAAATTGGCTCTGAAAGCAGTAGACTCGTTGCCTGGCATTTTAGGCACGGTTGTCAGTTGGTTGATTAGTACAGCGGCAAAGGCAGTAGGGTTTATGGCAGAACATGTGTGGGTCTTTTTGGTGACAGTAGGAGGGTTAATAGTGGGTTATTTAATGAAACAGGTAAAGAAGTAATACCCCTAATCCAGTGAGACCTATTACCAATGCAGTTCTCTCTGACTCATGTGTGTCAAGGATTGGTGTTGGTGTTATCGTTATGGGTACCGGTGTCAAAGCTGGAGCTGTTACTGTCTGTACAGGTGATGATGTTACTGGTGCCGTGGGTGTTACCGTCTGTAATGATTTTAATGACTGAACATGTGTGGTTGTGGCCCCCAAGTTTACAGATTGATTGAGTCCTAATTTCTGACCAACACCTGCAACAACTATTTCATTATTATAATTTGTTATTGTCCCCATTTGAAGTTGAAGGTCTGATGGCAACATGTATAACCCAGTGCCAACTACAAAGTCAACTTTTGATCTAGCATATCTGAGAACGTCTTGGTAGCGTTGTATGCTTGATGGGAGATCAACTACTGAATTTACTGAATCTTCTAGATTAGCGAGAAACTGTTTTTGCGAATCGAAAATTCCACTTCCATTCGGAATATTAGATTTTGTTAATGATTGTGCACCTAGTATACACCAGACATATGTTCTGATAGACTCATTGACGCGCTCGACTCCCGCTTGAGTAAATCCGTCACTCCTGTCCAAGACAAATGTGCTCCAGGCGTTAGACTGTTTCTGTTCTATTGAGCCTAACCACACTTCAGATTTTGATGAGAATGAAGTGTAGGGAGGCCAGTAATCTTGAGGGTATTGTCTGTGACTCAAAGCATAATATAATGTACCAATGCCGTGGTGATCATCAAGTTTTTGTGTAAAGTCATACTTTGTACTGATGTTAAATTCATTACAGATGCGTTCAAATGCTTTCATATCCATGGGGTTGTTAAACCTGTTAAAACTGGATTCAGTGGGTAGTGGTGTATGCAGTTCTGACAGAATACGTCTAAGCTGGTAATACGTGTGGAAATGATACACAGACCTCATCAGTTTGTTTGAGTGATTCAAGTGATCTGTAAATGAAACACCACAGCCTGTAGTAGAACACAGTATAGCAAAGTTGAGTTGGTTTTGAAACATCTGTAGTGGACTTGAAGACCACTTTCTTGCAGTAGCATCGTCTGTTATTGGAGGGTTTAGGTAATGATCAAAAGGGTTGGGTACTTTGACTTGAAATAAATCTTGTTCGCTTACAGCTATGTCGAGTTGATTTAGTTGAATTATTTTCTGTTCATAAGTAGGGGCGACATTATATTTAGCATCTACATTAAATTGAAATGCGTTTGTAGTGGTAATGGTTGGTGATTTAAATTCCATCCTTTTTTTATGTGATAATAAAAATGTTTATTACCTTAACAAATCTTGACACAAGCAAACCAGTGTGGTTAACTAATGGGATTGATAATCGTGATGGTAACAAGGCTGTGGCTATCCATGAAATGTTCTACACAGTAAAGTGGTTTAATGTAACGGATGATGAAAATTATTCTGTAAGTGGAACTCTCGATGGTTTAGAAAAGGGTGATACTTTACGAGCCGGATATTATGACTTTTGTACTTTAGCTGAATGGCTTCAAAATGAATTTAAAATTAAAGCAACTTTAAACCCAGCTAATTTACTTGTTACAATTGATTTTCCGAAAAGTGGTCAGTTTTCTTTATCAAATAGTCTTTTATTATTACTTTGATTTTTTAAAACAATAACACATCCAGATGAAGATTGGTCACAATCAGTTGGTAGTCTACTATCACCAAAAAAACCAAGAATAACTGGCAGATATCCTGTTCATTTGTCAGTACACACAGTGCTAAATGTTCATTTGAAAGAACTGAACACTACTGAAAATGTACACAATGGAAAGCCTTCAACTTTGTTAAGATGCTTGCCGACTGGAACTGCCCCATATTGTGAAAGTGTGGTTGCTAGATTTCCTAATTCTCAGTTTAAAAAATTAGGTTCTAGTTTCTTTGAATCATTGTGCTTATCTGTAACTAATCAGAATGGTAAACCAGTTGTAATGCATGATTTTTATGTTGTTTTGGAAGTTAAATAATTTTATTTTTGTTTATAAAAATGAGTGGTCTTGGTCCAAAGCCTAGAATCATACCAGTTGCGTGTCCAGTAACAGAGTTGAAAGATTTGGCAGACGTACAGGATTTTGAGAAGGAAGGGGAAATTAGAGAAATATATGGTTTTGAACTTGATTCAAATGGCATGTACAAGAGGAAAGTAATTGTTGACATAAAAGACGGTGAAAAACAGATTCCTAAACTTGGTCAGCTACGTGATGTTACTGTACCTACTCCACCTGTAAATAATGCGCCTTACAACTTAATACATGTGGGTAGTAAGTGGGTTGTTTCACCTGTGCCTGTTCCACCACCCACAATTGACTGGGACATAAAGATTGAATTTATTAGTCCTTATGTATACACTGATGATGAAGGCACCTTAGTGTTTAGGAAGGTTGTTAATTCTGGGCCGCTTATTGTAAGCCTTGTTCCAAGTTTTGCCCCAGACAAAAATAGCAGAGAAAAACTGAAAGTTGAAAATTATGAGAGACGGAGATATCTTCTTACAACTAGAAAGGGTAGATCAGATACCACTGTTGTGTTTATGCCAGCAAGCTTAGTCGTGGCTAGAGAAGCGACAATAGTATTTGAAATTATCATGAAATCTGTTGCTACTGCTAAAGAGGCTCAAATTGCACAAGGAATTAAACTTACATGGAATGAAGCAGTAACAGAATCATCAAAGGTCTTTATTGCCATTACAAAAAATAATGATGTTATTAATGTTTCGAGCAGTATTCCAGCTGTCAAGGTGGTGGTCGACAAAACAACTTTTGTTCGTCTAACTTACATAAACCTTGAACACATTGATCTTGTTGCATTTTATTATGCCAGCAAATTGTATACTTTTGAAGAGTTGCAAAATGTAATTGCTGATTAAAAAAATATTTGTAAATAAAAAATGGTGAACTTGTATCCACAAATACCACCTGAGCAGCTTGAGCCTATTGAGCGTGATAAAACATTAAAGGCAGATTCATTCCGTTTAATGAATATTACAGAAGCGTTGAAGTATTTGGAAGAAGAACAAGCAAAATACTCGAGGTGTAAACGCCGTTACAATACGGTTTTCAATTCTGTACACAACACATCAATGGCCATGGGGGTGGTTTCGGCCGGATTATCTGTAGGAGGTATAACTCTTTTTGCAACGGGGGTGGGAAGTGTTATAGGAATTGCTGTTGAAGGTATTGGTCTTGTCACAAGTCTAGCATGCTTTGGTATGGAAGCCCTTAACAAAAAATTTTATACTAAGTTGCAGAAGCATGAAGCATTAAGTACGCTTGCAGCAGCTAAGCTGACGAGTATGAAACTTATTATTAGTAAATCTTTGGAAAATAATGAAATTGACGATAACGAATTTAAGAGAGTCCAGGATGATTTGGCCAACTATAAACAACAGAAATCTGAAATACAGAATAAGATGCGTAGTCAGGCTGTAAATGTTGAAGAGCTAAAGAAATCTTTTTTAGAACAAGGAAAAAAGATAGGCGTATAAGAAACTATGAAAAAAGTTCGAGAACTTACAAGCAAGTAACGATAGGTTTTGGTAATCCATTATTTTTGTCATACACTTCGCAAAGAGATGTCATGCCTGCTCATTTGACGCCATCAGCTCCACCACCAGATTATTACTAAAAAAAAAGTTTTCTTATTGTCCTTGTAACTTGAGAAATCTGTCCGAGTGTCTTATGACTTGGGTTAAGAACTTATGATAACTAACGTCAAAGTTACTTGTAAGTTGTAGGTAACTTTGAAATTAGTTATCAAGTAAGATCATAAGTTATTCACAGGCAAATTTTTTTTTTCATTATAAAAATGAATCAAGACGAATTACTTCTTCTAAATGATATCTGTGCTGTAGAGAATAAAGACGTAGACTCGAAAAAACAGCGGCTTTTGTCGGTAATTGTCTCAGGCAAATCAAAGACTTATCTAGGAAGACAATACATGACAGAGGATATTGAATCTCTCACCGCTGACGAGCTAATCAAGCTTCATTCTAAATATGAAAACCACATTGCCTCACTAATGACACGTGATTTGAGTCGATCTCTAGTATGCCTATACACAAAAGCAGTGAGTCACTTTCTACCTGTGTATAGTGACAGTCTATCACACGACCTTGAAAGCAATCCTATTGTTTCAAGTTCAATTGGCAAATTAGCATGTGTCATGTTTTACAAGTTTGGAAATTACCTTGCACCTGTCGTAACCCTTCTTGTTACTGGTAGCCATATTGATTTCTCAAAAATAAATTTTACTGCAGAAGAAAATGGACGAAACCCAGGCGACTCCACAACTGAACCCTGTTTTGATACAGGTTCAAACTGTGACGAAGACTAAAAGTCCAGGCCGTGTTGATGCTGGAAAAAGATTAGCTGAATATAATAGGCAAAAAAAAATACAGCTTAAGGCACAAACAGAAAAGACTCATGTAACTGATCCACCGTCAGGATCGTCAGAACCTGTGTCAGTACCGTCACACCTTCATGAAAGTGAGAGACAAACAACTAAGTCTGACCCTGACCCCGAACCTCAAACAACAAAATATGTATTTGCCGGATTTGTTGTCGGATTTGGTTACGTAGGTTATCAATTATACAAAAAATACAAACCACAGACTCGTACAGTGACCAAAAAATCAGACACTCCAAAAACAAAACCAGAAGTCGCCACATTACCAGTAACATCCAAAGCCGTTGACCCATTTTTTATGCAGTAAATAAAAATATTATTTTAATTTTTCTTGCCTAAGAAATGAACGACTCAAAAAATTTAATGAACCTTGTGTATCACTCTGCCGTAATCAGCGGATTAGCAGTAGCTTATTCTATGCTGGGAAAAAGTCTACTCAAAATGAAATCGGCAGACCTCAGTAGACTCGATTTCGAAGACAGTGCTAAGCTAATTGTAGTTGTTACAGCGTCGATTGCGACAAAAGACTTTCTTGTCAAGCAGGGAATTATTCCTGAAAATGTTTCTATGTAAATAAAAATATTATGGCGACGATAGCTATTATGATAGGAGGTGCTATGGTTAATGCTCTGGCATTTAGTGGCTCTAATTATCTCTTTTCAAAAATGGGTAGAGAAGAATCTGCAGAAGAATTAAAACGTCATAATGAAGCATCTGAAAAACTTGCTCAAGCCCAGCAAGATTATGAAAAGAATAGAATTGAGAAACTTGATTTCATC
This sequence comes from Semisulcospira habei, assembly GCA_036245525.1. Taxonomy (NCBI): domain Eukaryota; kingdom Metazoa; phylum Mollusca; class Gastropoda; family Semisulcospiridae; genus Semisulcospira; species Semisulcospira habei. The sequence goes on along the minus strand of BTPG01000003.1, from coordinate 96,659,940 downwards.
AATGAAAAACTCAGGCTTGAAGGTCACGCACAGCATACGTTTTCAAATACAGACGAAGCAATCAGGGAATATTTTCTTGTCACAGGTGAAGACATGTCTATCCCAAAACCAAAACTAAGTGACTATTACAAACCAAGCACACAACAAAGAAACGGGGAGATAATCTTTGTTCTAGTGGGAATGACATTTGTTTATTTTACAGGAGTTTTCATTGCTAGAAAAAATGGCAGCCGAAAATAAACTATCAAAAATATATTACTCTCCATCAGGCTATTGGAAAGGAGCAACAGCTATTCAGAAATTACATGCCGCTGTGGGCGGAGATATAACACTCAATCAAGTCAAGCAATGGTTACAGAGACAGGCAATTTGGCAGATATATTTACCTGCTCCAAGAAAAATAACAAGACCCCATTTTGAAAACACTACCCCAAATGACACACACCAAATGGACCTCCTGTTCTTACCACATGACACAATAAGAAAGAAACGATACAAGTATGCACTGACTGTTGTAGACATTGCTTCAAGGTATAAAGACGCTGAACCCATATCTGACAAAACAGCCAGTACAGTTGCTACAGCATTAACAAAAATATATGGTCGAGGCCCTTTAAGATACCCCAGACTAGTGCAGGTTGATGATGGATCAGAATTCAAAGGTGCAGTTAATCAGTTATTTGCTAAGCATGGTGTACTGGTCAGACGAGGCATTCCAGGTGTGCACAGATCACAGGCAATTGTTGAAAACTTTAACAAACAGTTATCAGAAAGACTTTTCAGTTACCAGTATTCGAAGGAACTCATGCATGACACCCGTAACACGGAGTGGGTTAAGAGATTACCATATGTGATAAAAGCAATGAATAATGAAGGACACCCTAAGCCTGCTGATGCTATTAAATTGAAAACAATTGCAGAGCCAAAAAAAGGGCCAACCCCACCTCCAGACACAAGTTTATTTACCAAACAGGTGAGATATTTATATCAACCAGGGGAAGCTGAAAATGACATAAGACGCAGGGCGACAGACCCCATCTGGTCAACATCTGTTCATAATATAAAAAAATAATCCCTGGTCCAGACGCAACAATATATTATCTGTATGAGCCTGCGCCTCAGAGGGCATTTGTCAGAGAAGAATTACAGATTATTCCCCCAGACACTGTTACGCATTTTTAATCATTTCATCAACTAACTCATTGATTAGTTCATCAACCAGTTCATCAGCTATTTCTTCAGATAACTTGAGCCTGTAATGACCAGGTGCATAAGCTTTCTCCTTACTGAAAAACACTCGTTTCGTGTCCCCTACTGCTAGAGACTTCTTTTGTGTTTGAATCATTTCAATATTGTGTCTATTTGACCTCAGTGTTTTGTTTGGATAATCAGGCATCAGTTCTCCATCTAACACTTTCTTGTAATGTTCATGACGGATGTCTTTATTTTTTATCGCTGTTTTTTTATACCTTTGGCTTTGGATTGACTTCCCTTTTGATGCAGTATAGAATACATTTTTGATCTCAGACCAACGTACTCAACTATAGGCACACCATTTAGTTCATCTTTAAACTTACCAGGCACTTTCTTGTTTTGTGTGTTGAACAGTGGATGGTCTTTAGGGTAATCAGATGTGTCATACATGTGTAACTCTGTTTTCATGTCTTCATAAAAGTCTTCAGTAGGCACGTCTATGATCATAGAGTCAGTGTCAGTGTATAGCAGACAACACTCAGGATACTTTGGTTTGAAGTAATCATAATAAAATTCAAGCATCAACAGTTTTGACAACTCAAGAATTGCCATACCAATGAATACTGGTTTGTCCAGTTTGACAATCTTTTTTTTGAGTGACACTGCATACAATGATGAATGAAATTCTTTGTACCCTGTGTACTGTGGCTTACCTGTAAGTTTAATTGCACCTGATTCAGTTGTGACCAGTCTCACATCTTTGCGGTGATGATGATTTTCCATCGTTTTACCAAAACAGGCATTGTTCATAAGCTTAAAGAAGTCTTTGTCAAATGCAGTGTTGCCGTCTCTGGCACGCAATGTGGTGTTCTTCATTATGTAATCTTTCATGAAAGCACTCTGATCAAATTGAATACCTCTGTGAACTTTCTTTAGTACTAACCCATGTCTGATGTAAAACTGTAACAAGCGATAGTGGCAAACGTAATTGAATTTGTCATTTAAATTTGGTACAAGTTTGGTGTCTTCTTTTTTCCCTGTCAAACTCAGTTTCTCAACTGCTAATGGATAATCATTATGGTAATCATGTAAATGGTGTGGATACTCCAGGTCTACTTCAAAGATCTAAGCCTTTTCATCATTTTGACCTCGATCCATAATATATTTTGTTAATTTTTTTATGCCATACTGTGACAAATCATACAAACAAAAGTTTTTTAATGGTAATAATTCACACATCGCGAATCCGTACAAATTGTTAGCGTCCACGTACGTAATAAATGACCTTGACATTGAGGGGTCAAAGTCGTCAAGATATTTATTATTTGCCTTGGCATAATTATTTGCTGCTAAACTAATGCCCCCCCTCAATCCGCGTTCCACCATTTCACCCATTGTACGATCAGACAACAGGTCTATAAATATCTTACTGGATTTCAAAAATGCATCCCATGTCATGCCATTACTAGTGATGTAGCAAGCAGGGTCAAGTCTGTAGTGCAACAAACCCTTTTCACGGTAACTTTCAAATACATCTGCTAGCAAGCAAACGTCAGCTTTCAAGTACTGGTCATGGTAGTCACCAATTGTCTGACATCCTAGTTTACCCCATGCATCAAGTGCGTGCTGGTAATCAGAGTCAGAAATACCTTTGCCAGTTAGTGTAGAATAAAATTTCTCTTTTGGAGGCAGTCTCCTTTCTTCAAACACTACCCAGTCACTGATGTACTCATATGGATAAACACCTTTTTTTAATCAAGTCTGGCTCAAAATATTTACTTGTTATTGGATACTCAGTCAGTCCTTCTGCCAGACTAGCAAGACCTAAAGACAAATGTTGCATGGAGTCATAAAATGCTAATTTATCTAACCTAAAAGTCAAGTATTTCTCAGTTGTCTGGGCAATACAACTAATTTTTTTGTACGACTCGTCTACAGCCTGCATGATAATGTGTGAATCATATCCCTTCAGATTGTGGAAAAAGATTGGTAACTTATATGTCTTAGGATCTATTTTTAATTTCAAGTTACAATCACCATGTGCAGCACCTCTGTAACGCCCAGTTATGTGATCGTGGTCACGAACTTTATCACCTCCCAGAGGCTGTTCACAAATCCAACACGTCTCTGCTGTATCAAATTTTAGTTTGTCTTCTTCTGTCATCACCAAAGGCATCTGACATGTTGTGAGATACTGTACTACCTGACTATACAGTTGTCTCATTTCTGTTAAAAACAGGCATGCTGCATTTTCACCTCTGTAGATAACAGGCTCTGAATGAAGACCGTCTGACCTAACAAAAATGTATCCAAAGGAACACACCACTTGGTCACTCAATTTTATAGTCTTTGGTAATGACTCTGGAATTGGACCTTCATATGGAACGACGAGTGATTCAAAATCTGCGTATACTACAAATGGCAGCTTTTGTTGATTAACATAGTTCTTGAAATAAACCTTGCTGCCAGGATCTGGATACCTAAGTATTGTTTGAATGTCATCAGCCGACCTACAGTGCTGGGTATGCTTATGTGCCACTTTTATACAGGAGAACCTTTGTAAGCATCTTTTACATATTTCCTGTTTGCCATTGTGTTTTGATACATGATTATGAATTAGTCGTGACATACTCCTAATAATTGTGTAGTGAAAGTTATCACCAGAGCTTATTAGTAACATATCAACATGTTTATCTTCTGACTGCCCATAGGTTGGGGCAATTGGAGATACTCTAATTGGCTGTAACTTATTCTCAGATTCATTTTCCCACACAAACACATTCACAGATATACCAGGATTTAGTTTTTCAAACAAGTCTATGTCCTCTATTTTAACAGGGAGCTCAATGCCACTGAAGTTGAGTTCATTTATAAAATTGGTATAGTTAGATACACGTTCAGGTTTTGTTTTTACAAAATGCAGTTTGGCAAGTACACACCACATAAAACAGAAATTATCATTGTTCTGAATATTGACTACACCCTTTTTATCTAAAACCTCTTTTGGTAGTGGTATCCATGATTTGCCTAAAATAGGATGATATCTTGACTGCTTTAGTTGTAGTTCATGTACAAGGCCTTCATGCCAGCCAGACCCTTGCATTTCTGCTCTGTCAATTGCTTCATGGAAGTCTGGTAACAATCTTTCTCTAAACACTTTCTCTAGTTCTCTTCTCGAATTAACTGTGTGCTGCCTTGTCGAGATATACGTTACAATAACTTCACCAACATCTCTGACAAATTCTATTTTTGCAACAATCTGAATCTTTACACTATCTGAAAGAAGGTTATTTTGTATGACTAAAAAAGATCTTTCTATTGATTCAGAGACATTGTAAATAGTATATATAGGTAAGTCAGTTGTGTGAAACACGTTTCTTAATCTTTGACGGTTGTCCATCTTTTTTATTTGTCCGACAAAAAAATAAATAGAAAATTATATAATGAAAATGGCACTTTATTGACTAAAATCTATATAATAGACAAAATTAATCACCAACTAATAAGCCACTTCATTGATATGTCTTCTGTGGTATCATTTTCAAGCTTTTGCATGTGTAATATCGTTTTACTAACAGTAATAAATTTAACATTTTTATTTTCTTTTTTTATTTGATAGTATATGTTTAAACACATAATCTTAAACCAGTCAGATTTAGCATCATAAACTAAAAAATTTGCTGTCCTATTATTATAAAGTGGAAAAAAAAAGTATTAGAATATCCAAGATAAAAACTATATGTCATGTACATCTTCATCGGTGATGGGAGTTCTGAAAAAGGGCGTCTAACTTGTGTTTTTAAGTCACTAATAAGCATAAAATCCCTGAAACTCGATGTAATATCCATGAATTTACCAATAGGCCAATTTTGATCCTCTTGTCCGTCCATCATTTTTTATAGACAAACCAAAAAGATAAATTAATTTACTAACCCATACCCTGTGGGCTGATCTGTCTTTAAAATGAGCTTTAGATGCTTAGTTGATTTCAGTTTATTTTTTACATCATCCCGTTCTTGCTTATTTGGAATGACATCGTTCTCTCTGAGACAGTCTTCAAAGCTGTCACGGTCCTTACAGTAAAACAAACAGATAAACTTTAACTGTTCTCGAAAATCTTTCAGTACAGCATTATATTTCTGAGTGAGAATCCATACACTTATGTTTGCATGTCTGCCACTGAAGGCAAGTTCTGCTAGAGTGTTTCTCTTCTTGACAATGTCTTTTTCTGCAGAACAGTCATCAACTATGAACAATGTTGGCTGTCCTTCAAATTGCTTGTAAAAATATAGCAGGTAATCATTCAGTTTTTTCTCAGGGTCGACTAAGTATATGTTGTTGTCAGTCCAAATAAATAAACGGTTGTGATAAGCTTTGTTGTGTTTGATTGTTGGACAAAATATTACAATGTTTTCGAAATGATGAAGGTATCTTGTTTGTAAGAGGTTAAGAACAAATTCAGACTTCCCACACGAAGTGGCGCCACAAAATAGGCCGCAATGTGAATCGTGCGTCATTAAGTCCATTTTAATACAAAATATAATTTTAATACAAGTAACCGTCTGCAATATGATTAAAACAAAACTTATCTTTTGGTTTACAAGATGTTTCTTAACAAAACACATAAATCCTTCCTAGCAAAACACATCTTGCATTCAACACATCATTTTCAAAATGACTACACAGACGACTGTAAAATCTTTCAGGCAAAACTAGCCTAACATAGTTCGTTCGTCCACAGCACCGAGGCCGTGATCATGACTGGCCCTGAGCGGGTTATGCCTTGGGTGGGACAGAGAAATCTATTGCCTCATGCACAGCAGATGCGAGATTGACGTGCGAGAGGCGTTGACTGAGTTACGGGTAGTAGGCTAGCATGAGGCATAGATTTTCATGCGAAGCCCTGCGACTCAGTGCAGCAGCTCATGAGAATTTATGCCTCATGCGCAGGCCGTGGTTAGTTCGGGTGTAATCATATGGACGGCCCTCAGTGACTGACGGGCGGGTTATGGGGGCTGCGCAGACGCGACTGAGATTGACGTGCGGGAGGCGTTGACTGAGTTACGGGTAAGTAGGCTAGCATGAGTGCATGTGTCACAAGTCCTGTTCGGGCTGGCCTGCGCAAAAGTCAACACTAAATACCCTTTAGTCTACTCACAAGAAGGGCCTTATCTTAAAGCTTTCTCTGTTTTCCAACAGGTTGCAAACTCATTTTGGCTCTGTGTCTGTGAAGACTTCATGGTGTTTATACATAGAGTGGGTTTTTTCCCCTGCCCACATTGTGGGTGTGTGAAGCCGCTGGCTATTTGAATATATGAAAGAAAACCATAGGGTCTGGTACATATTTAAAAAAAATTATAAATTCCTGTATGAATATTGTGTAGGGTCTGATACATATTAAAAAAAATTAAAAATTCATTTATGATTATTGTGTTTGGTCTCGTACATATTGACTCAAGTCGGGTGAATACCAAGACAAGTTGGGTGCATATTTTTCAGAACAGGTCCAATCATAACGCGCTTGAACGAAGGTGGCTGTTTACTAGTCTGAGGTTATATATATATTTCCTGGTGCGCACTGTCGATTGTGTGGCCATGTCAATTGTATGGTGGACTTTGAAAGTAGGTCAGTTTGTTTAGAAGTGAACCGGCGCATTGTCTATTGTGAAATTGTATGGATGAGTGCGGAGGGTGGTGACGTTTAAGGGGGAAGTGGGTGTATTACGCAGTTTGTTTAGTAGTGAATCAGCTCACTGTCGCCGCGTGCTTGTCTATTGTTTATTGTGACATTGTATGGCTGAGTGCGGAGGTAGGTGGGTGGTGACGTTTTAAGGGGAGGGGGGGAGGTGTATTATGCAGTTTGATAAGAGGGCATTATGCGGTGAATTCTTTGCACTGAGAATTGGGATAACGGGAGATTGGAAATTCTGAAAAGTAGCCTATGTAATTTACCCTGATTTAAAACTATCGATACGGTATTACTGACATAGGTGTCATTAGCGTAATTACGTATGTAATTTACCCTGATTTAGAAGTATCGATACGGTATTACTGACATAGGTGTCGCAGGGCTCACTAATATACTATTTTGTGTGTGCAGAAAGAGAGAGAGAGAGAGAGAGAGAGAGAGAGAGAGAGAGAGAGAGAGAGAGAGAGAGAGAGAGAGAGAGAGAGAGAGACACACACACACACATACACTATTTGGGCATAGAGGACTATTGTTTACAATGGTGGTATGAACAGGAAGTATTTCTCAGGAAGGCCAACTCTGACAGCATTGAGTGGTGGGGTGTGGGGGTGGGTGGTGTGTATTTCTCGGGAAGATATTTTAACTAGCCTTTTGTTTCCAAGGGGTTGGGGGACCTGACTGGGCAGATAAATCTGTTAAATGTATTTGGTCAAGTGCGTTTGTTTATTTACGGAAAGGATTAAATAAATCAATTGTTTCTTAAATGGGTGGGGTTGTATTCTCCTATATTCCCTCTCTCACTCAGTGTTACGTGCATCATGCATGAGTTCCTTAGAATACTGATAGCTGAAAAGTCTCTCTGATAATTGCTTGTTAAAGTTTTCAACAATTGCCTGTGATCTATGTACACCTGGTATGCCTTTCCGCACTAGCACTCCATGCTTTGCAAATAATTGATTAACAGCACCCTTAAATTCAGATCCATCATCGACTTGCACAAGCCTAGGATATTTTAAAGGTCCTCGACTATATATTTTTGTTAACGTAGTGGCTACCGTGGTAGCATTCTTGTCAGTTATGGGTTCGGCATCCTTGTACCTTGAAGCTATGTTGACAACAGTTAATGTATACTTGTATCGTTTCTTTCTTATTGTATCATGCGGCAGGAACAGAAGATCCATATGATGCGTGTCATTATGGGTAGTATTTACAAAATGAGGTCTTGTTATTTTTCTTGGAGCAGGTAAATATATTTGCCAAATTGCTTGTCTTTTGAGCCACTGTTTTATTTGTTCAAGTGTAACATCCCCACCCACAGCGGCATGTAATTTTTGCAGTATTCCCTTTCCAATAGCCAATAGGGGAGTAATATATTTTTTATAGTTTAGCTCAGACGTTGGTCATTTTTTCTAGCAATAAAAACTCCTGTGTGTGTGGGGGGGCCTGGGTGGCTCGGTGGTAAAAGCGTTTGCCTCCAAACCAAAAGGTCCCGGGTTCGAATCCAGCTTGGGTCAGAATTTGCTCAGACCCTTTTTCGTTGTCCCCGTCTTTGAAATCACCCTCGTGGTGGACAAAAGACGTTAAGCCCTAAACATTTAATTTTTTAATTTCTTTGTTCTGGGCTTGGCTGGTACTAGTCACTAAGTTTTGGTTGTGGGATGGTCATGTCTTCGCCAGTAACAAGAAAATATTCTTTGATCACATCATAGACGTTTGAAAATGTATGCTGTGCGTGACCCTCAAGCCTGAGTTTTTCATTGATAAAATCAAGTTTCTCAATTCTTTGCTTCTCATAATCCTGTTGGGCTTGTGCCAGTTTTTCAGATGCCTCATTGTGACGCTTCATTTCTTCTGCTGATTCCTCTTTACCCATTCTTGTAAAGAGAAAGTTTGATCCACTAAACGCCAATGCATTAACAACTGCACCACCAATCATAATAGCTATTTTTGCCATATTTTTTATTTACTTTGAAACAATTCCTGGAATAATTACTTGCTTGATGAGAAAGTCTTTTGTTGCAATCGATGCTGTTACAAAAGCTACTAGCTTAGCACTGTCTTCGAAGTCTAATCTACTTAAGTCTGCCAATTTCATTTTAAGAAGACTTTTTCCCAGCATAGAATAAGCAACTGTTAGCCCACTTATTGCAGCAGAGTGATAGACAAGGTTCATTATGTTCTTTGTGTCGCTCATTTTCTTATGCCACAAAAATTAAAATAATAAATTTATTTACTGCATGTAAAATGGATCTAAGGCTTTGGGTGTTACCAGTAATGTGGAGACTTCTTCTTTTGTTTCTTCTTCTTTTGTTTTGGGAGTGTTTGATTTTTGTGGACACTGTTCGAGTGTTTGGTTTGTATGTTTTGTATAATTGGTAACCTACATAACCAAATCCGAGAACAAATCCAGCAACTATATATTTTGTTGTTTCAGGTTTAGACTCAGTTGTTTGTCTCTCACTTTTTCAGGGGTGTGAGGGTGTTGGTTCTGATGGTAGTGACACCGGTGCTGTTGATGGTGTTTTAGTTACATGACCCTTTACTGTTAATGCTTGAAGCTGTAATTTTTTTGGGGTCTGTTATATTCAGCTAATTTTTTTCCCAGCCTCTATTCGACCTGGACTTTTAACCTTAGTCACCGTTTGAACTTGTGTCAAGACAGGACTCTGATGTGGAGTGGTCTGGGTCTCGTCCATTTTCTTCTAATTTAAAATTTATTTTAGAAAATTCAATATGACTCCCAGTTACAAGCAAGGTTACCACAGGCGCAAGGTAATTTCCAAACTTGTAAATTTGGAATAAATTTGGAATACCACCAGAGATCTGGAAACATGGAGGCAGGGCACTGCACAACAAGCTCCATGACCTCTTTCTCTGCTGCTGGGAGGAAGGCACACTACCAAAGGATCTCCGTGATGCTGTCGTTATCACCCTGTACAAGAACAAAGGAGAGAAGTCAGACTGTTCCAACTATGTGGAAATTACCCTGTTGTCCATTGCTGGGAAAATTCTTGCAAGGCTGCTCCTGAATCGGCTGGTACCTGCCATCGCTGAAGACCACCTCCCAGAGGGCCAGTGTGGCTTCAGAGCAAACAGGAGCACCACCAATATGGTCTTTGTGCTGAGACAGCTTCAGGAGAAGTGCCATGAGCAGAACAAACGGCTGTACATAACGTTTGTTGACCTAACAAAAGCGTTCGACACTGTGAGCAGGCAAGTCATGTGGCAGATCCTGGAGCGACTTGGCTGTCCCCCAAAGTTCCTCAGCATGATTGTCCAGCTACACGAGGACGAGCAAGGCCAGATCAGACTCAACAATGTTCTCTCAGAACCATTCCCAATTCTCAACGGCGTAAAGCAGGGCTGCGTGCTGGCACCAACCCTCTTCACCATCCTTTTTAGCATGATGTTGAAGCAGGCCACAGTAGACCTCGATGATGACGATGCAGTGTACATCAGGTATCGTCTCGATGGCAGCCTGTTCAACCTCAGACGACTGCAGGCCCACACGAAAACCTTAGACCAACTGATTCGTGAGCTACTTTTTGCTGATGATGCTGCCCTCGTTGCACACACAGAGAGAGCCTTGCAGCACATCACGTCCTGCTTTGCAGACACTGCCCAGCTCTTTCGACTCGAGGTCAGTCTGAAAAAGACAGAGGTCCTCCATCAGCCGGCACCCAAGACAGTGTATCGCCCTCCTCACGTCACCATTGAGGAGTCTGAACTAAAGTCAGTGCACCAGTTTACTTACCTTGGCTGCATTATCACGTCGGACGCCAACCTGGACAGGGAGCTTGACAGCAGGCTGGCAAAAGCGAACAGCGCTTTCGGGCGACTTTTCAAGCGGGTGTGGCACAATCAACAGCTGAAAACAGGCACCAAGATGAGCGTGTACAGAACTGTGGTCCTTACCACCCTGCTGTATGGTTCCGAGTCCTGGGCCCTCTACCGCAGCCAACTACGACTCCTCAAACGTTTCCACCAGCGCTGCCTGCGTACCTTCCTGGGCATTCACTGGAGTGACTATGTCACCAACGTCGAGGTCCTTGAACAGGCTAAAACTGTGAGCATCGAGGCCTTGCTGCTGCGGACACAGCTCCGCTGAGCGGGGCATGTCTCCAGGATGGAGGATCATCGCCTACCAAATATCACCCTGTTCGGCGAGCTTGCTACTGGACACCGTGACAGAGGGGCACCAAAAAAGAGATACAAAGACTGTCTCAAGAAGTCACTTAGTGCCTGCCAAATCGACCACCAACAGTGGTCCTCGCTTGCTGTGGACCGTGACACCTGGCGCCCCACCATTTACAAGGCAGATGTCTCCTTTCAGGACTCTCGCAGAGCTAGCCTTATGGACAAAGCGGCTCAGGAGAAAAAACAGAGATGCCGCAACTCAGAACCCTGGCCATACCTTCTCCTGCAGCCACTGCGGTCGAACCTGCCTGTCCCGGATTGGCCTCCGCAGCCATGAACAAGCCTGCAGACGTCGTGGGCAACTCCTATAACATCTTCGTTCGCGAAGTCAAGCCAAGAAATTTGGATGCATGCTAATTTGCGGATTGAACTTGAAACTATGGGGTTGCTTTCTAAATCGTGTGAAAGGCTGTCATTATCAACAGGTAGGAAGTGACTCACAGCTTTTGTGTATAGGAAGACAAGAGATCGACTCAAATCACGTGTCATTAGTGAAGCAATGTTATTTTCATATTTAGCATGAAGTTTCATTAGCTTATCAGCGGTGAGGCATTCTATGTCTTCTGTTATGTATTGTTTACCAAGAAAAGCTTTTGATTTTCCAGAAACAACTACGGAGAGAAGCCTTTGTTTTTTAGAGTCTAAGTCTTTGTTCTCTACAGCACAGATATCGTGTAAAAGTAACAATTTTTCTTGGTTCATTTTAAAACGTAATATAATAATTTTGCTTAACAAAGTCAATGACAGCATTAATTATTTAGGTGGTGGTGGGGGAATCTGCCTTAATGATCACGGGTTGACAGCTGATCAAAAATCGTTGCTTGAATGGTACTAGTACGTCTAGGCGATTAAGGCATTGACTGTCTTGGTTGGCGGGGGGTTTGTATAATTACCGAGAGGATTAAATAAAATGATCGATTATTGGATAGGTGCCCATCGAGTGTCTACTTTACTATCTCTAGAGTGGACAAGGAGATGAAATGGGAACAAACATAGTCGCTACTGACCCACACTTCACCTTCACACTGGACCACCAGATGATCATCAACAGCGCCACCCCGAACGATACCGGAAACTACTTCATCAAGGTTATGGTAGTCCCAGCAAAGGAAACAGAAACAGAAGCTCAGCCCCACGTGTCCAAAGTGTCCCTCTTGGTAAAAGGTATGTACAGTCCGACCAAATGTCAGTGACTCATGTTGACTTAACTGTTGTCAGCGAGTACAGCATTTGATTATAGTGAGTTTATTGCACATTGTTGGGGACTCAAATATTTGTATCATGGTCAGTGACGCCTGTTTATTTCACTGTTGTTAGCTAGTTCAGTATTTGATCATGGGCAGTGACGCCTGTTTATTTCACTGTTGTCAGCTAGTTCAGTATTTGATCATGGGCAGTGACGCCTGTTTATTTCACTGTTGTCAGCTAGTTCAGTATTTGATCATGAGCAGTGACGCCTGTTTATTTCACTGTTGTCAGCTAGTTTAGTATTTGATCATGGGCAGTGACGCCTGTTTATTTCACTGTTGTCAGCTAGTTCAGTATTGTATCATGGGCAGTGACGCCTGTTTATTTCACTGTCGTCAGCGATTTCATTAGTTTATCAGTACTTATTGACGCCTGTTTTTGTTTTCCTGTTGCCAGAGAGTCCAGTATTTGATCTTTATCAGTGACTTGGTGTATAACACTGTCGACTTCACAATCCAGTATTTGATCATAATCTGTGACGCCAGGTTCTCTAACTGTTGTCAGCCAGAAATTACAATAATAATAATAATAATAATTACGGTATTTATAATGCGCTTATCTTATAATAATTATAACTCTAAGCGCGCTCTCACAACTCGCGCACGCATGCGCACGCTTTAGACAATGACTCACGTAACACAAATAGTAAAATACATTACGACGGTCAGCTTGGGATGGGGAGTGTGGTGATATAGTGCTAAAACTGTTGTAAGAGGTGAGTTTTGAGGGCGGACTGGAAAGAGGAGAGAGAGTGTTTCTGACGGAGAGAGAGTGGAAGAGTGTTCCAGGTGGATGGACCGTAGACGGAGAAGGAGCGGGGGCCGAAAGTGTTGAGTTTGGTGCGAGGGATGTGGAGGCGGAGTGGGTCGGAGGCAGAGCGGAGGGAGCGGGAAGGTGTGTAGGGGTGAAGTACGTTGGAGAGATAGGCAGGAGCGCAGTTGTTCAGGGATTTGTAGCAGAGAGACAGAATTTTGTATTGGATGCGTTGGGGGATGGGGAGCCAGTGAAGGAGTTTTAGCAGGGGAGTGATGTGGTCGGAATTTTTCTTTCTGAGGACGAGGCGGGCAGCGTTGTTCTGGACGCGTTGGAGAGTGAAAGTGGTAAAGTGAGGGAGGCCGGAAAGGAGAGAGTTGCAGTAGTCGATGCGAGATAAGATGAGAGAGACAGCAAGTTTGGTGGCAGCTTCGGTGGTGAGGTATTTTCTGATCTGACGGATGCGGCGGAGGTGGAAATAGCATGCCTGGGCCGTGGCGGAGACGAAGCTGGTCATGGACAGAGAGGAATCGAGGATGATGCCGAGGTTCGTGGCCGAGTCAGAGAGGGAGATGGGGGTGCTGTCGAGTTGAAGGTGCAGAGAGGGAGGGATCTGGGAGAGTTTCTGACGAGTGCCTACCAGCATGGCTTCCGTTTTGTCGTCGTTCAGTTTAAGCTTGTTTGCTGTCATCCAGTTTTTCACGTCTTCGTAGCAGTCAGCCGTGCGAGTCAGTATGACTGAGTGTTGTCGAGTTTGTCTTTGTCTAGCAGTTGTGAGTCGTCAGCGTAGAGGTGGTGGTGTATGCGGTGAGACTGTCTGATGTTGGACAGAGGAGAGGTGTAGAGTTTGAAAAGGACCGGGCCCAGGACGGACCCCTGTGGAACTCCGCAGAAGAGCGTGACTGGGTTGGGAGAGACGCCGTTGATGGTGACGGACTGCTGTCCGTCGGAGTGGTAGGAAAGAAACCAGGAGTGAGCAGAGTCAGTGATGCCTTAGGAGTGGTGGAGTCGGTGGAGGATAGAGTGGTCTATAGTGTCAAAGGCGGCAGAGAGATCGAGTAGTGTAAGAAGGGAGATGTTGCCCGAGTCAGTGGAGAAAAGCAGATCGTTTAAGATATGTAGAAGGGCTGTTTCAGTGCTGTGATGTTTGCGATAGGCAGACTGGAATGGACAGAGCAGGTTGTTGTCGGTGAGGTGGAGGTTGAGCTAATTGAGAACAACCTTCTCAAGAAGCTTGGACAGGAAAGAGAGATTGGAGACTGGACGATAGTTCTTGAGTTCGTTCGGGTCGAGGTTGTGTTTTTTGAGGAGAGGACGGACGATGGCGGACTTGAAGATATCGGGGACGGAGCCGTTTTCTAGAGATGCGTTGATGATGTCGGTAATGAAAGGCAGACGTTTTGGAAGGCCGTCACGGTAGAGAGAAGCTGGGAGGGGGTCTAGTTCGCAGGTTTTGAAGGGCATGGACTTTATGGTCTTGAGAACTTCGTCCTGAGAGACGGGGCGGTGAGGACGAGAGGGGAGTGCCGGAAAAGGGGGGGGGGGGGGGTCGGGAGGGCAAGGCGGAGAAGGCAGAGTGTCGAGTGCGTTGCGCAGTGTTTGGATTTTGTCCGAAAAAAAGTGAGAAAAAGCGGACGGGAGTTCTTCTTTGCTGTGTGTGTTGGAGAGAGGAGAGTCTTTGGAAGTGCCTAGGAGTGTGTTAATGGTGGCGTAGAGGGTTTTGGAAGAAGTGGATTCCAGGATTTCGTTTTGAAGGTGTTTGCGTTTAGAGTCGGAGATCATTTTGCAAACTTTGGATCTATCTGTTTGGAAGATCTGTCTGTGAACGGTGAGGTCAGATGAGCGCCAGCGGCGTTCCGCTTGTCGGCGCTCGCGCTTGGCCTCGGCTATATCGTCAGTGAGCCAGGGGGAGGGGAATCGGTTGGGTATGGAGCAGGTGGTGACAGGGGCATGGGTGTCTAGAAGTTTTCGAAGGGAGGAATCGAAATGGGATGCAAGATCGGGAGAGGGGGCGGGGTCAAAAAGGAGGTTGACAGCTTCGTCGAAGAAGCTCTCGCGGTTGACAGATTTTATTTTGCGAAGAGAGACAATGAGCTTGTTTTTTTTTTTTCGGGGGAGGTAGGTTGAGGGAGACGAGAATAGCGAGGTGGTCAGAGGGAAGCACAGAGGAGGTGTCAGAATCGAGAAAGAGTTGATCGGAGGTGCAGGTGATGATCCAGTCGAGGGTGTGGCCGAGTCAGTGGGAGGGTTTAGTGATGTGTTGTGTAAGATTGTGGTTTGAAAGTGACGTGCAAAGGCGTTTTGTGTCAGGGTGGTCGGGTTTGTCAAAGTGGAAGTTAAAGTCGCCTAGAAGGATGCGTTTTCCGGGTCGTGTGCTGTAGTGGTCAAGGAGGAGGTCACACTCGGTGAAGAACATGGAGTTTGTGAGTTTGTTTTGAGAGCTTGGAGGGGGGCGATAGATACATGAGAAGATGAGGGACTGGCCAGGGAGTGTTGCTACGGTCTCGACAGATTCAAAGGAGGGATGGGCAAAAGGGAGAGACTGAGAGAAGGAGAGGTGAGCAGAAAGACAGTCCCTGTAGATGATGGCAATGCCAACCCCTCTGGAAGCACGCGGGAAGGAGGCCAGGCGGTAGCCACTCGGAGTGACGCTGGCGATGATGGGTTCATCGCCAGCTGAGCGGAGCCACGTTTCGGTGATCACGACAACATCTAGGTCATTGTCTAGAATGAAATCTGAAATCACGTCAGCTTTGCCATCTTTGCAGACAGACTGTGCATTGAAAAGACACAGTTGTAGGTTGGGAGAGACAGCAGAGGGAGAGGGAGAAGAACCGGACGAAGAAGAGGACAGAGGAGGAGGAGGGTAGGGAGGGGGGGAGAGGATGGAGGTGGGAAAAAGGAGTGAGGGGTGGAGGGGGGAGGAGGAACAGGAGGGAAAGGAGAACCGGGTAAATAAGAGGATGCGAGAGGAGGGTGGGGGGAAGAGGGGAGAGGAAAAGGAAGGGGAGTGGGAAAAGATGAGGAAGAGGGATGGGGAGGGTGAAGGGGATGAAAAAGGGGGAGGAGGGGATGAGGAGGAAAAAGCAGGCGAAGGAGGAGGGGGTGAGGGGAGGAAGGAGGATGATGGTGGGGGAGGGGGCAGCCGAGGAGGGCTGGGAGCAGTAGATGAGGGAGAGAGGAGAAGAAATGGGAGAAGAAGGAACGAAGGGGGACAAGGCGGGGAGGCGGGGGGAGGCGGAAGGGGTGGAAGGGCATTGGAAGAGATGAAGACGTGTGTGGTAGTGTGTGTGGTGGTGCGTCCTGCCTTCTGCTAATTCCGCCCCTGCGGCCTCTCTTACGCAATCGGATGCCGCGTAAGGCGTCTGCAACACTCGGCACTGGTTGCGCAGTAGGTGGCGTGGCGACGTAGAGATAGCAGTTGTTGGCGTGTGTATCTGATGAGCATGATTGTTTGTGGAGACTGACAAGAAAGAGAAAGACGGGAAGAGGGTGCAGCGGGGTGTGTGTGTATGAGTAAGTGTGCGTGTGTGTGTGTGTATGAGTAAGTGTGTGTGTGTGTGTGTGTGTGTGTGTGTGTGTGTGTGTGTGTGTGTGTGTGTGGGTGTGTGTGTGTTTGTGCCGCTGTGTGTGTGAGCGGTGCGGTAGGGAAGAGACCTGATGATAGGCAAGGGAGAAAATGTACAGTAGGGGGGTGTGTATGTGTGTGTGTGTGTGTGTGTGTGTGTGTGTGTGTGTGTGTGTGTGTGTGTGTGTGTGTGTGAGTGTGGTAGGGAAGCGACACTGATAATACGCAAAAACTGACCTACACTGAAAGGGCAAAATGGATACGGGGGAAAAATAACAAACAGCAGACAATCCCGGTCGGTCAGCGGGAAGCTCGGACAAAGGGCGAGATGTCGACCGGGGATAACAAATTTGGAGCTGCACACGTAAAACCTTTAGGACGTTAGGAACACGGACAACAACCAAGCAACAGATGTGACCGCGTAAGGCAGACAGACTCACACAATAAACACTTCACACACTAGTGCGCAGCACTGACATAGAACAGGGCAGCGGAAAAGGCCCGCGGATCAAACGCGGACCCACGCTGCGGAAGAGGCAAAAATGGCGACGTAAACAACGGTTCAAACGACAGACTATTCAATACGATACCACTCGAACAGCATCCAGATCCGACGAAAAACAGGCATGCAATCCTCATCAGCACACTCTTATACGATACTCAGCAAACTTTCAGGACACATAAACACAGTACATCCAAGAACAAGCACTGAGAGCACAAAAACGTGGTGGTCGCACAAAACACGATGGCGCCCAAATTATCATAATCAACGACGCCTGTTTATTTAAACTGTTAACAGTCAGTCCAGTATGTGGTCATAAACAATAACGCCTGTTTCCTTAACTCTTGCCAGTCAATCCATTTTTTTTAAATCATTGACGCCTGTTTCTCTAACTGTTGCCAGTCAGTCGAGTATTTGATCATAATCAGTGACGCCTGTTTCTCGAACTGTTGCCAGTCAGTCCACTGTTAGAAGATGAAGGTCCCGGTCTGCAGGTCAAACTACAACCTCAAACCGTCATGGTGACCGAAGGACCACAACCTGGATGGCACGTACAGCTTTCATGCGGAACTTTTCTCAGCCTTGGTCAGCCTGCCGTGACGGTCAAGTGGACTGTAAGTAAACCAGTGTGCCTGTTAACCGAGTCTTTATTAATTGTAAGAGTGTGTGCTGACTCTATCCAGATTATGATGTCAGTGAAAATAATGTTTGACTTGCCCCACGCCTGTGTAAGAGTGTGTGCTGACTCTATCCCGATCACGATGTCAGTGAAAATGTTGTTTGACTTGCCCCACGCCTGTGTAAGAGTGTGTGCTGACTCTATCCCGATCACGATGTCAGTGAAAATGTTGTTTGACTTGCCCCACGCCTGTGTAAGAGTGTGTGCTGACTCTATCCCGATCACGATGTCAGTGAAAATGTTGTTAGACTTGCCCCACGCCTGTGTAAGAGTGTGTGCTGACTCTATCCCGATCACGATGTCAGTGAAGATGTTGTTAGACTTGCCCCACGCCTGTGTAAGAGTGTGTGCTGACTCTATCCCGATCACGATGTCAGTGAAGATGTTGTTAGACTTGCCCCACGCCTGTGTAAGAGTGTGTGCTGACTCTATCCCGATCACGATGTCAGTGAAGATGTTGTTTGACTTGCCCCACGCCTGTGTAAGAGTGTGTGCTGACTCTATCCAGATCACGATGTCAGTGAAGATGTTGTTAGACTTGCCCCACGCCTGTGTAAGAGTGTGTGCTGACTCTATCCCGATCACGATGTCAGTGAAGATGTTGTTAGACTTGCCCCACGCCTGTGTAAGGGTGTGTGCTGTCTCTATCCCGATCACGATGTCAGTGAAGATGTTGTTAGACTTGCCCCACGCCTGTGTAAGAGTGTGTGCTGACTCTATCCCGATCACGATGTCAGTGAAGATGTTGTTAGACTTGCCCCACGCCTGTGTAAGAGTGTGTGCTAACTTTATCCCGATCACGATGTCAGTGAAGATGTTGTTAGACTTGCCCCACGCCTGTGTAAGAGTGTGTGCTGACTCTATCCCGATCACGATGTCAGTGAAGATGTTGTTTGACTTGCCCCACGCCTGTGTAAGAGTGTGTGCTGACTCTATCCCGATCACGATGTCAGTGAAGATGTTGTTAGACTTGCCCCACGCCTGTGTAAGAGTGTGTGCTGACTCTATCCCGATCACGATGTCAGTGAAGATATTGTTAGACTTGCCCCACGCCTGTGTAAGAGTGTGTGCTGACTCTATCCAGATCACAATGTCAGTGAAAATGTTGTTAGACTTGCCCCACGCCTGTGTAAGAGTGTGTGCTGACTTTATCCCGATCACGATGTCAGTGAAGATGTTGTTAGACTTGCCCCACGCCTGTGTAAGAGTGTGTGCTGACTCTATCCCGATCACGATGTCAGTGAAAATGTTGTTAGACTTGCCCCACGCCTGTGTAAGAGTGTGTGCTGACTCTATCCAGATCACGATGTCAGTGAAGATGTTGTTAGACTTGCCCCACGCCTGTGGTAGAAGAGTAATACAGCAAGGTGTGCAGCCTGGATCTCGTCAGTCATAGTTACAAGTGGCGCTCGACATGTTTGGATGCTCTTCATCTAAAGCCTGCAAGTGCAATTAATTTAATGCAAAACATTATTGTATCACAAACCGGTCAATATTTCAATAACTAAAGCATACGGATGTTTAAATCACAACTTTAAAATGTGTACCCCTGAGTGTCTCCAAGATGTAGCTGTCCGTGTAAATTTTTAGAGATGGACAAACATGGCCCTCTTTCAAACGCCGATTAACGTAAACAGGGTCATTAGGTCGTTTTGATATTTTGTACGGGCTGAATGCTCAAAGGTCGAATGGATTTTTTGCATTTATATTCTCTAGGTCTTAAAATTATACCCACTGTTATTGTATTTAAGAACACAGAGGAAACAAAACAACAACAAAAAATAACTGTAGACTATGAAGCGCAGTAATGCTTTAGGATCCAATACACGCACAATAGACAAAGCTAAAGTCTCCCAATAGGTGTATTTCAGCGTAATTCGAAACAATGTGAATCTACTCTGAGAAAATATTCACAGCTGAAATCCCTCTAGGCGTAAATATACCCAGTGTGAATATATGCTGTCACTATTTCATCAACATTTTGTATTCGAGTAAATTAAAATCTTTGTTGATTAATGCTGGGCAGAATTATGCTGCGAATATTAAATCTGATCTTATTATTTCTATAGGGTTTAACTCATTCCAGACGTGCCGCATCGAATGAGTTAAAAAAAAAGGTATGGAATCTCGGATCCACTCATCTATCTGCCTACCTAGCTTCACGCCTGGATGGATTCGCGCTGAGTACATTTCGATATGTAGTCACGCTGGTAGTCGCGCTGACCACTTCAGCATCAATGACACGGATGCCGTCCAGTGGCACCCCAAGTCAATCAAAGGGAAATTTGAGAAAGATACTGTAAAACATAACATGGCGCTTTCTGGTTGAAATGAAACACAAAATGCCCTTGCAACATCTCTCATATCTTTCTTTAAAGCGTATCGACATAGCCGTCAGACGACGACGACATTATGGAACTCAGATGTGAAAACATGTTGGGAGTGGTTTACATATTTACCATAAACCAGATATTAGTGCGACGCCTTTAGCGTTGATAATGTCTGTCAGTATAGTTACTAGCGGACGTGCTGGCTTGCTATTGGTGCCCCAGGTGTGCCTGATAGTATAGTTACTAGCGGACCTGCAGGCTTGCTATTGGTGCCCCAGGTGTGCCTGATAGTATAGTTACTATCGTACTTGCAGGCTTGCTATTGGTGCCCCAGGTGTGCCTGATAGTATAGTTACTAGCGGACTTGCAGGCTTGCTATTGGTGCCCCACGTGTGCCTGATAATATAGTTACTAGCGGACCTGCAGGCTTGCTATTGGTGCCCCAGGTGTGCCTGATAGTATAGTTACTAGCGGACCTGCAGGCTTGCTATTGGTGCCCCACGTGTGCCTGATAACATAGTTACTAGCGGACTTGCAGGCTTGTTATTGGTGCCCCAGGTGTGCCTGATAGTATAGTTACTAGCGGACTTGCAGGCTTGCTATTGGTGCCCCAGGTGTGCCTGATAATATAGTTACTAGCGGACTTGCAGGCTTGCTATTGGTGCCCCACGTGTGCCTGATAGTATAGTTACTAGCGGACTTGCAGGCTTGCTATCTAGGACATGCCGAACTTCCTTAACCCAGTGTGGGATTTTCAGTGGGGCGACCATCCACAACCTAGCGCGTCCCCGGGTGGCGGATAGGGGAACGGCCTTCAGATATGGAGGTTAGCTGCGCAAGTCGTCGCGGACCAAATGGCGATGAGCTTACCAGGACGGGGCGGGGTAGCAGGTGGCACTGTACCTCCACTGAGATTCCCCATGTGTCCAACGACGGGTTTATCATGCGATCAAGAGCCGCATAAAGCTCTAGCCACCCTGTGTTCCCAGGTAAGGTCGTATACCAGGAGCTAAAGGTGAGGTAACCCCGACAGAAACCTCTAATGCTGAAGACGGAGGACCCAGGCCGCACGGCGCATTCTGATAAACCATGGATCCACGCAAACCCGCAATCATGACTATACGACCAACTACCATTGGCGATAATGGCGCTCGCCCACTGAGGACCCTCCAGGGTGGAGCAGCGTCGGGTCCCATGCCTCTAAGGGACCCAGCCTCAGCTACTGGAGGTCCCTCCCGCCCGTCTTGTCGTGCCAGGGGACGCGGGAGGAGAGCTACTGGCACCACTACAACCAGGAAGAATCCCAGTCAGCAGCAACCTTTTCAGGTCATGCACTGGAACGCAGAAAGCATTCTGAACAAGAAGACCGAGTTGGAGCATATCCTGCATGAGAAAAACATCAACATCTGCTGTATTCAGGAGACGCACTTGACACCCCAAAAGTCCTTCAAAGTGAGAGGCTACCAGTGCTTCAGGTCCGACAGAACAGATCGAAGCAAGGGAGGAATCCTGACCCTGATCAGGAACAACATCAACGCCTGTTTGATCGACACGCACATGGAGAGCTCCGAATACCAAGTGATTCGGATCCAGACGAAGACAGCAGATTTCCATCTGGTCAACTTCTACTGACCCAACGACAGACCACTCAGCCTTGACACGATCCCCACTAAGGCCTCCAACTTCTTTGTGGTGGGCGACTTCAACAGTCACTCACAAAGTTGGGGATACGACCACTTGGATCGGAGAGGAGAAGAGGTGCAGAACTGGCAGGACGACAACGATCTCATTCTGTTAAACAGTCCCATTGACTGCCCCACGTTCTACTCCAGAAGATGGCACACTACATCGACTCCTGACCTAGCCTGCTGCACAGAAGACATGCACAAGCAAGCCAGCAGAGAGGTCGGAGAACAGTTAGGTGGAAGTGACCATCGGCCAGTCTTTTTTACCTTGGGCATGGAGTCCTGCGCTGATGCAACCATCCCACGGTGGAACTACAAAAGAGCGAACTGGTTCCTCTTTAGACACCGCTCCAGCGAACTCACCAAAGACATTCGAATCGAAGGTCGAGACATGAACATGGTGGTGAAGGACCTCAACATGAGCATCCTCAGAGCAGCGAGTGAGTCCATACCCAGAGGTACTAGAAAAGACTATAAGCCCTACTGGAGCAATGAACTGCAGGAACTGGATGATGATCTAGCAGATGCCAGAAGGGAAGCAGAAGTTAACACATCACAGGCAAACAACATCCGCCTCCAGGAAGCCAAAGCCAAATTTCTCAAGAAGAAGCTACAGGCAAGACGCAGGAGCTGGCAAGAGAAAACAAGAACCTTGAACCTTGATAAGGACGGCAGAAAGCTCTGGAAACTGACCAAGCAGTTGAACGATGACAACACGAGCAAAGGAAACATCACCTTAGAGGAAAACGGGAAGATACTAACAGGAAAGCATGCTGCCAACCAATTTGCTGAAAACTATGCAGCTGACACAAAGAGCTTCATATAGCTCTCCAAAAGTTGAAGGCGAAGAAGTCTCCTGGTCCAGATGGCATCACCAACGAGATGCTAACCCACCTTGGTAGTGCAGCAGAAAACAAGCTACTTGAGGTCTTCAACAGGAGCTGGCAAGAAGTATCGCTACCACAACTCTGGCGAGAAGCGATCGTGATCCACATTCTACAGAAAGGGAAGGATCCAAAGAAGGCCACCAGCTATCGCCCAATCAGCCTCACCAGCTGTGTTGTGAAGACCTTGGAGAGAATTGTGAACGAGCGCCTCAGGTGTTACCTGGAATCCAGGAACCTCCTCGCCCCTGAACAAGCTGGCTTCCGACAGTTCCGCAGCACCGAAGACCAGGTCACTTACTTGGCACAGGAAGTTGAAGATGCCTTCCAGGAGCAAAAGCTGGTCTTTGTAACCTGGATTGATCTTCAGAAGGCTTTTGACAAGGTCTGGAAAATTGGGCTGCTTGTCAAACTGCTGAGAAAAGGCGTGTCCAGTAACATGTTCCAGTGGATACGCTCCTACCTCTTCAACCGCAGGGCAAGAGTCAGCGTCGACCAGACCAAAAGCAAGAAATTCATCCTTCGTCATGGCGTCC
Source organism: Semisulcospira habei (assembly GCA_036245525.1). Lineage (NCBI taxonomy): Eukaryota > Metazoa > Mollusca > Gastropoda > Semisulcospiridae > Semisulcospira > Semisulcospira habei. The sequence continues at coordinate 96,636,675 of BTPG01000003.1, read as the reverse complement.
CGCAAGGCGGAGTCCTCTTACCTACCCTCTTCCTTCTCTTCATCGACGATCTGGTGTCTGAGATGCTCAAGGGAATCAAAGCTGCCCTATACGCAGACGACCTTGTGATCTGGTGCAAGGAGGAGCATGCAAGTACTGCCACCTACAGAATGCAGCTAGCGGCAGATAAGCTGAACGCATGGGCAGAAGACGGGTGCATCTCCGTCAACAAGGAGAAATCCTCCACCACCCTCTTCACACTGTCCCCAAAGCAGAAAGCCGGAACCATCAAGCTTGGTGGAACCCCTCTGAGAGAGGATGAAGAAGCTACCTACCTTGGTGTCACCTTCGACAGACGTCAGACCTGGAAACCACACATTGCACAGGCAGAGGGGAAGGCCCGGCGCAAGCTGGCCATACTCAGGAAACTGGCAGGCACCACCTGGGGAGCGAACGAGAAAATACTGAAGACAGTATACCAAGGAACAGTCAGGCCCCACCTCGATTACGGCTCCACAGCGTTTTCAACCTCAGCCAAGACGAACCTGCAGACCCTTGACCGAGTGCAAAACCAGGCTCTTCGACTCATCACTGGTGCAATGAAATCCACACCAATCAAGGAAATGGAGAAGCTGACCACAATCCAACCTCTCAGCCAGAGGAGAGAAGCCAAAACCATGGTACAGGCGGAGACGCTCAGATACTTGCCCGACCACCCCATGAAGCACAGATTAAGCAACTTCACCAAGAACCGGCTCAAGAGAAGCAGCTTTGTCCATGAGAGCATGCGACTTTCTCGACAGTACAGGGAAGTCCTTCCACAGAGCACTCTACCTCTGATCACACAAGAAGTGGAAAACCCTTGGGCAGTGGACAAACCAGACATCCAGATCTGCACCAGTGTCCCACATGCTGCCTCAGGAGACAGTCAGGATGACACCGTTCGACGGGCACTCACCCTAGTCCTGAACGACGAATAGTACCCAAAGGAGGCATGGATCCACATCTACACTGATAGATCAGCAACAAATACCGTTTCCAATGGAGGTGTTGGCATCCTGACCCAGTTCCCATGGGGACATACAGCCACATCCAGTGTAGCCACCGGCAAAAACTGCACAAACTACAAAGCAGAAACCGAAGCACTTATGTAGGCCGCCTCCATGGTTCAGAATTCTACAGACCCATGATACCAAGTTGTCTTCTTCTCCGATGCCCTTTCAGTCCTTCAGGCCCTCGAGAACGACAAACTCCCCCAGCTGACCAGAGCTTTGCTGAAGGTCAGACAAACCAGAAGAGTTGTTCTCCAGTGGATACCAACCCACTGTGGGGTACCAGGAAATGAAAGGGCAGACGAGCTGTCGAAAGAAGGAGCCACAAAAGATCAACAAGAAAACAGCGTTAGCTATAGTGAGCAAAAGACAATCATCAAGGCATTGATTTGGCCGAGGTCAAACAGAGACGACTACCACACAATGACCAGAGAGCAGCAAGTCGTCCTGATCAGACTGCGTACCGGCCACAACAGACTGAATGCTCACATGAACAGAAAGTTTAAGCTGGCGCCATCACCAACCTGCGCCTGTGGTCAGGAAGGTCAAACAGCGGATCATATTCTCCAGAGATGCCCCCTACTGGACGATGAAAGAAAAGAAGTGTGGCCGTCGCCAACTCCACTGCAGACCAAACCCTACGGCAGTCGAGAGACCTGGAGAAAACGACGTCATTCATCGGCGGTGCTGGACTGACCGTATAGCCCACTGCGAACGAAAAGAAGAAGAAGAAGCAGGCTTGCTATTGGTGCCCTAGGTGTGCCTGTCAGTTTAGTTTCTAGCGGACGTGCAGGCTTGCTATTGGTGCCCCAGGTGAACGCCTGAACGTCCTGTTCCTGACTCATAATAATAAAAGTAATACTTACGGTATTTATAATGCGCTTATCTTATAATAATGATAACTCTAAGCGCGCACTCACAACTCGCACACGCATGCGCACGCTTTAGACAATGACTCACGTAACACAAATAGTGAAAATACATTACGACGGTCAGCTTCGGGTGGGGAGTGTGGTGATGTAGTGTTAGAACTGTTGAAAGAGGTGAGTTTTGAGGGCGGACTGGAAGGAGGAGAGAGAGTGTTTCTGACGGAGAGAGAGTGGGAGAGTGTTCCAGGTGGATGGACCGTATACTGAGAAGGAGCGGGGTCCGAAAGTGCTGAGTTTGGTGGGGGGATGAGGAGGCGGAGAGGGTCGGAGGCGGAGCGGAGGGAGCGGGAAGGAGTGTAGGGGTGAAGTAAGTTGGAGAGATAGGTAGGAGCGTAGTTGTTCAGGGATTTGTAGCAGAGAGACAGAATCTTGTATTGGATGCGTTGGGGGATGGGGAGCCAGTGAAGGAGCTTGAGCAGGGGAGTGATGTGGTCGGATTTTTTCTTTCTAAGGACGAGGCGGGCAGCATTGTTCTGGAAGCGCTGGAGAGTGAGAGTGGTGGATTGAGGAAGACCGGAAAGGAGGGAGTTGCAGTAGTCGATGCGAGATAGGATGAGAGAGACAGCGAGTTTGGTGGCAGCTTCGGTAGTGAGGTATTTTCTGATCTGACTGATGCGGCGGAGGTGGAAATAACATGCCTGGGCCGTGGCGGAGACGAAGCTGGTCATGGAAAGAGAGGAATCGATGATAACGCCAAGGTTCTTGACCGAGTCAGAGAGGGAGATGGGGGTGCTGTCGAGTTGAAGGTGGAGAGAGGCTCCTTGGTAAAGTAACAGGTCATCCTTGGCTATGCATTCTCCTCCCAACGACCCATCTATAGTCGGCCTATCATCTTGTAGTAGTAATATACACTGCAGTTGAAACCACTTCATGTGAATACGGCAAGACTGAGTGATACGATTGTGGTTGTGTTATCATGTGAGAGCGTGCGTGTGTTGATCGTAGGTAACGATCCGTTGTTTATTTGAGCTATCACGGTTACGTTTCACGTGCCTTTTTAGTAAGATTTTCTTTTGTTCGCGAGTAGAGCCGATTTAGTTTTGTTGTGTTTAGTCCGGTGCGTTCTGGAAAGGTCGCACTGTCTAGTGGCCTCGTAAGTGTCACGTCGGTTAATTGGCATCGCAACATTTTCGCTACTTTTTGTTTTCCTGTGCGCGTGTATTGAGCATCCTTTATTTTGTTTTTGTGAATGTTCTCGTACTTTCTAGAGCTACCAGGTGATAGGGATACCATACTTTTATGTGACTTAATTATACGTTAGAATTTAGAGCTGAAGTGAGCAGCCGAGTTTTTGTAGCCTGTTATATATTTTTTTTTTTGAAAGTTATTTTAATGAGGTTCGGCTGCGTGTTTCGTTCTGATTGGTTGAGTTGTATGTTTTCCGTGGACGATTCTATATTTTTGTAGTATATATAAGGAGGTCGCTGGGAAAGCCCGTTCGTACATTGTCTTGCTTTGGCAGTTGTAGAGACACGTAGTTTATTGCGAGAGACGCTGTGTATGAGAAACTTTGTGTCGCAGTGTGGACATCGCAGAAGAGGCTTTGTATCAGTATTTGTGCATTTGGAATTGCACTGTGTGGATATCGCATCGCTGAATTAAATATTGTTGGAACTATTACTCCAGTATTGTCTACATCCTTATGAGCCACGTGTGACGGACTGCAGCTGAACGAGGTTTACTTTAAAGAACTCTACGTGTGTGTGTGTGTCTGGTGTGTTTATCATAATTCGACTACAACTTCACCACGTAACACTGAGCGAAGATACTTAACAGTTGACATGCTTTTATATTACAAATTGTATAACCAGTCTGCAGACCAAAGTCACTAAAGGTTGCCAATGGTCAGTAATGTCTTCTAATACTTCATTGAACTTGACGCCGTTGTGGCTGATTCCGACAGTTCATCATGCCACAATGTTTTACATATCACAAGACTATTAACACAAATACGATGAGGATTTCAACACAAAGTCTACCGTATTGTTTTGAGCTCAGATGCGTTTATCTTTTAGAAACATTCAGAGTTGTTCATATTTTTAGGCTTATTATGCTAATCCATTTCCCTACTCTCTAAGACAACCTCTGATTAATACACACGTCGGCGCACATAAATAAAGACGGACACACGGCGCTCTCCGCCAGTAGTACGATCTGTGGGCTAGTGTGGCGACAGGAATCCATCTCCTTCTAGTCTAGCCCACCCTCTAATCCACACACACCGGCACACAAAAATTGAGACGGACACACAGCGATTCCCGCCATTTGTAAACTCTATGGTCTGGCGTAGCATAGCTAATCTGAAGAAGAATAATAGCACGAGCAGCGAAATGAAGTCACTTAAGCTTCATGTCATGACATCATTAGTTTCACGACGCCGTGGTTATAGTTATAACTCGATGTTATACGTCACTCATCGCAGTACTAACATTTGACGTATCAGATGATCAACGTTGCAATTTTCTTGCTGATTTTTAGTTCTGAGGCTTACTGACATAATTATACACCAGGGACGGGACAAACAACAAGCTTATGCAAACACTGTTATGAAAAATCATGCAGGTATTAATTGGAAGATAGTTTTATTTCGTAAAAGAAAAAGGAAAACTATGTTAGCTGTTTTACAAATGACGCCGAAAAAGTGGTGGAGAAAATGGTTTGATTTTCACACCTAGGACATACAGGTCAAAACTAATCTAATCTTACCAGACAGACGAGACAAACTGTAGGCTTATGTAAATACTGTATGCGACAAATCATGCGATTATTGATGAGAAGATTTGGTTTTGTTTGGGAAAAAAGATTCAATTGTTTTCAGATTAACCAATATAATTCGTGAAAATTAATCCCCAAATCAGAAAAATATATATATTTGTTTAAATATTTAAGTATCACTCAAAAAGTCATAAAGGTACAATGCTGGTTAACGAACTCATTCAACATCTTCCTATTATGTGGCTATATACAAATTATCTAATAAAAATAAGAACAATTACGGACTCCAGTGTGGATCAACCGGTTTTTGTGAAACCGCCATTTTCTTGCTTATGAGCATTTTAATTAAAATAAATCGAAAAACGGTTTTCGAGATAATTCTTTTAGGGACAATGTCCTACAATTTCCAGCATGCCCGTCCTCAAACGCGGGCTCTGGTCACTGTCACATGCACAAACACACACACACACACACACACACACACACACACACACACACACACACACACACACATACACACACACACACTCACACACACACACACACACTCATACACATACACACACACACACACACACACACACACACACACACACTCACGCACAGCGCTATGGCGTAAAGAAGAGTTCACTAACAAGGTTTGCGTAACTAGACGTGGCGTCATTTGTTTTCTTGTTACATCTTTGCCAGAATTTCTGCCCCGCACACCCCAAAAACGTCACGTGTATACTCCTGAATGCGCTTCGACCTCTCCCATTTCAACGTCTACCGTGTTCATTTTTTAATGCGGTAGACAAAAATAGTCCATTTTGTTAATGCATTTTACAGATATGTCGGTCAAACAAAGTCGTTAAATGAGAGAGCATACTCGTCCGAATTTGCCGGAAAAGGTATGACTAGCATATTAAATGTCTGACCTACTGTTGTAGTAGTTTTGTTGTTGGTGTTTTCAAATCCGTTAGTGCGTCCAAGAACAAATAAATAAATAAATAAATATTATAAATAAAATAATTTAAAAAGCAGAAGAAGAAAATGAGCAAGATCATGATGATGATGAAACGTTTATTAGGATAAAGATTTTGGCATTTAAATACCTTTTTTCAAAATTATCCTTTATTCACTATAATACATTATAAAATATCACTATAACAAGACATCAATAACTAACTGAATGTACATAAATCATACAAAACTACTACAAAGTTCTATTAATTAAGAAGAAAAAAAAAAGAAACAACTAAATGTACATGAAAAAAAAAAAAAAAAAAAGACAAGCAGAAATAAAGACAAGCAGAAATAAAGACAAGCAGAAAATGAAGCAGACACGATAAAACAAATAGAGAATAAGGGTTGATTGTTGGGTCTCACGACACGGATGTTTTTCGTTTAATTTTGTAGCGGAGTAAGTTTAGAGGGGTTCAGTTAGTCACCGGGTAACGATAGCGTAGGTATGTAGTATTTGGCCTGTACACGTGTATTTGCCGCCGTGCGAGAGTTTGGTGGTCCGCGTGAGGCACGTGGCACCCTGTCTGAACGCGACCATTCATTCATTCATTCAGTCCTCTCTGCGCCGTCTGGTGCTTGAGGCGACAGCAAGGGAGCGCCACTTTTGTCTGTCAGCTGCTATTTTGGGTGCTGTTTGCAGAGTAAGGCCTCTGTTCTTGAGCTCTCGCTCCACGGTTCGGCGCCACGTCTCCTTTGGTCGCCCACGGTTTCTCTTCCCCTGTGGTGTCCATCTCAGTGCCACCCTTGGTAAAGAGTCGGCCAATTTCACGTGAATTTTCATCACGTGATGTAGTGAGCAGTTTTTTGCCAACCTAAAGTTATCCAAATTTCTAGTCAGTCGCATTCCACCAGCGAACGAAAACAGTCGTCTTTTCAACGTTGTCTGAGGGGGGTTTGTGCGGGTGTGGTTTTCCATTAGCCGCCACCTCAAGTAGCTGTGGCGTCCCACCTGTGGCGTCCCTACGAAACGGCCCTGGTCGAGCCCAGGAGTCGGTGTCCTAAGACGACAAGAGGAAGAGCTGCGACGACTTTATCCCTGGCTTGTCTTGTCTTGTTTGTCTTCGTCCTAGCCGGGGCGTCTTCACGGATGACAGTAAGTACACGCAACAGTCATCTAGTGGCCATTTGCTCGGGGGGGGGGGGGGGGGGTATGTTTGTGGTTGCTTGTTCTGTATTATGTTGGTTAGTGTGTATTGGAAGGGGGGGGGGGGGGGCAGGCGTAGAATAGAGGGAATAGAATGTAGAAGGGAATGCCATCTTTTGTAATATTTAAGAGTATCCAGCGGCGGACTGGCTGTTGGGGTTTGGCGCCGAGCGGACGACAGGGGTCATTTCTCTATTTAGTGTAGATGTCGGAAGTGAGTCACGTGGTGACGTAAATATGTATTTTGAGTTTGCGTTTATTGTTGCGGGAGAGAATGAGGTGAATGGAATATGTTGAGGTTGCATTTATTGTTGCGGGGTAGAGGTGAAAGGAATATGTTGAGGTTGAATTGTTGCGGGAGAGTAGTGAAGAGAATATAAGAAACGGCAGTTAAAGTTGCGGGAAGGGTTATGTGATTATCTTATCTTCTTTAGTTAGTTATTTATATGAGTATTTTTGCACCTGTGTTTTAGTGCATCTTTAAATATAAAGAACTAACCGGCTAGTCTGCAACCGTGCTATGATACTGCGTGGAAGCTGACTGTGTCACTCTGCCTTGTGGGCTACCATTCTTTGCACTGAGGATTGGGATAACGGGAGATTGGAAATTCTGAAAAGTAGCGTATGTAATTTACCCTGATTTAAAACTATCGATGCCGTATTACTGACATAGGTGTCATTAGCGTAATTACGTATGTAATTTACCCTGATTTAGAAGTATCGATACGGTATTACTGACATAGGTGTCGCAGGGATCTCTCTTTTATTCTCTCTCAAACCATGGGGAATCACAGCGCTGGACAGACACACAGTTAGATCCCCTGCCCCCGCCTATCAGGCACCTAATCGCCAGCCCACAGAGAAATACGCAGGAATAGAACAAGACGATCATTTCCATCCTCAAAAAGAATGGATCAGGTCTCTTATATAACCCATGTCTTTCTCCGGAACTTAGGAAGTAGGCAGGAGAAACATACATACACAAACATGAAGGTGCGCTACTATATGTGGTCGGGTAAATACCCGACCACATATATCTGGTTTGTGAGTATATATAACTCGAGGCAAATTTGTATCGTTACACTGTTGTGTAATGTTTTGTGCATCTACTGTGGGAAATCAGGGTATTTACCCGACCACATATAGTAGCGCACCTTCATGTTTGTGTATGTATGTTTCTCCTGCCTACTTCCTAAGTTCCGGAGAAAGACATGGGTTATATAAGAGACCTGATCCATTCTTTTTGAGGATGGAAATGATCGTCTTGTTCTATACCTGCGTATTTCTCTGTGGGCTGGCGATTAGGTGCCTGATAGGCGGGGGCAGGGGATCTAACTGTTTGTCTGTCCAGCGCTGTGATTCCCCTTGGATTGTATACAATTCTGCCAGCGCTAGCCTCACCTATCTGGTTTGTGAGTAAAGAACGTTAGTATATTTCATCTACTTGTAGCGAGTGTAATGCGAGAGGAGCTTTGTTACAGTGACATTTTGAGCTATTATATTGTTTAAAGTAGCCTGTGTTACGGAAGACCTTATCGCGGAAGCAAGAGCGTCGAGTTGAGCTGCGCTCAACGGTTGTGCTTCCGGCGAGAAGGTCCCGTCACGTGAAATATATTGTTTATTCAACTTTCAGTTATATTAAGTTAAGGACATTTGCTCCATTTCCTTATGTGCTATTTTTTAGTCCCCAGTTGTATATGTGACATTATTTATTCTGAAACCTTGCTAGTTAAAGGAACCTTGTGTATCCTGAGACGTGCTAGTTAAAAGAGCCTTGTGCTGTTAATGTCTAGTTTGCTAGAATATTAGTTTATTTCGAACTTGTCGTTTGTGCTCCCGCTGAGGTGTAGTAGCTTTCGAACAATATTCATTTTTCTCGATCTTTATTTGAGTTAGTAAGCAAGCGTATTTCGTTCATTTAGTTGATATCGTGCTATGTGAACTATTGTATTACTTAAAGAGCCACGTGCTGTGATAGACTCTCCGCGGAAGCAAAGGTGTTGGTACAACGGCGTTAGCGCTTGAAGCTTGTGCTTCCGGCGGGGTCTAGTGGCGTATGGTTTAAGCCTTTCAGCCTGTTGTCTTTTATATTAACAAAGATAGTAGTTTATTTATATAGTGTTCGTTTGTATTGCATTAGGAATATTTAGTTTAGTTATCCTTTGTTTTGTTTTGTGTATTAAGGGTATTTAGTTCGGAGAGTTTGGGCGTGTGTGAGTGTGAATGTGAGGTGTGAATGCATGGTTAGGACTGCGTGAGAATAGTTAGTTTTTGTTAGGGTATTATTTAATAAATGTCGTCGTCATTGTTCCTCTGGTGTTTGTGTTAGGTTTGCGTTAGTGTGGGTTGGGTGTGTCTCGAGCGGTAGCGCTTATAGTTCGCACCCGGAAGCGGGGTCGTGACATTGGGGATGGCGATATTTTTATCACAAAAATTTCAACGAAACAATGTAAACTGACATTATATGGGTTGATCTAACGCAATTACATTCATTTCGTTAATAATCTCATTATTTTTCGTTTCGGTGTTAACATCAGCCTACATATTTGGCACTGAAATCATGGCTGGAGGCCAAAAACTGGAAACAGTTAAGAAATTCAAATACTTAAGAGCCAGACTATCTTCATAACCCTGAGACTAACATTTTAGTAAGACGTGCATGAACAGAAACTAGGCCAAGTCTGAGACTATCTCAGGGACTAAACAGCCCAAATCGCTGTAAAGCTTGTAGTCTCTGACTAAACGCAAATCAAAATGGCAGCCGCTGTCTCACACGATGTTCCTACACCGAAATCGAGTATTTAGAGACCGTCTACACCCATTAAATGAGTTTGACGATAAGAAGCTTTACAAAAAGTTTCGTTTCACGCGCAGTGAAATTTGTGAGCTGACGGATGCCGTGAATAATGGCCGAACGAAAGGGTTCAGTGACACCCGTTTACAAGTGCTTTTGTGGATCAAAGCGCGGTCAGTCGGACAATAACACGCGTGACTGACGCTTTCCTCTAGCATGCCCACGAGGTCATCCGAATGCCAACCAAACGCGAGGCTGAAGCAAAGAAAGTTGCATTCTTCAACATGCAGGGTTTCCCCAATGTATTTGCTTGCATTGACGGCACACAGATCACCATTCAAGCCTCAAGCAAGCGAGGACATGAGTACGTCAACAGGAAAAACTTCCACGCCATCAGCGTCCAGGTAATCCATCATAAAGACAATAACAAAGACAAGTATTGTCTATCTGCAGTGTGTGTGTGGGTGTGTGTGTGTGTGTGTGTGTGTGTGTGTGTGTGTGTGTGTGTGTGTGTGTGTCATTCTGTAGGTGTGTTTATTTATCTCTGTGTGTGTGTGTGTGTGTGTGTGTGTGTGTGTGTGTGTGTGTGTGTGTGTGTGTGTGTGTGTGTGTGTGTGTTTGAGGCTACTTGGAACAAACCAACACTCAATCGAACATTGATCAGCACTGTTTTTCTGTGACAATTTGTATGACCTGATCACTTTTATAATGGATGCCCATATCTTTCTGTCTTGGCAGGTTGTTTGTGATGCAGATCTGCGGTTTTTTAATGCCAGTCACTGCTCGTTGGCCATGATCAGTTCTTCCTGCCAAAATCGTGCATTTCTCACCATTGAAATTAAAAGGGCACTCAATCATGTCACTATCATAGCAAAGCCAGCATATGCAAAATGTCAGCAATATGACTAGGCTGAAGGACAACGCCTAAACGCAACACTGCCCTTACGGGCTACTATCTAATCGTGCAATGACTGAGCTGCTGCCAAATGGTACTGCCCTAGTAAAAACACAATTTATCACATCTCTACACAATATAATTGAATCAAAAAGGGAGCACTATCCTACCTCAACTACTCTGTAGCTCTCTCATTTGAGCAAAGGAAGTAGAACCATCAAATCTAAACAGCGAAGTAGGTATTTAATTATGCTAATAAAACAAAGTTCCGTGGTACAGCTCAACACTAAATCTACACACACAACTGGTAGTTCTAGCAGCAAAGCGACAAGTCAATCACAAGGTCATCAAGAGCATCAAAACCAAAATCGATGAGTGAAAAGTACAGCTTACAGGTAGAGTGAAGATGGAAGATAGTGACTGTAAAAACACGTGCAGGGCGAAAGCTGTTCCCAGCTTACAGGCAGAGCGAAGATGGAAGATAGTGGCTGTCAAAACACGTGCACAGAAAAAACTGTTCCCAGCTTACAGGCAGAGTGAAGATGGAAGATACTGGCTGTCAAAACACGATGCACAGCGAAAACTGTTCCCAGCGGCGCATGCTCGGTGGCATTTGGAACTGGATTTCCCCAAGTTAAAAATAGCACCTGACGCAAGTCGCGGACTAAACATATCTAGTCTCGGATTTGATAGCCTTACTTACGTCTCAGTTCATGTATCGGAAATGTATGCCTGAGTTAGTCCCCACGTAACAAGTCTCGGACTAGGGCTAAGTCAGGGACTCGTCTAGTCTCTGTGTCCATACATCAGACCCCAGGTCGTCAGACTGACGTAACGTTTGAGAAACGGGAAGTGTTTGGGTTTTAATATTTCTGAGACAGCTGCTAGTTTGATAATACAGTGACAAAATTAATAATAAATCACTTTACAATGAAGCATGTGGTGTGTTGCAATGGTAGTTTGCGTTATTTCATTAAAAAAGTGTTCTTAGTGCCTGCATGCATCTAGCCTGTCATTAACAACTTCTTACATCTCAGTGGCACTCGCAAAAGTAAACAGGAGTCGCCTAGTTTATATTCAGATAGTTTTTATCTTCAAAATAACTGTCACAAAGTCATATTAGCTGCACACTGTAAACAGCAACCTATTTCCTAAGGCAACAGATCTTTGATAGGCGGACATTTTGAAAATGACGGCCATGTTTGTCCGATATCAAATAAGATGACTGTTATTATATCAGTTCTTCAGTCTAATTTAATTCCTCAAAACAATGTCTGGCAACACTCACACACCTTCCTTTACAGAAACACTCATACACTTTCCTTTACAGAAACACTCATACACTTTCCTTTACAGAAACACTCATACACTTTCCTTTACAGAAACACTCATACACTTTCCTTTACAGAAACACTCATACACTTTCCTTTACAGAAACACTCATACACTTTCCTTTACAGAAACACTCATACACTTTCCTTTACATAAACACTCATACACTTTCCTTTACAGAAACACTCATACACTTTCCTTTACATAAACACTCATACTCTCTCCTTTACTAAAACTCTCTCTTAAACTCCAGTCACTCTCATGCCTCCCCCTCCCTCCCCTTTCCCCGATCTCAATCTCTCCTTCCCTTCAGTGCGCCCCTGTTCTGACATCATCGCCCCTCTCGGCCAATAAATGGCTGGTCAGAGTTCCGGACCAGAACTTGGGGGAGGTTTTGTCAGAACAGCGCACACGACCACACGCTCTATCACACCTCAGTCTCACGCTCAACTCCACACTACTTCCTCACGCTTATACACTGAACACGCGGCGGCAACACTTTTCTGTCAGTTGGGCAAAAATAACGGAGGCATTTTATTCCCGTGACTCTCACTTGTCAAACATGTAAGACAACATCTAACCCAACCAGTAGGTTTACTGATTGTTTCCTGCCCAAACCTAACGGGAAAAACGCCAGATTTTTTCACCCAATTGAGAGAAAAGTCGAGTGTTCAAGGTGTCGGTATTTTCTGAATAAGTACACTTCTGTAGAAGTCTTGAATATTTTGAGGTATTTGGTCCAAGTATGAAAAAAAAATAATAATACCGTTATTATATAGGCGCTTTTTCTCAATTTTGGGGAAATCGACTCAAAGCGCCGCGCCTGAAACCCAACACACACACTCACGAAACAGACACGGATTTACGCCATTTAAGACAAACACAGTACAAGACAAACGAAGGGCCAGTCAGCTACTGAAGTTACAGAGATTTTTGATCGCTTGTATTTTGAAATTTGTAAAGTGGCCTGAGACCGGTGCCAAAGTGTGGGGGGGGGGGGGGGGCGGTGGAAGAACCGGAGTACCCGGAGAAAGAACCCCCGACGGTCCGCCCGAATTAACAGTGTCACTTACCAGAGGAGAAAAGTCCAACGCCGGAACCCGGTATCGAACCGCGCACCTTTGGCATTGGTGGCAGGCGCCTTAACCACTGCGCCACGGACCGCCCCATGATAGGTATGCAGTGCTTATAGGTATGCAGTGTATGATAGGTATGCAGTGCTTTTCCAGTCCCCCAAACACTTCACCACCTCGCCGGGCACCCCACAAGCCAGGTCCCAAGTAGCCCCACCACGCCGCAAGCTGTGGCTTGTATAAACCCCTTCAGCAGCAGAGGTCAGTTCTCGCAACCGTTTGTTGAACTCTGATCCCCGAATGGGGAAGGCCGGTGCCTTAGGAGGCGCTGGGCCTAGAGCTCTAAACATACTGATCACTGCCGTCACGGGGCACAGAGGGTGACGCAAAATGACCAGTAACGCGATCACTAGAATTTTTTTCGCGTTTCTGAATTGTCTTACTCCACCTAACCAGTATCTTGACTTTACTGTTGTCATTCACAACAAAGCAGTCTCTAGTGAGTTGTTTCCCAGTATCGAATCCTGCACCATCTTGAAAAAGATTGGATCGCCGAAGCAGTCCGACGAACATAACCACAATCGCTGCCCAGAAGACACAGTCCTTAGAGCTGCACAAATCAAGTTTTTGTTTAATCTGAAGAAGAAGTTGTGGGCTCATCGGCGTCTTGCGGTTAGGAGGGCAGCCTTTTGTTCGCTCAATTCCCCGCAATGTGCTTTTCACCATCCACGAATCCTGGTATGGGTGCGGTTCCCCGCATTCTAAATGCAATAGGCGAACAATGTTGAGGTATTGTGCCACGGAACTGGGCTGAAGTGTCCTGGCCAAAAAGGCTGCGTACTGCGCCACTGTTCTCTCACACACCGGTACCGGCTGGATGTTCATTTGGTCACAAAATCTGAGATAAGAGCGCACGTGAGTCTGATAAGATTTCTTGGTGTTGTCAGCAAAAACACTGGCACGATATCCCGCCACCTCCTGCAGTAGCTGGTGTCTGAGCCTAGACCCGGCACCTAGACAGCACAAAAGCAAGAGCTGACTGTGACATGTGATTCAGAAGGTAGGTGTTAGGCGGTCGGCCCCGGTGCCAATTCGTTAGCAATTGTCCTAGCATGGGCAGCCGTCCTTCGTGTAGGCGGGAAATAGTATCGGCAAACACATTCACACTGCCAGCCACGTGCATCGCTGACACGCTGCAATTCGTTTCCACACACTCCCATGCCATCTTCCTCAACAGACTATTGACATAGCGGTCTTTTGAGCGCCCTTTGTTAATGATAGCCTTTGTCACCGTGCTGTCCGTATGAATGACCACCTGTTTCCCTCGCCATGAGGGGCCCACCGGTTGACTGCCTGCACCACCGCGCACACCTCTTTATAATTAATATGCAAGTCCTTGGCTGCCGGCATGTCTGAAGAGAACAGTGTATAATTCCAATCTCCTTTCCAGAACGCGCCTGACGCCAGGTTGCATGCATCAACATGGACATGTTCCTTGCTTTGTGAGTCACAGTAATACACAGTGCCATTAAAAACATGCGCGTAATATAGCCACCACTGTAAGTCTGCGTGAAACTCTCGTGCGAGTCTCGCTTTATGCCTTTGCTGCTGACGGGGTTTAATCGTATCAAGAATCCGCCTGAGAAAAAAATTTCCTCCCTTGACGGCTTGACACGCCCAGTTAAGGGACCCTGCTAGTGACTGCAAGATTTGCTTTGTCGCGCGTGTTTGCCTTGAAACTGCTGCAAGCGTTTGTGAAGTTGCTGTAACTTGTCGTCGCCCAATGACAAGGTGCTTGTGCTGGTGCAGATTTGGATCCCGAGAAAAGTAATGGTTTGTGTAGGCCCCACCACCTTAGGCCAGCTAATATTGAACCATAATCTACGTAAAAGGGCAATGAGCGTCGTCATCATTTGAGTGCATTCCTCTTTGGACTTAGCTGCTATGAAGAAATCGTCAATATACGCTACTATCCCTGTCATGCCGCGCCGTAACATACATCTGCGAACTGCCTGCGAGAGTCTGTGAAAGTGCGAAGGGCCCACATTACTACCAAAAGGGAGCCTACTATCGAACAGGTATGTGGGCTTCTGCTCGCCCGTAAAAATCCATTTTAGGCCTGTGACTTGGTAATTATCTGGATGGATACACACAGATCGGTATGCTGCCTTAAGGTCAACTTTCGCGCACCAGTAGCCGGACTTGGCTAGTGCGCACGCGTCCGCTAGAGTCTGGAATTTTACTGTCTCAGGTACTGAGTGATCGTTCATTGCATGTCCTACAGGCTTGCTGCCGTCGTGTATCAGGCGTATGCTATTGTCGTCTTTTGGGATCGCAGCCAAAGCGCTAATTACCGTTGGTTTTGAGATGCTACGATATAATGACCTTTGTTTATCTGATCGATGAGCTCCTTTTCTACCGCTACTCTGTTTTTTAAGGCAGAGGTGTGATTTTTCTGCTCTACAGATCTAACAGTCTGATGTTTGTCAGTGATATAAAACCCATGTTCGATCCCTTCAAGGAGAAACTTTTTGTCTTTATCAGAAGCTAATTCGTCTTGCCACATTAAAAGCTTTGAACTAGTGGACGCTCCAGAACCTAACAATGGACAGTTGTATGGACTTAGTGCAGGTTAAGGGCTATGATAAAAAGTGCTAGAATGGGTGGGGCCTACCTCGACTTGTGCAACCTGCTGCTCTGTGTCTTATGCTGTCCCGTGTTTGCCCCCTGCCGCTGCTGCAGGTGTGTCACGATGTTCCCGCGCCGGATGATCTCTCCAGCAGGAGGCACACACTTGGCAGCGTGCGCCGTAGGTGCAGTACCCTCTGTTGTACTGCAGGCACACTTCCCTCCCAGAGGGGCCGATGGGGAGTTGTGGGCGCGTTCGGGCCGTCCCTCCTCCTGTTCTGCGAGCAGGTGAGCCAGCGGGCATCGCATATTGCGCAGTACGGTCGCGCAGCACCACCGTGGACAGGTGTGGGGCGTCCGTGCCCCACTGGAATGCTTCGGCCGCTTGCCGCTGACGATACTCATCGTCGAACAGCAGGACACTTTGCCAGGTGTATCTGGCCGCCAGCTCCCCCACCATCGCCGAGTACTTGAGGTAGGCGTACGGCGTGAAACCCGGTGTGGGTTTGTCCATAAGGGCCGCCATAATACCGCTGCCACTATCCAGTGTGCGGGGAAAACCTTGTCCAACTTCGGTTTGCTGTTCACCTTTATAGTGACACCACCCCCAAGTGCCACTTCTTCCTCTGCCACTGCTGTTGAAGACAGAAAGTCTACTATACGTAAGTGGGGCCCACCTTTTGCTGCCGCAATACCCCCGCTACTGTTGCCACTGACGCACAGGCCGTCGCGCAACAGTTCATCCAGTCCGGCCTCGCTGTGGTGTGTACTGTATAGGGCGTCCTGCAAGGTCTGTGGCGCCCTACTGCCGCTGTTGTCAGCTACTCCTCCCAGTCCGCCGCACAGTGGGCCACCGCCGTTGTCCACCTGGAATTTGGCCACCGCTGCACGGAACACTGCTCTGTCCCCCCGTTTCAGCGCCAGAGCGTCAATGTCTTCGTCAGACATTAGCAGTAGTGCTTGCCTAGAGATGAATTTTTCCCTGATCATGGCACTCTGCACCTCTTCGTCGAGGCCCCAGTCACGGAAAATATGGTCCATCTCACTATTTTCTAGTAAAGCCTTCTTTCTCGCTGATTTGGGAGCCATTTCAATTTCTAGCTGTCGCCTGACTGCTGCTGATGACTGACGTATTCGGTCGGTACCGTTCCCTTATCACTCCTGTAACCGCCCACGCATTCACCTCCCACACACTTTCACGCCTCTCATACTCGCCTACGCACTCACCCCCTACAGGCTTTCCCACCCTCTCTCTCTCTCTCTCTCTCTCTCTCTCTCTCTCTCTCTCTCTCTCTCTCTCTCTCTCTCTCTCTCTCTCTCTCTCAATCTCCATCTCTCATCATAGCATTCCACAGTCGGGAAATTCCCCCACCTACTCAGTACTTCCGCTACCAGACACCGCCCCCCCCCCCCCCCCCACGCATTCAGTCCTCTTTCCCTCCGTTTAAAATATGTTTATCACTCCTCCCTCGTCTAAACACCACCTTTACATAAACACTCATACACTTCCCTTTACATAAACACTCATACACTCTCCTTTACAGAAACACTCATACTCTCTCCTTTACAAAAACACTTATACACTTTCCTTTCAGAATATTTTTTATTAAAAAAGACTGACAAAAACGTGGGCAAGAAATTATGAATGTTTATGCACAATGAGTATATTTTCCTATTTATATCCTACTGGTTTGGAAAAGAGCAATTATTTTGCTATCCAAAATATATCTTATTTTATCGTTTGTATTAACCTTAGCCGATTGGTACCCTATATTGATAACCAACACCAAACTATAAAAAAAAAAACAAGATGAGGATGTCATGCCAAAGTCTACTGTATTGTTTGGAGCTCAGATTCCTTTATCTTTTATAAACATTCAGAGTTGTTCATATTTGTAGGCTTATTATATTGATCCATTTTCCCTCGTCTGTAAGTCAACCTCTAAACAACACACACGTCGGTGCACACAAATAAAGACGAACACACGATTGATTTTGACACCTAGGACATACAGGTCACAATTGACCTAATCCTACCGGACAGACGAGACAAACTGCAGGCGTACCTAAATATGGTAAACGAAAATCATGCGAATATTAATGAGAAGATTTTTTTCTTGGTAAAAAAAAAAATAAAATGTTTTCAGATTAACCCATATAATTTGTGGAATTAATCCCCAAAACGTGAGAAAATATATATTTTTTGGAAATATTTAATTATCACTTAAAACGTTCTAGAGGTACAATGCTGGTTAACGAACTCATTCAATATATCCCTTTTATCTAGCTATAAGCAAAATATATAGTAAAAATAAGAAAAAAATACTCTAGTGTGGATCAACCGGTTTTTGTGAAACTGCTATTTTCTCGCCAATGAGCATCTTAATCAAAATGTGTAATAAAATGTCACGAGATATCTCGTTTAGGGACAATATCCTAAAATTTCAAGCTTGTCCGTCCTCAAACGAGGGCTCTAAACGCTGTCACACACACACACACACACACACACACACACACACACACACACACACACACACACACACACACACACACACACACACACACACACACACACACACATATGCCGTTTGGCGCCCAAAACGCATTCTCTAGCAAGGTTCGCGTAGCTACACGTGACGTCATTTTGATCTTGCTACTTTTTTGCAAGAATTTCTGCGCTGCACGCCAAAAACGTCATGTGCATGCTCCGGAATGCGCTCCATTTTATAGTCCACCGTATTTTTTTAAAATACGGTAGACAAAAACATAGGACGTGTGGGCGCCATTTTGAAAATATCGGCCAGTCATGTCAGCAATCGCAGTCATATTCCACTATAATCAAACTAATCAAAAGTGGAAAGTAAATGGTCCTATCATCCAAATTACATGTTTTTGGTTGGGTTAAAATGTAATATAGGTAAAAAGGTCATTCAAGAGATGACATCAAACACGATTTATTTTCAACGGTATCGGTTGTTTTTGTTTTTTCTTCTTTTTTTTGTGTTTCTTTTCCCCCCTTTTATTTTGATACACAGCTTGTTAGAAAATGTTGTGAATGGAGTGTTATGTCTTGTGTAAAGACAGTGTTTAGTCTTTAAAATATCACGTCTATGATTTATGACGTCATCAATGACCATACCACTATGAGACATTGAAAGTGAAGCGGGGAGCATCTGTAGAAGGCACAGATGAAAACCAACCAGTCTGCAGTGTCACTAGGGTTCGTGTGAATGACAATCCTGCTTGTCTTGTCTTGATTTACTTTTCATTTGTCAAAGGCACCTAAAAATACAACAGTTGTTTATTGATAAGGTTGTGGTCATATTTAGCTAATCAAAAGGAGAAGGGTGTATTCCTCATCACTTTGTCATCCACTGGAGCATACAATGTGGTTTGACAGTAATTCGCTTTAAATTAAAGTAATAATATTTGATTTATCAAGAAAATGATGAAACTTTATTCAAATATTTTTGAGGCAGTCTAGAACATGGTAAGCAGTTTACAAAACAGGTGTGTTAACACATCTCACAGGAACTTACATAGTGTGTTTCCAGGTTTTGCTCATTTTCACCACAAGGGGAACCTTGAGTCTCCCAATAGCGATAACAGGGGAACCTTGAGTCTCCCAATAGCGATAACAGGGGAACCTTGAGTCTCCCAATAGCGATAACAGGGGAACCTTGAGTCTCCCAATAGCGATAACAGGGGAACCTTGAGTCTCCCAATAGCGATAACTCTTTTAAAATGTGTGTGCAGGTAGCTCAAACGTCGGCTAAACATATAAACAAGAACAATAATTTCTTGTTTTGTTTCATGGATGGATCTTCCCTTCTGGGTACATTTATGGACACATTTCGCGTTTTTATTGCCTCAGAGTCTGTCAGTTTTGCTGAATGGGGTTTGATCAGGGTATAATTATTGTCTCTGAATATGTCAGTTTTGCTGAATGGTGTTTGATCAGGGTATAATTATTGCCCCTGAGTATGTCAGTTTTGCTGAATGGGGTTTGATCAGGGTATAATTATTGTCTCTGAATATGTCAGTTTTGCTGAATGGTGTTTGATCAGGGTATAATTATTGCCCCTGAGTATGTCAGTTTTGCTGAATGGGGTTTGATCAGGTTATAATTATTGTCTCTGAGTATTTCAGTTTTGCTGAATGGGCTTTGATCAGGGTATAATCACTGGGGCGCTCGGACCACAACGTCATACACTTGTTGCCGAAGTATAGACAAAACATAAAGACGTCCAAGACTGTAACAAAAACCACTCAGCTGTGGACACCGGACAGCATAGAGGAGCTCCGTGGGTGCTTTGAGGCGACTGATTGGGATATGTTTACTCATAACTGTGATGATCCTAATGAACGTGTTGAGACAGTCACTTCTTACGTAAGATTTTGTGAGAACACTGTAATTAAAACCAAGACAGTGAAGATGTTTGCCAACAATAAGCCATGGGTCAGCAAGGAGCTAAAGGTGTATTTAAACCAGAAGAAACTTGCTTTCTTACAGGGTAACACTGATGAATTTCGGGAAAAAAGAGAGTGATTTTAGAAGGGCTGCTAGGACTGCCAGACTGAACTATAAAAGCAAGATCGAAACAAAATTTTCTTCTGGCAACGCTAGAGATGCATGGAATGGTCTGAACGGCATGATGGGTAGGCAGCAAAAGAAACAAGCCAGGCTCTGCACTGGGAATCCAGTTGAGATGGCCAATGATCTAAATCGTTTTAACTCACGGTTCGATGGCAGAAACCTTAGGGATAACTGTGATGAATTGTGCCAGTCCATTGTGCCGGAAACTTTGTCAATTACTGAAGAGGAGGTAGTAAACATCTTTTCTAAGCTGAATGCACACAAAGCACCTGGACCAGATGGGTTAGGTGGAAAAGTATTGAAAACCTGTGCAGGTCAATTGGGGAAGATCTTCACTAACATCTTTAAGTTCCTGCTTGATCGTCATACTGTCCCTACGGCTTGGAAATCATCAATCATTGTCCCGATTCCTATAAAAACCAACGCTCATGAATTCAACTATTTCCGTCCAGTTGCATTGACTTCTATTCTGTCAAAATGTATGGAAAAAGTGATGAGGAGGCATCTGTTAAATGATGTTGCCGAACTACTGGATACATTCCAATTTGCTTACAAAAACCATAGGGGTGTGGAGGATGCATGCCTAACTCTGTACAATCTTGTATTTCAACATCTTGAAAAATCAAAAGCACATGTGAGAATTCTTTTTATTGACTTTTCTAATGCTTTTAATACTGTTGAACCACTGATGCTTTTGCAGCGTATGATGGACTTTAATGTGAACACAAACATTATTCTGTGGGTGCGAGACTTTTTGAAGGACTTTTTTAAATGTACAGGGCAGTCTGTCTGACCAAATGGTGCTAAATTTAGGCTGCCCTCAAGGTTGTGTCCTCTCTCCGACATTGTTTTCTATATACACAGACCATATGCGTTGTCACACTGCCACTTCTCGTCTCTTAAAGTTCTCAGACGACATGGCCCTTGTACGCCTACTCCAAAAATAAGACAGTCTGGCTGAGTATTTTGCACAGATAGCAGTATTAGAGTCATGGTGCAAAGATAGTTTTCTGAAAATGAATGTACAGAAAACCAAGGAACTCGTCATTGGTGACAGGAAAGTTGATGACATTTTTGTACCTGTCTCAATTAATAATCAACCTGTAGAGGTGGTCACTGAATTTAAATACCTTGGCACAGTCGTGGATAGTGGACTGTCCTTCACTGGAAACACCGATCTGATTGTGAGAAAAGCAAACCAGCGTCTGTACCTTCTTAGGAAACTGAGAAGTTGTTATGTCAGTTCCAGGGTTTTAGAGTCCGTTTATAGAAGCCTGATCGAAAGCATACTGACTTTTAATATCGCTGCTTGGTATGGCAACCTCAGTATGAAAAACAGGGGCAGAGTGTCACGTATCGTCAGAACAGCTGAGAAGATCATTGGCCTAGGACAGTACCCAGTGAATGATCTGTACCATAGAGCTGTCCGAAGGATAGCTGCTAGCATTGTCAATGATCCTCGTCACCCACTATCTGATCAGTTTCAAATGCTACCATCATGCAGACGTTTCAACATGCCACTTGCCAAAAGGAATGTTTTTAAGAAGTCTTTTATTCCAACTGCTGTCTCGATTTTGAACTCTCGTTTATAACGCCGCGATAAGTATGATCTACTTAACATTACCTCCCATCTTGTGACAGATTGCTTGTGATAGATTGCTGCAATTATTTTTTTTTTCATGATATGTTCTTGTAGCGTGTTAATGTCTTATATTGTTGTTTCATGACGAGCCGAAAGGCAAATTTCTGTCGTGCCCTGACTCGAACAGACAATAAAGCTGTATTGTATTGTATTGTATAATTATTGTCTCTGAGTATGTCAGTTTTGCTGAATGGGGTTTGATCAGGGTATAATTATTGCCTCTGAGTATGTCAGTTTTGCTGAATAGAGTTTGATTAGGGTATAATTTATGCCTCTGAGTCTGTCCGTTTTGCTGAATGGGGTTTGATCAGGGTATAATTATTGTCTCTGAGTATGTCAGTTTTGCTGAATGGGGTTTGATCAGGATATAATTATTGCCTCTGTGTATGTCAGTTTTGCTAAATGGGCTTTTATTAGGGTATAATTATTTTGTATTTTTATCTCTCTATCTATCCCGTAGTCTTGCCGACTGTGGCGCACCACTGATGACTTGGCAACCAGCTCCCTCCATTCCACTCTGTTCTCTGCCATTCTTAGTGTGTCGCTCAGCTTCAGTCCTGTCCACTCTAAGATATAGTCCTCCCATCGTTTTCTCTGTCTTCCTCTCCTTCGCCTTCATGATATATATTTTATGTTTTTGATGGTTTAAATAGGTCATGTTTAAAATTTCCCGAGTCGTGAAGACTAAGGCAAAATTTAAAAAAACAAAAACAACAACAACAAAGGGCCAAAGCTGGAGATTATTTTTTTTCCTAGAGTTCTCTTCAAATCAGTTGCGTTCAAAAGTAATTTGCGAAACACACGAGGCAAACTTTGCTCAAACGGACTATACATTTCCTGTCAGTATAGATACTTACTGACTTGCACTTGGTGCCTCAGGTGGCACGCACGTCTTTACTCAGACATTCCCGCCGCCGAGTCGCACTTCTACATTTCCTGTCGATCTCTGATGTTGATAGAGGTCGAACGCTGGTTGCTATTTAAGTTTTGATATTCTTTCAGCTTCACACGAGGCACGCTTTAACTGGAGGCGCGTGGTTTTGAACGGAACATGTAAAATTACATTTGCTTTTGCGTCAGCCAAAAAGTGTTTGTAAGTCTGTTCTGTTTATACAAGCGGCTTTTTGGGATGGGTCGCCGTGGAGCAAATTCGAATGCATGCCCTTGATGATTTAGGCGGTCAAATCTAAATATATGACAACTAAAGTAAGCACAGGAGAGCATGCGCGTTTACAGTAAAATATAATGCGTCTAGTAAAGTCAACCTCACTTCACACACACGACTGAAATTGTAACGTGAAATTCTAGTTGTGTCATATTTTTTCCTCAAGTGTAGAAGGTAACGTGAAAGTCATATCACGTAAAATATAAAATTACGTACAAACTAATATTACGTCATGACAAATAACGTTTTTCAAACCAATGATGTCTATGCACTGTGCCCTTTTAAGAAGCTCACTGACGCTTTGGTAAATGTGCTAGGCGGATAGCAGGTATTTCAACATCATAATCAGGTCAATTACAATAGTTAGAGACCCTTGACAGAGAGGACACATCGCATATGAAATGGGCTTTGGGGGTTATGGCACTCATTGTCACTCCAGGGAGGAATATTATATACCACACGGAATTGTTGGAGATTTAGTTCGATTTTAATAATTTGATTTTCTCATTCGCACGACAAACAATAGACAAAGACGTATACAAACCTACTCACTACTCAGTCAGTTCATACATACACCTATTTGTGGTACGTGAGTCGTTGTCTAAAGCGTGCGCATGCGTGCGCGAGTTGTGAGTGCGCGCTTAGAGTTATAAATATTATAAGATAAGCACATTATAAATACCGTGATGATTATTATTATTATTACACCTGTAATACACGCACACACGTAAACATTCGCACAGTGTCCAGAACTCTAATCACATCTTATCCAAAATGTTCCACTGCAATGTTTCTTCTCGTTGTCCGCTGAAGTCTGTACGCTATCTAAGTTGATGTTTAGATTCTCCAATATATTAAAAAGTCAGCATATTTCGAACGAAAAATGAAGATGAATATATGGTCGCTGCTTGTTGACTCTCGCCACTGGTGGAACTGAAGCGGACTGTCTCTGTGGCCCAACTAAGTTCTCCTGCACACCGCCTGGATCAACTTGACTCTCTCGCACACCATGTTGACTACATTCCCACCTGAAGTACACAAATCCAACTTCACAGCTGGAGAGAGCATCTATTCAACATATAAAAATTGTATCTCCTTATTAGAAATCCGCCATTGTTTAGATCGTTACTTCCGCCCGAATGACGACACTTGTAGCGATGACGACCGCCAACGGCTTCCGAACGTTGTCGACGATTCCAGATCGTTTCCAAAATCGAATTAAATATCATAATAACAATCAATTCGAAATGCCATGCACACACACTAATACGCCATATTTCCGCACAACACATAACCTCTCCACTCGACCCGAATCATTGCAAAATCAAACAGGCTCAAAGAAACGCCTCAGACCATCCGACTCCATCCCCGCGCCCGATCGACAGACGATACCGCAAACTCGCCGATGCGCCCCGAATGTCATACAGTTCCGATCCGGAGCCAATCAACTAACACACTTTTCGAATCTACTATTTAACAAACAAGTACCTACCCAAAGATGCGTGAAAGGTTTTCTTGTAGACAATTTTAGGCCTGTCTGTCGGCGCTCCTCCTGGCCGTTGACAAGGTCACGGTTATAGTCATCCGGTTACTCATAGTTGTACAAATACATACATTTTAACACACTTCCGTCTTGAACATTCTGCTCTCAAACGACTATTTTACAATAGATTTAAATCTCCCGCATACTATGCTCCCTCCGAAACTCAAACTCTAGCTGAGATATTCCTCACATAACTCAAACTCTAGCTGAGATACTCCTCACAAAACTCAAACTCTAAAACTCTAGCTGAGATACTCCTCACAAAACTTAAACTCTAGCTGAGAATTTCATCACAAAAGTCACTCTAGCTGAGATACTCATCACAAAACTCAAACTCTAGATGAGATACTCACCACAAAACTCAAACTCTAGCTGAGATACTTTTCACAAAACTCAAACTCTAGCTGAGATACTCCTCACAAAACTCAAACTGTAGCTGAAATACTCACCACAAAACTCAAACTCTAGCTGGTATACTCCTCACAAAACTCAAACTCTAGCTGAGATACTCCTCACAAACTCAACCCCTAGCTGAGATACTCCTCACAAAACTCAAACTCTATCTGAGATACTCCTCACAAAACTCAAACTCTAGCTGAGATACTCCTCACAAAACTGAAAATCTAGCTGAAATACTCCTCAAAAAACTCAAACTCAAGCTGTGCTACTCCTCACAAAACTCAAACTCCAGCTGAGAAACTCCTCACAAAACTCAAACTCTAGCTGAGATACTCCTCACAAAACTCAAACTCTAGCTGAGATATTCCTCACAAAACTTAAATTCTAGCTGAGATACTGCTCACAAAACTCAAACTGTAGCTGAGATACTCCTCACAAAACTCAAACTCAAGTTGTGCTACTCCTCATAAAACTCAAACTCCAGCTGAGATACTCCTCTCAAAACTCAAACTGTAGCTGAAATACTCCTCACAAAACTCAAACTCCAGCTGAGATACTCCTCCCAAAACTCAAGCTCTAGCTGAGATATTCCTCCCAAAACTCAAACTCTAGCTGAGATACTCGTCACAAACTCAAACTCTAACTGAGATACTCCTCACAAACCTCAAACTCTAGCTAAGATACTCCTCCCAAAACTCAAACTCTAGCTCAGATACTCATCACAAAACTCAAACTCAAGTTGATATACTTCTCACAAACCTAAAACTCTGGCTGGGATACTCCTCACAAAACTTAAACTATAGCTGAGATACTCCTCACAAAACATTCAGTCTAGCTGAGATACTCCTCACAAAACTCAAACTCTAGCTGAGATATTCTTCACAAAAAACAAACTCCAGCTGTGATACTCATAACAAAACTCAAACTCTAGCTGGGATACTCATCACAAAACTCAACCTCTTGCTGAGATACTCCTAAAAAAGTCAAACTCTAGCTGAGATACTCCTCACAAAACTCATACACTAGCTGAGATGCTCCTCACAAAACTCAAACTGTAGCTGAGATACTCTTCACAAAATCAAACTCTAGATGAGATACTCCTCACAAATCTCCAGCTCTAGCTGAGATACTCCTCACAAAACTCAAACTCTAGCAGATACACTCCTCACAAAACTCAAACTCTAGCTGAGATACTCCTCATAAAACTCAAACTCTAGCTGAGATACTCCTCAAAAACTCAAACTCTAGCTGAGATACTCCTCACAATACTCAAAGCCTAGCTGAGATACTCCTCACAAAACTCAAGCTCTAGCTGAGATACTCCTCACAAAACTCAAACTCTAGCTGAGATACTCCTGACTAAAATCAAACTCTAGCTGAGATACTCCTCACAAACCTCAAACTGTAGTTGGGATACTCCTCACAAAACTCAAACTGTAGCTGAGATAAACTTCACAAAAGTCAAACTCGAGCTGATATGCTCCTTACAAACCTAAAACTATAGCTGAGATACTCCTCACAAAACACAAACTACAGCTGAGATACTCCTCACAAAACATTAAGTCCAGCTGAGATACTCCTCACAAAACTCAATCTACAGCTGAGATACTCCTTACAAAACTTTAAGTCTAGCTGTGATACTGCTCACAAAACTCAAACTCTTGCTGTGATACTCATCACAAAACTCAAACTATAGCTGAGATACTCCTCACAAAACTCAAGTTCTAGCAGACATACTCCTTACAAAACTCAAACTCTAGCTGAGATACTCTTCAGAAAACTCAAACTTTAGCTGAGATACTCCTCACAAACTCAAACTATAGCTCAGATACTCCTCACAAAACCCAAACTCTAGCTGAGATACTCCTCACAAAACTCAAACTCTAGCTGAGATGCTCCTCACAAAACTCAAGTTCTAGCTAAGATACTCCTCACAAAACTCAAACTTTAGCTGAGATTGTCCTCACAAAACTCAAACTCTAGCTGAGATACTCATCACAAAATCAAACTCTAGTTCGGATACTCCTCACAAAACTCAAACTCTACCTGAGATATTCCACACAAAACTCAAACTCACGCTGATATACTCCTCACAAAACTCAAACTATAGCTGAGATTCTCCTAACAAAACTCAAACTCTAGCTGGGATATTCCTCACAAAACTCAAGCTCTAGCTGAGATACTCCTCACAAATCTCAAACTCTAGCTTAGATACTCCTCACTAAACTCAAACTATAGCTGAGTTACTTCTCACAAAACTCAATATCTAGCTGAGATACTCCTCACAAAACTCAAACTCTAGCTGAGATACTCCTCACAAAACCGAAACTCTAGCTGAGATACTTCTCACAGAACTCAAACTCTGCCTGAGAGCAAACTCTCATGACTTGACTGACTGTCCTCAAAATCCACAGTGACGCATACCATCCCTTCAAACAGAACCTCCTACGTCACATGTTCTTGACGTCATCAGAAAAGAACATACCATCATCTCAAGAAACATCTTACGTCACATGTTCTTGACGTCATCAAAAAAGAACATACCATCATCTCAACACAACACGTAGAACGAAACTTCTATCCAAAACAAAATACTGCATAATGATTAAAAAAAATTATGACAACCATATAGAAGAGACTTCGTTGGCTATAGTTCATCTCATCTTGTTTGATGCTGTAAATGAACACTAGCCATAAAAGCTGTACATTTCTGTCAGCTAAGAATACCGAAAGGAAACCAAAGCCTCGCCATGGAGATCTCCTCTCAATGCTCTAAAGGCCTTCGGGCCGACGTCGTAGCGATGTCCTTTGCGCACTGGGCTTTCACTGTGATTGATGCGGATGGTAGCAGAGTTCAAGAAATGACAGTTTTAGGAGAAGGTAAATTAACGGCGTATGAACTGTTAACAGAGGCACACACACAGAGCATTGCAGCAAACTTGAAGATATACGCAAACTTGAAGACATAAACACGCTTAGAAAAGAAAATTCTAACAGGTTGTTAATGTTTCGGCCTAAAAACAGTTTATTTATGTCACGTTTGTAGTTGTGTTATTCTTTGAGAGCATTTGTGTGTTAATCATCGGAAGGATCCGATATTCATTTGATTTATTTTTTTATAAGAATTACGTACCTTTTTAGTAGGAGTCATTTTATTTTGCACGGAGAATTGTGTTCGCTTTTAGTTCTGACGCGTAGTTTTGCCTACATTAGACTGGAAGGTTCCAGCAGGGTCCTGATCTTTCTAGTGACCTCAGATATCATGTCAAAGTGTCGGTTACATTTCGTAATATTGTATCAAGATGCGTAAATAGTAGTAGAATTTTGTAGTTCATTCTAGTGTATTCTTTTTCATGAATATTAATGAGTTTTGCTTACGTTTTCTTTTCTGATTGGTTGTATAGAGAGAATTTGCTGGATTGTTTTGGAAATCTGTAATAGTATAAAATACCTGTTAGAAAGTATGTCTGTACATTTTATGAGAGATGCAGAGTGTCAAAAGTGTTAGTGCATTGTAGAGGAGATAGTGGTGGATGCAATGTGTGGAGATCGCGTCGTTGCAATAACATATTGTTGGAATTGTTACTCCAGTGTAGTCTACAACCTTATGCAACGTTGCAGCTGAGTGAAGTCTATTTACAAGAATCCTACGTGTGTGCGTCTGGTGTGATATCATACTACGACTACGACTACCACGTAACAATTAAAAACAGACAAATACACATTCTCTTACTTATTTTTTTTCTTGATCAATGTTGACAAATTGGGCTTTGGTTGTCTTTTTTAAGCGTGTTTCTTTCTTTTATGTGATATTCTCTGATTTTTACACGCCTGACTACTGTTAATAAATTATATTCTGAATGTCTTTCCTAAGCTGTTTCTTTCTTGGATGTGATGTTCTGTGGATTTTACTCGCCTGACGGTAGCCCTTATAGATACTTGCAGACTGCACGCGTCACTTTTGCATTTTACACACCTTGGGATGTTCTGCGTATTTCACACACCTTGGGATGTACTGAGCACTTTACACATATGACAGTCGTCCTTATAGTCTGCACTTAGAGATACACGCAGACTGCATGTTACGATTGTGGTTGTGTTGTTTTGTGGGAGCGGTCGTGCGTGAATCGTGAGAGGCTATCCAATGTTTTGTTTGAGCTGTTATGTTTGAGAATCACATACCTTTTCAGTAAATTTCACATTCGTTTACGAATAGTGCGGTTTTGAATGTCTGTTGCCGCACGGAGTTGAGTCCCGAAAGATCTAGACGCTACTCCAATATTCTTTTGTTTACTGCCCGCGTGTGTTAGCGGTTAGTATCCGTGCACTTATCGCGTGTTTACCAAATTTGAACGGTCAAGGTCGCGACCTGTTTAGTGTACGCATGCGTGAAGTCAGGACGAGTGGGGATTTACTTAATTTTAGAGCGAATAAATGACAGCCAGATATTTACAGATTGTTCCAGTAAGAATGTACCTTTGAGTTTTAGTTATGTACTGTGTTTTGATTGGCTGTGTTGAGCAGGCAAGGCATGTGGCAGATCCTGGAGCGACTTGGCTGTCCCCCAAAGTTCCTCAACATGATTGTCCAGCTACACGAGGACCAACAAGGCCAGGTCAGACTCAACAATGACCTCTCAGAACCATTCCCTATTCTCAACGGCGTAAAGCAAGGCTGCGTGCTGGCACCGACCCTCTTCACCATCTTTTTTAGTATGATGTTGAAGCAGGCCACAGTGGACCTCGATGATGACGATGCAGTGTACATCAGGTATCGTCTCGATGGCAGCCTGTTCAACCTCAGACGACTGCAGGCCCACACGAAAACCCTAGACCAACTGATTCGTGAGCTGCTTTTTGCTGATGACGCTGCCCTCGTTGCACACACAGAGAGAGCCCTGCAGCGCATCACGTCTTGCTTCGCAGATGCTGCCCAGCTCTTTGGACTCGAGGTCAGTCTGAAAAAGACAGAGGTCCTCCATCAGCCGGCACCCAAGACAGTGTATCGCCCTCCTCACATCACCATTGGCGAGTCTGAACTAAAGTCAGCGCACCAGTTTACTTACCTTGGCTGCATTATCACGTCGGACGCCAAGCTGGACAAGGAGCTTGACAGCAGGCTGGCAAAAGCGAACAGCGCTTTGGGGCGACTTTTCAAGCGAGTGTGGCACAACCAACAGCTGAAAACAGGCACCAAGATCAGCGTGTACAGAGCTGTGGTCCTCACCACCCTGCTGTATGGTTCCGAGTCCTGGGCCCTCTACCGCAGCCAACTACGACTCCTCGAACGCTTCCACCAGCGCTGCCTGCGTACCATCCTGGGCATTCACTGGAGTGACTATGTCACCAACGTCGAGGTCCTTGAACAGGCTGAAACTGTGAGCATCGAGGCTTTGCTGCTGCGGACACAGCTCTGCTGGGCAGGGCATGTCTCCAGGATGGAGGATCATCGCCTACCAAAGATCACCCTGTTCGGCGAGCTTGCTACTGGACACCGTGACAGAGGGGCACCAAAGAAGAGATACAAAGACTGTCTCAAGAAGTCACTTAGTGCCTGCCAAATCGACCACCACCAGTGGTCTTCGCTTGCTGCGGACCGTGACACCTGGCGCTCCACCATTTACAAGGCAGCTGTCTCCTTTGAGGACTCTCACAGAGCTAGCCTTAAGGACAAGCGGCTCAGGAGAAAAAACAGAGATGCCGCAGCTCAGAACCCTGGCCATACCTTCCCCTGCAGCCACTGCGGTCGAACCTGCCTGTCTCGGATTGGCCTCCGCAGCCACGAACAAGCCTGCAGACGTCGTGGGCAACTCCTATAAAATCTTCGTTCGCGAAGTCAAGCCAGAGAGAGAGGAGAGAGTTGTACGATTTTGCTTGATCTTTCTGGAAAATATGTTACTATAAAAGAGTCGTGCTAGGAAGCATCGGGGTACATTGTTCATTTGTAGAATTGCGATGTAACAACGTCGGTACATTGTTCAGTTTTATAATTGCAGTGTATCGTAAGCACATTGACTTTGAGCTACGCAAGGTATCGTGCTTCATTGTCAGTGACGGAGTTGTACCAGTGTATGGTGTGTACATTGTATGAGAGGCGCATTGTGTCAAAGTGTGGACATTTTGCAGAGAAGACATTGTTGGTGTATTTGTGAACGCATTTCGTGGAGATCGCATCGCTGTAATAAAATATTGTTGGAACTGTTACTCCAGTATTGCCTACATCCTTAAGCTACGTGTGACGGATTGCAGCTGAATGAGGTTTATTTAAAAGAGCTCTACGTGTGTGCGCTTGGTGTAGTTATCATTTCCACGACCACGATTTTACCACGTAACACTGCACGCGTCACTGTTCCATCATGGGATGTTCTGCGCATTTCACACATCTGACAGTAGTCCTTATAGTCTGCACTTAGATACACGCAGACTGCAGGCGTCAGCACTCCCATTTTTTTCCGCAAATCAATGAGCAATGTTTTCTCAAACAACCGGAAACAAAAATGCATCCTGTCCTTGCTTATTTTAATTATTGTGTAGTCCGCATTACGTCACTTCTGTTATCTGGCAAACGCAAGTGTGTCGATTGTTGCGAGGTTTACATTGTCCTATCATCAAAATCTTGCTTTTTCAGAAATAGACGCACTTGCGTTTGGGTTCATGTGCGATAGCAAAAGCGAGTCAGTGAAATGGGCCATCCCTCGTTTGTCCCGCGTCCGTCGTCTGTCTTCCGTGGTGCACTTTCACTTTGGCATTTCCTCAGAAACTATTCAAACTTGAGACTTTAAACATGGCCCAAGGGTACTTTGTGGTAAACTATTCAAGCCTAAGACTTTCAACATTGCCCAAGGGTACTTTGTGGTAAAACCTTTTTTTTACACACCCCCTTTTTGCTGCCTTTGAGCGGAAGAAAATGTTTTCAATCTAGCCCTGAAAATGTCCAAAGATGGTGCTTGGTGAATATCATGGGGAATACCATTCCACACTTTGAGAGCTTGGAAAGAAAAGGACCGCTGGCCAAAGGTCAGGGACACTAGGGGATAGTCAGTATTCTATCGTCAGTGCTGGAGCTCGATACTCTGCCTGGTGTATAGACACAGAGGCAGAAGGATCAGTAGGCAGGGAGTGTTTTATCAAAGGCCTGAAATGTGAGGCTAGCAATTTTGTATTAAATTTTGAAATTAACAGGAAGCTAATGTAACTGCTTAAGAAAGGAAATGATGTGGTCACGCTTTGATACCTGATGATAAGGCCTTCCTATGCATACTAATTTTGATGACCCCTCAGAAAGAACAAGGGTCACAGGGGGTCAGCAAGTGTGTCAAAAATGTCCGTGTGTGTAAAGAATTGTATCAGAGTTGTTTGCAAACGTTTCCGTTAAACTTGGCATAAAGGTAGCTGATGATAACACCTTACTATTCATCTAATTTATTTGCCCCCTCACAAAGGTCAAGGGTCACTGAAGGTTGACAAATGTGTGAAATAAATATATACATTTTGAGATTTCGGAATTCACTGATACAAAAGCCAATCCTTTACTTATTTTGAAAAAAATCAACACGGACAGGTCACACTTATTATGTGGATTGGTCATATACGTGAGCCATAAAGGTTTTGCCTTTCCGTAACTTAACAGATGGTTACGAAACGCTACACATAGGTCTAGTTATAGTTCAGACACAAGACAATCCAGTTCAGCACACGTCGTCTGAACCTCAAGTAACCTGGCACTCCCTTTTAGAAACACAACGCTATCAGTATGAGAACCATCTTAAAATAGACTGACACACTAAACGGCTGTGAAGAATATATAAGTGCTATTACGCGTGTGCTTTTGCCGCGTGTCGCAACTGCTGTTAAAGATCATAAGGTGTGTGGACAAGGCATAATAGATACACATGGTGTCTTCAAATTGACGTCTGATGGTTCTATAACCCTTTTAACCCCACGTGTTTCCCCAAATTTGGGAAGTGTTACTGAACGACTATGTACTAATTGCATGAGATGGGTTGACCATGATAATTTAAGGATAGTGCCAGATTAGCTTGGCGCCTGAACGCACCAAGCTAATCTAGCACTACCCTTGAATTTTCATGGTTAACCAATCTTCTGCTGTAGGGACTCTGGGCTAAATGGATTCAACATATCTAGACCATCCCCTCAGAGGAAAGCTTGTTCTGACCTGTCTCGGCCCTGTTCAGTGCTTACCTCGGGCGCCCTTCACAGGACAACTGGTTCTTATTTGCTTCCCCTTGCCCTCCCCCTTGTTCTGTTGCAGACCCCGTCCGGCACAGTCCTGCCCAGCACGTCGTACGAGAACGGAGTCTTCTCCCTGGTCGTTGCCAACCCCGTGGAGCCCGGAGACTACAGCTGTCAGGTCGACCCTCAAGCCCCGGTCCTCGACTGTGTCAGTTACAAGTCCTCGTTGCTTGCCCAGCCAGCAGTACGTGTGGACGCCATTGAGGCCCGCGTCATTATACTGGAGGCTCATGACACCGAACTGACTGCCCGTAACACCGAACTTACCGCCCGTGACACTGAACAGACAGCGCGTATCACTGAATTGACCGCCCGTCTAGAAGACCTCGCGAAGTCAGTCGTCCCTCGTGAGTATTCTGAGGGACATAAGCTGTGGGCATGTGTTTTCGAAAATTCAAAATATATCATTTTAACTCGATTTGTTGCAAAACTTGGTCATGACGATAACTACTGGCTCAGGTTTGATTGCAAAAGTGAGTATATGTATTAGCCAATGGTTGTCTGTTAGTCGCTTGTCAGTTGTCCAAAGTCAGCTTTAAAGTCCGCATTTTCTCGTGGAGTATTTAAGCCATAGATTTCAAACTTGACCAAAGAATACTTTGTGGCAATACCTAACTATATATAGCCATTTAAATGACATTTTCAAATGTCAAGGTCACAGAGGTCAATAAATATGTCAAGCTGCCATATTTTGACCGAGAGAGTTTTCGTCAAATACCATTTTCACCTTCAAAGCCAAAAGTTGTACAGAGATGCCTGCCATGATAGAGTTTAACAACAGTTCGTTATAAAACAGTTTTACATAATGTTCTTCGGGTTACAAAATGATTGGGCCTCTTGCCTATTTGTAATGTCCGTAGTTTAAAGCATATCAGTTTGAATGACCCAAATAAAAGGCGTAAAGGTCAGGCGAGGTTAGCTAATTTGTGAAAGCTGTCTGCTTTGTGACACAGTTACAGGTGTAAGTTCGAGTTTGAAAACGTCCGGCATCTTGATGTACGACAGTTAAAGTGCACACTGATGCACCCCCCCCCCCCCCCCACACACACACACACACACACACACACACACACACACACATATAGAGAGAGAGAGAGAGAGAGAGAGAGAGAGAGAGAGAGAGAGAGAGAGAGAGAGAGAGAGAGAGAGAGAGAGAGAGAGAGAGAGAGAGAGAGAGAGAGAGAGAGAGAGAGAGAGAGAGAGAGAGAGAGAGAGAGAGAGAGAGAGAGAGAATGAGAGAGAGAACCTGATTAAACATGAACTTTAGAAACTTAGTTTGAACAGCAACAGCAAACTCGACAATACAACTCAATGCGCTCGAGTAACGCCGACACAACTACACAACTATGGGCTTAAGTTTCTTTCAGCTGCCGAAATAAGTGGGCCCTAAATGTGGACAAAGAAGGAGCCCCAGTAATGTCGATAGGCAACAAATTACATAGTTTGGCTCCTGAGTAAGACAAACTAGTTTTGAATAACAGTTAATAACATAATAATAATAGTTTAGATAACTAGGCGATTTAGAGTGGTAGATTTTAAACATAAGTACGCCTTTATTGCGTGTACAGAGCTGTGGTCCTCACCACCCTGCTGTATGGTTCCGAGTCCTGGGCCCTCTACCGCAGCCAACTACGACTCCTCGAACGCTTCCACCAGCGCTGCCTGCGCACCATCCTGGGCATTCACTGGAGTGACTATGTCACCAACGTCGAGGTCCTTGAACAGGCTGAAACTGTGAGCATCGAGGCTTTGCTGCTGCGGACACAGCTCCGCTGGGCGGGGCATGTCTCCAGGATGGAGGATCATCGCCTACCAAAGATCACCCTGTTCGGCGAGCTTGCTACTGGACACCGTGACAGAGGGGCACCAAAGAAGAGATACAAAGACTGTCTCAAGAAGTCACTTAGTGCCTGCCAAATCGACCACCACCAGTGGTCTTCGCTTGCTGCGGACCGTGACACCTGGCGCTCCACCGTTTACAAGGCAGCTGTCTCCTTTGAGGACTCTCACAGAGCTAGCCTTAAGGACAAGAGGCTCAGGAGAAAAAAACAGAGATGCCGCAGCTCAGAACCCTGACCAGACCTTCCCCTGCAGCCACTGCGGTCGAACCTGCCTGTCTCGGATTGGCCTCCGCAGCCACGAACAAGCCTGCAGACGTCGTGGGCAACTCCTATAAAATCTTCGTTTGCGAAGTCAAGCCAAGATACGCCTTTATTGTACATAAGTTACGTACGCAGAGGCAGCATGTCAAGGGCTTTGAGTCGGTCATCGGTGCTTTCTTTACTATCCGGGTGTATTAATTTGGCTGCCCTATGACGAAGAGCATTAAGCCTTTTTATGCACGCATCGCTACATCCATCACAAACTGTAGAAGCATAATCTATATGGGATTGAATATGTGCGTTATAAAATATTTTCCTTGCCGGTGTATCTGTAAAATAACGCAGTTTGAAAGAAGATATAAATTCCTGGACACTGTTCGACATACGCTGCTGACATGCGCGTGCCATGTGATTTGGTCGTCGATAATGACGCCTAACAAGCGTTGCTCTCTTACTTGTCTAATCGGCTCAGAGTTGAGAGAAAGGGTAAGCGGGGGTGGATGTAGCTGCTGCTTTTGTCGTGTAGTTATTAGCATGCATTCTGTTTTAGACGAATTTTGTACCATATAGTTAGTGTGACACCATTTTGAAACAGCAGTTAATCCCTGTTGAAGTGAGGAATTGATTGGACGTTGGACTTTTATTTTATGTATTTGTATTTCTGACTGTTCAAGAACTCTTGTTAGCTTGTGAACAGTGCGCAGTAAGCACAACTTTTGATGATCAATGTGCCACTGTTATCCTTGCCCTGGGACCATATGGCGTTGAGGCGCGTCCCCTGGGTGGTGGATAGGGGGTCCCTCGTGAGAGGGGTGCACCGAATAAAATAATGTGCCGTGAACCAACATGGTCTAAGGGAAGGTGACCCCGACAGAAAACCCCTGGTTCTCCTAGCAAGGGGGGTGGGCGTGGGGGTAGCTTCCCCACCCTGCAAAAAGGAAATAGCTACAAAAACGCCGACGAAACAGTAATTCCTTTCCTGGAGGAGGACGGTTCTTCTAACAGAAGATTTATGAGGTCCTGTGGTGAAAGCCGGAAGTTATCGGAAGACACAGGACCGAGCCGCCTCTCTCTATCCAGGGACACAACCATGGGCACATGGAATGTCAAGACCATTAACCAGAGCGGCAAGCCCGCCCAGATAGCAGCGGAAATGCAAAAAGTACAACCTTTCCCTGCTAGGTATCAGCGAAGCCAGATGGACGCAGTCTGGCCAAAAAAGCCTGTTAAGTGGGGAGATGATTCTTTATACAGGTCATGAAGAGGAGAATGCCCCTATACAGAAGGAGTAGCATTCATGCTGTCACCAGTGGCACAGAGAGCGCTGATGGGCTGGGAACCTCTTGGGGCAAGAATTATCACAGCAGACTTTAGAACAAAGAAAAAGCTCAAGCTGAACGTCATCTAGTGTTATGCGCCCACTAATGACAGTGATGAGGAAGAGAAACAAGAGTTCTACGACCGACTCCAGAATGCTTTGGACAAACATGCGGAGCGAGACATCGCCATCGTCATGGGCGATTTCAATACCAAAATAGGGGAGGACAACACCGGATACGAAGAGGTGATGGGGAGACAGGGACTAGGGGAGATGAGTAAGAACGGGGAGAGGTTCATAGACTTTTGTGCTCTAAACTGACTTGTCTTTGAAGGCAGCATCATCCCACACACAAGAATACACAAAGCAACTTGCTACAGAGAACCAAATAGACCATATCTGCATTAGCAAGAAATTTAGAAGATCCTTTCAAGATGTGAGGAGGGGAGCAAATGTTGCTGGAGCAAATGGAGCAAATGTTGCCTCAGACCACCATCTGCTTACCTTAAGAATAAAGCTCAAGTTAAAGAAAAGCCGCACAGAGACAACAAGAAGACAGCGCTATAATGTAGGCCTCCTGAGAGAGACTGGAATGAGAGAAGAGTTCAAGCTGGTGCTGTCCAACCGGTTTCAAGCGCTACAGGAGCTAGTAAATGAAGAGGAGGTGGTCACCACAGAGCAGCAGTGGAAGGCAGTTAGAGAGGTGCTGAACTCAACCTGCAAAGACACTGTAGGGTTCAGGAAACACCATCACAAGGACTGGCTGTCGGCACAGACCTTGAAGAAGATAGAAGTGAGGAAGCAGAAGAAAGCAGTTGTCAACAACAGTCGCACGAGAGCAGCCAAACCAAGGGCACAGGAGCAATACTCGGAAGCCAACCGCGAGGTGAAGAGGAGTATCAGGGCAGACAAGAGGGCCTACACAGACAGCCTGGCATCAGAGTCAGAAAAGGCAGCAGGCAACGGCAACATGAAACAGATCTACAACATTACCAGAAGATTGTCAGGCAAGTATGGCCATACAGAAAGACCAGTAAAAGACCAAGAAGGCAAGCCTATTGCAGACAGAGCAGACCAACTCGACAGATGGGCCGAGTATTTTTGAAGAGTTACTGAACAGACCCAGCACACCCGACCCCCCAGACATCCAGCCAGCAGAGACAGATCTACGCATCAGCTGTGACAGACCCAGCCGGGAAGAGATCAGAAGAGCATTTGCATTTTTGAAGAACGGCAAAGCAGCAGGGCCAGATGGCATCTCAGCAGAGTCTCTGAAAGCAGACCTAGAGACAACAGTAGAAATGCTGTACCCACTGTTTGGAAAGATATGGGAAGAGGAGGTGATGCCGGCTGAATGGAAGGAGGGGTGCCTAATCAAGCTTTCCAAGAAAGGCGACCTCAGCAAGTGTTCCAACTGAAGAGGAATCACCTTGCTGTCATTACCAGGAAAGGTCTTCAACAGGATCATCCTGGAGAGAATGAAGAGCTCCGTTGACCCCCAGCTGAGAGACCAGCAAGCAGGATTCAGGAAAAACCGATCATGTACAGACCAGATCGCCACTCTCCGCATCATCGTGGAACAGTCTCTGGAGTGGAGCTCCCCGCTGTACGTCAACTTTGTAGATTACGAGAAAGCATTTAACAGCCTGGACAGAGAGACTATGTGGCAACTCCTACGACACTAAGGTGTACCCACAAAGCTCGTCCGCCTGATCAAGAGCAGCTACGATGGCATGACATGTCGCGTGATCTACGAAGGGCAGTTCACCAGGGAGCTCCAGGTCAGAACCGGTGTCAGGCAGGGGTGTTTGCTGTCTCCGTTCCTCTTCCTACTGGCCATAGACTGGGTCGTGAAGAGGACCACAGAACACAAACGAAGTGGAATACAGTGGACACTGTGGACACAGCTTGACGACCTCGATTTTGCAGACGACTTGGCTTTACTGTCCCACACTCATCAACAAATGCAGGACAAGACCACGAGGTTTGCTGACATCTCATCCCAAGTGGGCCTCACCGTCCACAAACAGAAAACAAAGACAATGTTTATCTGAACGCAACCAGGGAAGAACCAATCTTGCTTGCTGGCACCCCGTTGGAGGAGGTAGAGT
The DNA here is from genome assembly GCA_036245525.1 of Semisulcospira habei. Classification (NCBI taxonomy): domain Eukaryota; kingdom Metazoa; phylum Mollusca; class Gastropoda; family Semisulcospiridae; genus Semisulcospira; species Semisulcospira habei. The sequence continues at coordinate 96,598,000 of BTPG01000003.1, read as the reverse complement.
CCTTTACCTATCTCGGGAGCATCATAGACAAAAAAGGCGGTACTGATGCAGATGTCAGAGCACGAATCGGTAAAGCCAGAGTAGCCTTTCTCCAGTTGAGGAAAGTGTGGAGATCCAGAGAGCTGTCACATCACACCAAAGTCCGGATTTTCAACTCCAACGTAAAAGCAGGTCTCCTATATGGAGCAGAGACTTGGAGGTTGACAAAAACCACAGTCAACAGAGTACAGATCTTCATAAACAGTTGCTTTAGAAGAATTTTGAAAATCCACTGGCCAGAGAAGATCAGCAACGTCAGACTATGGGAGAGAACAGGGCAGACAACGGCAGAGAATGAAATTGGGCGAAGAAGATGGGGATGGATTGGTCACAGTCTGAGAAAGCCAGCTTCCAGTATCACTAGGCAGGCATTGTCATGGAACCCCCAGGGAAAGAGGAAAAGAGGCAGGCCGAGAAACACCTTGCGTCAAGACCTCCAAGCAGACATTATGAGACTGGGAACCACCTGGAGTAATATCGAAGGAGAAGCACAGTACAGGAGTTGCTGGAGGTCTCTCGTCGATGGCCTATCCCCGGGGAGGGGTGACAGGCGTAAGTAAGTAAGTAAGTGCCACTGTTATGTATTTGTTTCTCTGACTGTCCAAGAACTCTTGTTAGCTTGTGAACAGTGCGCAGTAAGCAAAACTGTTGGTGAACCATGGGCCACTGTTATGTATTTTGCGATGACCAAGATCAGTTACGATCATTATTTTCTGTGTCGTTCGTTCGTTCCTCGTGATTAAAGTCTTTGCGAGACAAGAATATCATTGATCCTTTAGTTTACTACTGTGTTAGAGTACTCTGTGTGTTTTATACGAGGTCAGTCAGTGCTTATTCCAATACCAGCAGACTATCAGCGTGAAGGAAACTCGATTGAATCAAGACGATTTAATCAAGCTTCAATATACCAGTGATGTGTCTCCACTTTACGTCGCTGAGTAGTATCGAATTGAAAGCGGATTACCAAACCCCGGCCAGTATTGTGCTCGTGTGTAGCTGATACGCCTAACTGAACTTGCTATGGGGACTTTGATGTTCGAGCAGTTGGATTATTCCCCGCGCCTCGATATATTCAAAACTAGTTTGTCAGGGACAGGACCCATTGTCCCACCAGTGGCAGAATCACCCACGAACGCCTGGGGCGCGAAGCAAGCGGCTGGAGCCATGTTTTTGGACCCACCACAAATGCAAGCACTAAAGCTGCTCGCGCAGTTCTTACAATCACTTTCGTAATCGGCGCCCCACAATCTCTGTCACATTCAGTTACCACTGAATGATTCTTTTGCAGTTCTTGTAAGTTGTGAACTACATACAAATGGCAGATGAAGGGTGATCCATGACAGCGTGGGCGTTGCGCCTTGTCAGCTATGCACATTTGCATGGCTCGCCAGGTGCGGCACCTTTTCGGCTTGGTCATCTATCCGTCCGCACATTGAACTGAAGATGACAGGGGTCGTGCATACATGGACGCATGAGTCAGTGCGGGTGTGTGTGTGTGTGTGTGTGTGTGTGTGTGTGTGTGTGTGTGTGTGTGTGTGTGTGTGTGTGTGTGTGTGTGTGTGAGAGTGAGTTAGGTGTCATCAATCAGACTTGTCTTGAAACACTGACTTTCTTTAGTTTGTCCTCTTTGCTGATCCGACGTTATGCCACAAGAGTGGCCGCGTACCCAGCTAAATCTACACTCCCCTACAAACGAGAAGAGACAAAAGTGGCCGCGTACCCAGCTAAATGTACACTCCCCTACAAACGAGAAGAGACAAAAGTGGCCGCGTACCCAGCTAAATCTACACTCCCCTACAAACGAGAAGAGACAAAAGTGGCCGCGTACCCAGCTAACTCTACCCTCACCTACACACGGGAAGAGAGATGTTTACAGCACAGCTATCAATTTATTTCTGTGCTGTTCTTACTCGTAAGGGGTTTAAACTGAGTGAACTCGTACTGCATATATCTTATGTTGATCTGCTCGTGACTTAAACAGATGATATTAATCATTTTATCTCTGTATGTTTGGTCACATACCGTCATAGGAGCGCATGTGTGAGACGTGTGTTTACGGGACCTCGTATCTTATAATCGACTCGAACTCCTTACTACATGCAGCGCACTTTTGTCTTGTGTCGACTTACTTTCTATTGCTCATGTGACTGTCTATATAGACTATAGATGTTACGGGAAAAGTCAACATACTTTTATCATTATTATTATTATTATTATTATTATTTTAATATTTTCTTTCTTCGCGTTAAAGCGTATCTGAGGGAGTCAGATCAGTGAAAATTGGCGAGTGCTCGTTACATTTTCGCAGCCTCACAAATATTCTCCGGGGCGGTCCGTGGCGCAGTGGTTAAGGCGCCTGCCACCAATGCTAAAGGTGCGAGGTTCGATTCCGGGTTCCGGCGTCGGATTTTTCTCCTCTAGTAAGTGTCACCGTTAATTCGGGCGGACCGTCGGGGGTTCTTTCTCCGGGTACTCCGGCTCTTCCTCCCCCTCCACTTTGGTATCAGTTTCAGCCAACTTAATAAAATTTCAAATACAAAACGATTTCCAAATACCGTGTAGCTCGCTTGAGCTTGCACTTAGCACCACGTGAATGTTCTGTGTTTACGTACAGTGTGTGAGTGAATGCGTGTGATTCACGTGAGCGTGCTTGTTGGGTTCAGTTCGCGGCTACATTCTGCGCATTGAGTTATATTATAAATATGAGAAATGCGCCATATAAATGCTATGCATTATTATTATTATTATTCGTCTTAGATAACGAAAAGAAGTACCCAACGGAGAAAGAAACACGCTTAGAAAAGACGGGTACAACACAATTTATTAATATTTCGGGTAAATACCCTTTGTCAAAATAGACAAACAAACATTGTACCCGGATTTTCTAAGCGTGTTTCTTTCTCCGTTGGGTAATTCTTTGCATATTACACGCTTGGCAGTCACCTTTTTGGTCTGGGCGTAACGTAAATTCTTTGTCTAAATAACGTACTCCCCCCCCCCCCCTCTTTCTTTTCCCTCTCTTTCCTCTTTAAATGTCGCTTTTTCCGTGAATTTTGCTGTTTGTTTGCCTTACATTTGTTACTTTTATTACTCGCATACTACTCTTAGTTCCTGTACTCTATTCCCCTTAGTTCCATTACTTATTTTTAACGCCAAAATTACCATAAAAGATAATGTGCAAAATAAAAAGGCCAAAAATTTCGAATCGCCCATTTAAATGTATATCACCTGGCGAACAAAGTGCCGGACGTTTGCGTTTATGTTAACTCACCTACTTTCATCTCTTTGGTATAACCGAGACACGCCTTGCTTCCCACATCAGTGATGAGGCCATCGCCATTCCAAATTACTCCATTCTTAGGAGAGATCCGTCAGTCCAGGGTGAGACAGGTGTAGCGGTATACATCCACAACTCAGTTAAACACATAACCCGCAGGCGCCGGGACTTAGAAACTAACGATGTGGAATGTATTTGGATAGAGATTAGGCAATCTAAATCCCCTCTTTTACTTGTTGGGTTTCTTTACAGAAATCCTGCAGCCACTTTTGAGTGGTATGACAACTTTGTACACTTGATTGATAAAACAGACATTCATAAAAGCGAACTTCTCATTCTAGGGGATTTTAACATTGACACTCTTAAACCTCACCCATCATGGGAGTGTACCACTACCTTAGTCGGCCTTCAACAAATGGTAACATCGCCCACTAGAGTTACGCCATCATCAGCCACTGTTATAGACCATATTAATTTATACAAATACACCGCTGGCAGTTAGCAAAGTTCACGTTGGTAGTCTGAGCGTAAGTGACCACTATCCAGTGAGCTGCACGTGGCTGCCCAAGCTTCCAGAACTAAAAAAGCAAGGACATACGTGCATAACATACAGATCATTTAAAAAGTTCAATGAAAACACCTTTCTGTCTGATCTAGCTTCTGCAGAGTTTACTGAAGTGTACAATTAAACCGACCCAAATAAAGCACTAGATACGTGGTATCATATCTTTCTCAGTGTGCTAGATAAACACTCGCCCTTAAGACAACAAAAAGTTAAATACGCCACTTTACCAGACTGCGGATCTTATCGAGGCCATGGAGCACAAGGACGAGATGAGAAGAGAGAAGCGCTTCACCGATTACAAGAAAGAACGTAATCGAATAAAATCCATGGTTCTGAAGGCAAAGAAATTACTTTTCGATAAAGTTATTCACGAAAGTAAAGACTGTGCCACAATATGGCGTGCGATAAATTTAGTTACTAGAGGCACGAATAAAAGCACAGCTCCTTTACCGCCGCATCTCACAGCAAACAGCTTCAACAGCCACTTCGTCTCCGTAGCAGAATCATTAATCCCGACGGGAACTGAGGCGCATGACTATGTATGCCCTGACAAACTTAGTCGATTTCTGCAAGCAGAGAACTGCTGGCACAAAACCTTTCATCATACCCACTATAGCGGTCCATGAAGTTGGTAAATTAATGACATCCTTGGAAAATAAAAAATCATCAGGACTGGATGAGATTAGTGCGAAAATGCTCAAGATATCGCTCCCTTACATTGTAGAGAGTATCACTTATAGCTACAACCTCTGTATTAATTTTAATTGTTTTCCAGACGCATTTAAAGACGCGAAAGTAATACCTCTACCTAAATCTAAAGATCTTAGTGAAATTAATAATTTTAGGCCCATATCACTTCTACCTGTTCTGTCCAAGCCCTTTGAACGGCATATTCACAAGCATCTATCTATATACCTGGAAAGCCGAAAATTAATCTATTCATTGCAGTCGGGCTTCAGATCAGAACACTCATGTCACACTGCGCAGATACGGATGATAGACACCTTGTTATCTTCCATCAAATACTAAAAACTTACAGGAGTCATGTTTCTAGATTTTCTAGTAAACGACGAAATACTGAGCAAGAAAGTATACGCGTATACCAACAACTCGGCGTCGTTTCTCAAATTCTACCTCGAAGGTAGAAAACAAAAGGTATTACTAAATGTCTCATACTCGACTCAAGTTTTAGTGAAGCATGGCGTACCAAAGGGCCCTATTCTTGGTCCCCTTTTCTTCTGCTTGTTCATAAATGGTCTTCCTCTTGCGATAAAAAATGAAAGCGTTACATGTGATATGTTTGCAGATGATGCTGCAGTACACACGCCAAATAAGGATATATCAAACATCAATTCACGACTGCAAAACACACTGCAAGATATTCATGAATGGTGCAGTCATAATATTATGATTTTAAACCCGGTAAAAACGGAGAGCATGGTAATTTGAACCCGCCAAAATCACCAGCTTGGCTCTCTCTCACTCAGTCTGTCTCTCCAAGGCAAAACCATCAGCCAAGTTACTAACCATCGCCTGCTAGGAGTCACGGTGGACAATCAGCTTAGGTGGCAGCCACACATTAGTAATGTTTGTAAAATTGTCTCCAGAAATCTGTACATCTTAGCAAAACTTAAACACATTACTGATATGGAGACACGTCAACTGTGTTTTTAATGCCCATATTAGATCGCATATAGACTATGCTTCTACTGTGAGGGATGGTTCGAGCGATGTCAATTTGAATATATTGAACTCTCTACATCGGAGAGCTGCCAAACTAATACTCCCTGATCCCAGCTTAACTAGTGACCCAAAATTGGCAGCCTTAAAAATTCTGCCTCTGAAAGATCATCTAATTTACAATAAGTAAATGGTTATGTTCAAGGCATTAAACGATAAGCTACCCCGATATATCACATCGCTATTTACTGTCCAGTCATCAACATACTCCAGATCAAGAAAATCCCTTATTGTGCCGCGACCTAGAATTGATCTCTATAAAACGAGTTTGACGTTTTATGGCTCTAGTCTTTGGAATGCTTTGCCTAGAAACGTCACGACATCAGCTACTTTCTCCTTGTTTAAAGTCAGTCTGGTCAAGTACTTTTTGGGTCAGCAGCATCCCCGTGACTGTGCACATATTGAAAAATACTATTTCTCATTAGATCAATAATTGCGTGTATCAAGGTTTCGACTGATGACTCATATTTATTCGGCACAGCTTGTGTGTAGCCAGCTACCCATATGACTTACTAGCTTAACGTTATAAGCCGCGTAAGCGTGTGTTTGCACGTGTGTGTGTGTGTGTGTGTGTGTGTGTGTGTGTGTGTGTGTGTGTGTATGTGCGTTGTGCGTGTGTGCGCGTGCGTACGTGTATATTAGAGATAGTGACGTGCTCAAATGTGCATGCGTTATGTATGCGTATTAGGTTGTGTGTATTCTTATTATATTATTTTAATCAAACCTCACAACATGTCATTATGCCTGACCAGTAAAGTTGGTAATTCCTATGTCACTTCCCCTTCCTTTTTTTTTTTTTTTTCATTCTTGGCTTGTGCTGTGTCATGTAATTTTTCTTACCTTTTCAGCAGTAGAAAACAATTAGTGCGATAGTAACTCTGTAATCATTAGATTAGCAACGGCAAGTTCGAAAAAAGGTTCTTACTACCAAAATTTTTACCGTTGTCAAATAAAGGATCATTGTCATCATTGTCATCATTGTCATTCTCTCTCTCTCTCTCTCTCTCTCTCTCTCTCTCTCTCTCTCTCTCTCTCTCTCTCTCTCTCTCTCTCTCTCTCTCTCTCTCTCTCCCTCTCTCTCTCTCTCTCTCTCTCTCTCTCTCTCTCTCTCTCTCTCTCTCTCTCTCTCTCTCTCTCTCTGGCCTCACATACGCGCATTTACTTTTGTTCGCTCCTCCGCGTGCTTACACACACTCCTGTCTCTCGTGTTCAGTTTCTCTCCAAATCTCTCTCTGATGATTTTTTCGTTGACGTCATTTTTACTTTTTACGCACTTTTGTTCTTCCTTTTCTTTTCATTTCTTTTATTTCACGTCACCTCCTTCAGTTGCCACATTCCGTCCGCAAATGAAGATAAGTAGCGGCTAATCTCTCTGTTTGTTTTTTGTCTATTTTGACAAAGGGTATTTACCCGAAATATTCATAAATTGTGTTGTACCCGACTTTTCAAAGCGTGTTTCTTTCTCCGTTGGGTACTTATTGCATTTTACACGCTTGGCAGTCACCTTTTTGGTCTGGATTGTTATATACTGTTGTTATTGTTTTTATCATTCCCAGTGCCGACGTCGGCCCGATGGTCTCTCAGCACTGGGATTATATTATTGTTATTGTTTTTGTTTTTATTATTATTATTATTATTATTATTATTATTATTATTATTATTATTATTATTATTATTATTGTTGTTATTATCAATGCTTTTGGTAGTCACCATCTCGGGATAAAATCTGTGTATCCCAATGCGCAAGAGTTACTGGGCCGATGTCTGCCCAATAGCCTTTGACGCACTGGGATGTCTGTGTGTGCAGCCAAGGTGTACTCCAACGTAGCGGCGTACAGACCAGCCACTCAGAGCTCTACAGACCCTGACCATCAGGTAAATGCTGATCGTGCAGTCGACCTCAACCTCAACACTAACTTCAACCAGGGTTCCTGCATTCACACCAGTATCGGCGATGGTAACCCCTGGTGGCGAGTCGACCTGGGGCAGGCCTATGATGTCACTGTTGTCCTTATCACCAACAGGGGAGACTGCTGCGGTAGGTCAAGGGTCAAGGGTTCGTTTCGTTCACACAGCAAGGCGCTAGAGGCAACCTATTAACCAAGACAGTTCAAGGGTGGCGCCAGAACAGCTCACCGCCTCTAGGCATCAAGCAATTCTGGCACTATCCTTGAACTGGCATGGTCGATCTACCTCCTGAACTCTACTGTAGTCTTCGGCTGTCAACTTCTAAATTTGGACGTTGCTGCTGTACGGTCCAGTTTGTCATAATACCAGAAAATATTGGGGTTGCTTCCATATGCATTGCTTCCAATCACTTACTTAGCGCACACCTCTTTCCCATCTCTCTCTTTTTATTTTTTTATTTTTTTAATTTTTTTTTGTGTGTGTGCTTTGACCAAGGTAGTTCTATGTTCATTGGTCGATAATGCACAATTCGCTCCCTTGACAGTGCTTTTTCATACTTACTGAGTAGTTTCTTCTAAATTACGAACACTGTCTACTTTTTTTAAAACGGAAAATATGAGCATTGTTGCTTAATGGTGTAATTGGTTCATAGGTCACAGGCGTTAAGTGTGAAGACCATGGAGATTAGGGAGGTATGGGATTTCTGTAGTTCAATGGTAAAACCTGAGTGTCTTGAACTGTCATAGTTGGTCTTGTTGTATTATGTCAGGTATAGAAGCGGAAATCCATTCTGACACCACCCTTGAACTACCATGGTTAATCCATATCTTGCATTGTGTCAGGGTTACAACAACTAATAATTATTGTTTCAATTCTGCATCCCTCTCGAACTATCTTGTGCTGTGTCGTGGCTGAATGTGTTGAAATTAAGTCTCAGCTGACATGCTGACCCTTTTCTTTGTTGGGGGAGCTAGATGGCATGGTGGTAGTGCGTTCGATAGGTCGTGCGTTCGAACCCAGCTGGTGTCTAAATTTGTACCTGCCTCTTTTCTGTGCCCCGTCTTTGAAATCACCTTTGTGATGGACAAACGACGTTAAGCCCTGAACGTTTTTCTTTCTTTCTTTCTTTATTTCTTTCTTTCTTTCTTTCTTTCTTTCTTTCATTCATTCTTTCATTCTTTCTTTCTTTCTTTCTTTCTTTCCAACAGGCAACCGCCTTAGAAACTTTTACGTGGACGTGTTGAACGATGACCCGGCCTCGAACTCTATAGCCACGGCTGTCACGTGCTTTCACTAAAAAGACATGGCGGGAAACGGGGTCACTTTGGTCCTGCAGTGTAGCAAGCCCACCCCAGGTAGGTACGTCAGAGTGAGGATGTCCACGGCGATCCTGCATTTGTGCGAGGTTCAGGTCATGGCTCCGGTGGCTGTCTTGACGCCGTGAACTGTTCAGAGCACCACCCAAGGACCTTGACGCCGTGAACTGTTGAGAGCACCACCCTATGACCTTGACGCCGTGAACTGTTCAGAGCACCACCCAATGACCTTGACGCCGTGAACTGTTTAGAGCACCACCCAATGACCTTGACGCCATGAACTGTTCAGAGCACCACCCAATGACCTTGACGCCGTGAACTGTTGAGAGCACCACCCAATGACCTTGACGCCGTGAACTGTTGAGAGCACCACCCAATGACCTTGACGCCGTGAACTGTTCACAGCACCACCCAATGACCTTGACGCCATGAACTGTTCACAGCACCACCCAATGACCTTGACGCCATGCACTGTTCACAGCACCACCCAATGACCTTGACGCCGTGAACTGTTCACAGCACCACCCAATGACCTTGATGCCATGAACTGTTCACAGCACCACCCAATGACCTTGACTCCATGCACTGTTCACAGCACCACCCAATGACCTTGACGCCATGAACTGTTCATAAAACCAGACGGCGTTTGTCCCAATCAAAGTATCCGGACTCTTCGGACAGACCGACTCGGGGAGTACTTCTGAGATAGATCCACTTGGGGAGTACTCCCAGATAGAACCACTCGGGGAGTACTTCACAAGTACTCTTCTGTTCACAATAATAAGTCTAATCTGAACTGACTGAACACATGAATTGACCTATCTCAACAAATACGTTCGCCCCTATTATTTACATTTGTCATGCTTCAATGTAATAAGCCCGTAATCTGTTGACAATAAAATAACCTCAGTAAAGACGATGTCTCATTCACTTTGAACTCTCACAGAAAATGCATTCACAAATTTGTCATTACAAACAACCTTCAAGCTTCAGCGTAATAAATGTCGTAATCTTCGGACGATAAAATTATAAAGACAATGTTGTTTTTTTGTTTTTTTTTACAAATCATGAATGTATGAATTGCTGAGTCGTGTGAAATTTAAATTGGCGGCCACTTTAGCTACCGTGAGAACAAAACGCATTCGCATCCTCCATCACCGCAACTGCCACAACCACAACCAACAACAGCAACACCTCCACCAACAACAACAAAATCTACACCAAGACCCGCATCAATAGCTATGAAAGTGTCGCACGGCGTTGTCGCCGGCAATACTGTGCAACACGTCCGCAGTTATAGATGCGCGGGGCGCTTTGAGCAATCTGGCAGACCGCTAGTCCCAGACCAAAAAGGTGACTGCCAAGCGTGTAATATGCAAAGAAGTACCCAACGGAGAAAGAAACACGCTTAGAAAAGACGGGTACAACACAATTTATTAATATTTCGGGTAAATACCCTTTGTCAAAATAGACAAACAAACAAACAGAGAGATTAGCCGCTACTTATCTTCATTGGCAGAAAGTATGTGGCAACTCGCTAGTCCCAGATTAACACCACTTCCTTCGACTAAAACGCACGGATAAAAATCATGACAGTAAGTGCCCCACAACACATAATCATGATGCGTCTAGAATTCAAATGTGGGTAGGTGTGTTCTGATTAACCCCTTTGTGCACGCAGCCAGCTGTGATATTACACTACTGTTGGCTTGCGTGCACAAAGGGGTCGACGAGAAAATATTTCCTTCCTCACAAAACACAAAACAATGCATACACACATGTAATTAAACAAGATGAGGATTTCGTCCCAAAGTCTACCGTATTGTTTGGAGCTCACATGAGGTTTTTGTGTTAGGAACATTCAGATGTGTTACTATTTTGTAAGCGTATCCTTCTGATCAATTTTCCTCCTCTCTATCAACACACACGCCGGCGCACACAAAGACGGACACACTACGCTTCCCGCCTGTAACGCACGCAGACTCGCCCACAGTCGCACGTACAGACTCTCACGCAACAGACGCATACACCGCCACTGACTCAGACGGGCGCATTCATGCGGTAAAACACAACACACGGGCTCCCTTTCTAAAGTGACTTTTATACAATAAAAAAGAACGCTTAAAAGGTTATCAGACTATATACACTCCACCTTCCCCACTGCATCCAAATCACGCACACACAAATCACAATATCTTTGCCAGGCTAGGTTTTAGTTTCACGCTGTCTCCAACCTGTTTGATGTTATTGCCTGGTTACGTTTGTCCTTCTCACGTCTAGGCGTGAAAGTCCTTCGTCGTACGTTTCTTCTTCCCGTCCTGTCTCTTTGGCACGGACGTCCTCGTTCTCGTACTGTTGCGCAGTTCTCGCTTTGACTCGGGTATCTTGGTCCCGGTCAGACTCACTCTCAGTGAAGAGCTGGAGGGATGACCTCACGTTAGGTCCCACCTATGACTCGACGACTCGGCGTCCGTCGTTCCACTCTTTACAAGAACTCTGAATAGACAACAAAAGTCCCAACGTAACACTTGCTAAACACACCACATATTGGATCAATGAGAAACGTAACGTAACCTGGCTGATACAAATAACTCACACGTTCGTTCACACACACACACGTGCTTCATAAACTGTCTATTTCCGTAACACCCCCATATCTCTGTCACTATCTTGAAACAGACTATAGCCTAACACTCTTGCTATACACTGGAAAAGACTATGCTTAACCAACCACGTACTATCTTCATAGCGGCTTAGACATACACACCTCGCATTCCTTTAGTCATCTATCTCGGTAAACAACTGTATACAAAAACCACCGGTTACTTCACTGAATTCTAAACATACATAACTAAACGAAACCGGAACACCGCTATACAACCACATTACTCTTACCAGCACATACTGTCTTTAACTAAACAACTATCAATACTACATTTATAGAAACATACCTGAAATCTAGGCTTCAGAGTCTTGGAATACGGGCTAGGTATCTCATACACAACCGTTCCATACGACAAGACAGCCCGCACTACCGATCTAGACCTCTGACAGACACAGCTTCCGCCTAGAACTCACTAAACAGAACTCACTAAAAATCCCGTACTAACCATGTCTTACAGATTTCCCGTGGGGCCTAATGCCTCCCGGACTATAGGCACAAACAAACCGTTAACAAAACCCGTACCGTACTAATCCTACTGTGTGCGCACTATGCACGAGCATAGAGCTTCATGACACCGCCATTAGTACGTACGCTATGTGGGCTCGTGTAGTGACAGGAGTTTTAAAGAAGAATATCACGAGGAGCAAATGCCGTCATTATAAGTTTCACGTCATGGCATCGCTAGTCTCAGAACGCCGTGTACACTGTGACGAAATTTATGTTTTACGTCGCTCATCCGAAAGCAACAAAAATTACGGACTCAAAAGTGAACCAACCGGGTTTTTTGTTTGTTTGCTTGTTTGTTTGATTGATTGTTTGTTTGTTTGTTTGTTTGTTTGTTTGTTTTGTGTGAAACGGCCATTTTCATGTCAACGTGTAGACTAATTTAAATAAAAAAATATTTCGGGAGAATTCGCGTAGAGAACATATCCAAAAGTTTCAAGCTTGTCCGTCAACAAATGCTGGCTCTATTCAATTACACACACACATACACACACACACACACACACACACACACATACACACACATACACACACACACACACACACACACACACACACACACACACACACACACACGCACACACACACAAAGACTCTTCTATATGAGAGCTGTATCAGAGCTGTCCTCGCTGTCAAGCGTCTCTATCTTTTGTCTTTGACTTGATTCTGATGTTGAAATATCTCATTTTGAAAAGGCCTAGCAGATCTGTCAATGCGCCACAGTGAATTCTAAAAGGGATGCAGTGCATACGCGTCATTAGTTTGTCAAATGTCATTTGTCAAGACGTTTTTTTGTTGTTGTTTTTAGGTAATTTTGTAATTAACGTGATATGGGTTTCACTTTCGCTTCAATACTACAAAAAACGGTGAATCTAGAATATTGCTTTGCAAGTTCACAGATGCCATAATTTGTGTTAAATCAGGTTGGCTTGACCTATATAGCTACATGCTACACTAAGTACAGTAGCAAGCTCGACGAACAGGGTGATCTTTGGTAGGCGATGATCCTCCATCCTGGAGACATGCCCCGCCCAGCGGAGCTGTGTCCGCAGCAGCAAAGCCTCGATGCTCACAGTTTCAGCCTGTTCAAGGACCTCGACGTTGGTGACATAGTCACTCCAGTGAATGCCCAGGATGTTACGCAGGCAGCGTTGGTGGAAGCGTTCGAGGAGTCGTAGTTGGCTGCGGTAGAGGGCCCAGGACTCGGAACCCTACAGCAGGGTGGTGAGGACCACAGCTCTGTACACGCTGATCTTGGTGCCTGTTTTCAGCTGTTGATTGTGCCACACCCGCTTGAAAAGTCGCCCGAAAGCGCTGTTCGCTTTTGCCAGCCTGCTGTCAAGCTCCTTGTCCAGCTTGGCGTCCGACGTGATAATGCAGCCAAGGTAAGTAAACTGGTGCGCTGACTTTAGTTCAGACTCGCCAATGGTGATGTGAGGAGAGCGATACACTGTCTTGGGTGCCGGCTGATGGAGGACCTCTGTCTTTTTCAGACTGACCTCGAGTCCAAAGAGCTGGGCAGCATCTGCGAAGCAAGACGTGATGCGCTGCAGGGCTCTCTCTGTGTGTTCAACGAGGGCAACATCATCAGCAAAAAGCAGCTCACGAATCAGTTGGTCTAGGGTTTTCGTGTGGGCCTGCAGTCGTCTGAGGTTGAACAGGCTGCCATCGAGACGATACCTGATGTACACTGCATCGTCATCATCGAGGTCCACTGTGGCCTGCTTCAACATCATGCTAAAAAAGATGGTGAAGAGGGTCGGTGCCAGCACGCAGCCCTGCTTTACGCCGTTGAGAATAGGGAATGGTTCTGAGAGGTCATTGTTGAGTCTGACCTGGCCTTGCTGGTCCTCGTGTAGCTGGACAATCATGTTGAGGAACTTTGGGGGACAGCCAAGTCGCTCCAGGATCTGCCACATGCCTTGCCTGCTCACAGTGTCGAACGCTTTTGTTAGGTCGACAAATGTTACGTACAGCCCTTTGTTCTGCTCGTGGCACTTCTCCTGTAGCTGTCTCAGCACAAAGACCATATCGGTGGTGCTCCTGTTTGCTCTGAAGCCACACTGGCCCTCTGGGAGTTGGTCTTCAGCGATGGCAGGTACCAGCCGATTCAGGAGCAGCCTTGCAAGGATTTTCCCAGCAATGGACAGCAGGGTAATTCCCCGATAGTTGGAACAGTCAGACTTCTCGCCTTTGTTCTTGTACAGGGTGATAACGACTGCATCACGGAGATCTTTTGGTAGTGTTCCTTCCTCCCAGCAGCAGAGAAAGAGGTCATGGAGCTTGTTGTGCAGTGCTGTGCCTCCATGTTTCCAGATCTCTGGCGGTATTCCATCAATGCCTGCTGCTTTGTCACTCTTGAGCTGGTGGATGGCTGTGAGGGTCTCTTCAGCGGTGGGCGGTTCGTCCAATTCAACCTTTACTGGGAGGTGTGGGATTTGTAGGACGACTGCTTCTTGAACAGTGCGCTCAGCGCTGAAGAGGCTCTGAAAGTATTCCGACCAGCGGTTCAAGATGGAGGTATTATCTGTGAGGAGTGCCTGGCCATTCGCGCTTCGCAGGGGACTTTGTACCAGGTGCCTGGGGCCATACACTGCTTTCAGTGCTTCGTAGAAGCCCCTGTAGTCACCATTGTCAGCGCAAAGCTGGGTCCTCTGTGCAAGTCTGGTCCACCACTCATTCTGGAGATCTCTGAGCTTGCGCTGGAGACTGCTGCAGACGAGGCGGAAGGCATACTTCTTCACAGGGCAGGAAGGCTGGGCTAGGTGGGCCTGATGGGCGGCTCTTTTTTTTTGTAGGTGTTCCTGGATCTCTACATCGTTTTTTTCAAACCAGTCTTTGTTCTTCTTTCTGGCGAAACCCAAGACTTCTGCAGAGGATTTTTCAATAGCAGTTTTCAGTTGTTCCCAAAGTGTTTCAGGGGAGGAGTCTACTGGGTCCGCTGTGTCTTTGAGCCTGCGCTGTAAATCTGTCTAAAAGGCAGCTTTCACATCGTCACGCTGAAGGCTGGCAACATCAAGCTTTTTCTTGGAGTGCCCCCATTTCTTGGGTTTTGGCTTGAAGTGGAGCCTGAGTTTGCAGCGGACAAGGCGGTGGTCAGTGTGGCACTCTGCGCTGGGCATCACTCTGGTGATGAGGACGTCACTGCGGTCCCTCTGACGCACTAGGGGCTTGTTCGGCGAGCTTGCTACTGGACACCGTGACAGAGGGGCACCAAAGAAGAGATACAAAGACTGTCTCAAGAAGTCACTTAGTGCCTGCCAAATCGACCACCACCAGTGGTCTTCGCTTGCTGCGGACCGTGACACCTGGCGCTCCACCATTTACAAGGCAGCTGTCTCCTTTGAGGACTCTCACAGAGCTAGCCTTAAGGACAAGCGGCTCAGGAGAAAAAACAGAGATGCCGCAGCTCAGAACCCTGCCCATACCTTCCCCTGCAGCCACTGCGGTCGAACCTGCCTGTCTCGGATTGGCCTCCGCAGCCACGAACAAGCCTGCAGACGTCGTGGGCAACTCCTATGAAATCTTCGTTCGCGAAGTCAAGCCAAGAGAGACACTAAGTACACCTGCATGCACTTCTGAAAGTGAGTCGATGTGTTTGTGTGCGTGTGTGTGTGTGTGTGTGTGTGTGTGTGTGTGTGCACGCGCAATTCAAATATCGCCAAGAGGCATAGATCCTCATAAGCCCTCCGGGCGCATGAGGATCTATGCCTCTTAGAGGTGTGTGCATACGTGTGTGTCCGAGAGAAAAAGCGAGACAGAGAATTGCGTCATATTTAGGGTATTGTGTCAATGTCTGCGAGGTGACATAACTGCTTCTTTTACGTCACCGCCACTGTCTGACTTTCTTCAGAAATTAAATATTTTTTTTATTGTTCTAAGTTGTTGTTTTTTTCTGGAAAGAATTAATTTTTACTGTAGAAGTTAAAATGGTACAAAGGTGGCTAACGGACTCATCCAATGTCTTTATACAAAATAGCTATATCAAAATTTGAATGAAATGTGACAAAACTTAGTGACTCTAATCTGGGTCAACCGACTTTCTATAAACTGTCTTTTATGTCTTCAAGGAGACATCCCGTTACAATATGCTCGGAAGCTCCCTTACCCACCCCTTGAAGAAAGTAATTCGCCAAGTTTCAAGCGTGTGCGAGCAGGAAATTCGGGGATTCTCGTGTTTACATGCATAGGTGCGCGCTCGCGCACACACACACACACACACACACACACACACACACACACACACACACACACACACACACACACACACACACACACACACACACATACGGCGCTTCGCGCCAAATTTACTTTGACAGCGAGGTTGGCGTAAGTAAACATGACGTAATTTTTATCTTGTTACTTCAGCTGCCAGACGATTAGGCCAGCCCGTCTTTGACATCATGTACATGCTATTGCGACCCATCCTGAAAAGTCTCTTATAAAACTAGAAGGGACTTAAAAAAGCATGCGGCGTTTTGGTGCCAAATATACGTTCTCTAGCAAGGTTTGTGTAGACGGCATTTTAAAGTCCATTCTATTAATAAAAGAGACTTTTTAGGACGGGTCGCGGTGGGGCGAATTACATGTCCATGATGTCAAAGGCGGGCAGGCTAAAACTCTAACAATTGAAGTAACAAGATAAAAATTACGTTATGTCTAGTTACGCTAACCTCGCTGCTGAACGTACACTTAGCACGAAGCGTCGTATGTGCGTATGTGCGTATGTATGTATGTATGTATGTATGTATGTATGTATGTATGTATGTATGTATGTATGTATGTGTGTGTATGTGTATGTGTGTATGTGTGTATGTATGTATGTATGTATGTATGTATGTATGCGTGCGTGCGTGCGTGCGTGCGTGCGTGCGTGCGTGCGTGTGTGTGTGTGTGTGTGTGTGTGTGTGTGTGTGTGTGTGTGTGTGTGTGTGTGTGTGTGTGTGTGTGTGTGTGTGTGTGAGACAGCGACTAGAGCCCGCGTTTGAGATGAATTGCGGAGGTTAAACATCGACATCGCCGCGCTCAGCGAAGTACGCCTTCCGGACGAAGGCAGCCTCCAAGAACTTGGTGCTGGATACACCCTCTACTGGTCAGGGAGGCCTGCATCAGAAAGACGGCTCTCAGGCGTGGGTTTCATGGTCAAGACATCCATTGCGACTAAGCTGGAAAACCTACCAACGGGCCACTCAGACCGCATCATGTCCATGCGCCTCCCACTGAGACACCAGCAACACGTCACCCTTCCCCAACCCTCCTGGCAGAGCCTGCTGAAAAGGACAAGTTTTACACGGACCTGCGCAGCCTCCTACAGAGTACCCCTGCAGACGACAAAGTCATCATCCTTGGCGACTTCAACGCCAGAGTGGGCCAGGACTCTGAAGCCTGGAAAGAAGTCCTCGGCAAGCATGGCGTGGGGAACTGCAATGACAATGGCCGCCTACTGTTGGAGTTTTGTGCGGAGCAGCAACTGGTCATCACCAACACTACTTTTCAGCAAAAGGACAGTCGAAAGACCACCTGGATGCATCCTCGCTCCAAACACTGGCACCTTATCGACTATGTCCTAGTGCGTCAGAGGGACCGCAATGACGTCCTCCTCACCAGAGTGATGCCCAGCGCAGAGTGCCACACTGACCACCGCCTTGTCCGCTGCAAACTCAGGCTCCACTTCAAGCCAAAACCCAAGAAATTGGGGCCCCCCAAGAAAAAGCTTGATGTTGCCAGCCTTCAGCGTGACGATGTGAAAGCTGCTTTTCAGACAGATTTACAGCGCAGGCTCAAAGACACAGCGGACCCAGTAGACCTCCCCTGAAACACTTTGGGAACAACTGAAAACTGCTATTGCAAAATCCTCTGCAGAAGTCTTGGGTCTCGCCAGAAAGAAGAACAAAGACTGGTTTGACGAAAACGATGTAGAGATCCAGGAACACCTAGCAAAAAAAAAGAGCCGCCCATCAGGCCCACCTAGCCCAGCCTTCCTGCCCTGTGAAGAAGTCTGCCTTCCGCCTCGTCTGCAGCAGTCTCCAGCGCAAGCTCAGAGATCTCCAGAATGAGTGGTGGACCAGACTTGCACAGAGGACCCAGCTTTGCGCTGACAATGGTGACTACAGGGGCTTCTACGAAGCACTGAAAGCAGTGTACGGCCCCAGGCACCTGGTACAAAGTCCCCTGCGAAGCGCGAATTGGAGGAAGGAACACTACCAAAAGATCTCCGTGATGCAGTCGTTATCACCCTGTACAAGAACAAAGGCGAGAAGTCTGACTGTTTCAACTATCGGGGAATTACCCTGCTGTCCATTGCTGGGAAAATCCTTGGCGAGTCTGAACTAAAGTCAGTGCACCAGTTTACTTACCTCGACTTTTCAAGCGGGTGTGGCACAATCAACAGCTGAAAACAGGCACCAAGATCAGCGTGTACAGAGCTGTGGTCCTCACCACCCTGCTGTATGGTTCCGAGTCCTGGGCCCTCTACCGCAGCCAACTACGACTCCTCGAACGCTTCCACCAGCGCTGCCTGCGTACCATCCTGGGCATTCACTGGAGTGACTATGTCACCAACGTCGAGGTCCTTGAACAGGCTGAAACTGTGAGCATCGAGGCTTTGCTGCTGCGGACACAGCTCCGCTGGGCGGGGCACGTCTCCATGATGGAGGATCATCGCCTACCAAAGATCACCTTGTTCAGCGAGCTTGCTACTGGACACCGTGACAGAGGGGCACCAAAGAAGAGATACAAAGATTGTCTCAAGAAGTCACTTAGTGCCTGCCAAATCGACCACCACCAGTGGTCTTCGCTTGCTGCGGACCGTGACACCTGGCGCTCCACCATTTACAAGGCAGCTGTCTCCTTTGAGGACTCTCACAGAGCTAGCCTTAAGGACAAGCGGCTCAGGAGAAAAAACAGAGATGCCGCAGCTCAGAACCCTGGCCATACCTTCCCCTGCAGCCACAGCGGTCGAACCTGCCTGTCTCGGATTGGCCTCCGCAGCCACGAACAAGCCTGCAGACGTCATGGGCAACTCCTATAAAATCTTCGTTCGCGAAGTCAAGCCAAGATATAGAAAAGCTAGTAAAGAATGCCCAGCAGCGCCTGTTTTTTCTTCGGTGGCTGAACTGTTTGGCGTCAGTCAGCAGATCATGGTGCAGTTTTACCGCGTCGCCATTGAGAGCATTCTTACCTTCTCAATGACGGCGTGGTATGGCAGCGCAACCGACGAAGCCCGCAAAAACTAAATAGCGTGATCAAAACAGCATCTCATATTGTTAGAAGCGATCTCCTCTCGCTGGAATCTCTGTACCATGCACGCACCATCAAGAGAGCGATCTCCATCATACATGACGAGCACCATCCTGCACATAGCCTGTGCGAGCCCTTGCCATCTGGCTTACGCTTTAGATCCATCAAGGCCAAAACCATTCGTTTTCAGAAGAGCTTTTATCCCTTGGCTTTTCAGGCCCTGTCTAATGTGGCTGTGATATGATTTAATTCAGCAGATTGATTCAAAGTCACTTTAGAATTACAAACAGCCTATCTTAGTTGTTTATAGTTCTTTATATTGTTATGTTCTATCAAACCTCTTCTTAAACAGGATATACAGTTTTACGATTGAATATGAATGTAGCTAATCTGTTTTCGCTGCGGCTCACTTGGCGGTCTTTGCTGTCATAATATGTTTATTATGCTATAGGTTTATTTTACTTCACTTACTTAGATGTGTGTGCACACTTAGTAGAATGACTGCAATACATGTGTGTGTTTTTGTTATTTTAGAGTCTACTTGATTGTGATGTATGTACGTTTTATGTGTTGATGGTCAGCTATGCCACAAAAAATATCCTAATGTTTATGCATATGGCAATAAAGTTTATCTTCTCTTCTCTTATCTTATCTTATCTTATCTTATATGTATGTATGTATGTATGTAGACATGTGTGTGTATGTATGTATGTATGTATGTATGTATGAATGTATGTATGTATGTATGTATGCAGGCATGTGTGTGTGTATGTATGTATGTATGTATGTATGTAAGTATGTATGATTGTATGTATGTATATTTATGTATGTATGTATGTATGTATGTATGTATTTATGTATGTATGAATGTATGTATGTATGTATGTATGTATGTGTGTGTATGAGTGTATGTATGTATGTATGTAGGCAAGTGTGTGTATTTATGTATGTATGCATGTATGTATGTATGTGTGTGTATGTATGTATGTATGTATGTATGTATGTATGTATGTAGGCATGTGTGTGTATGTATGTATGTATGAATGTATGTATGTATGTATGTATGTATGCATGCATGCATGTGTGAATGTATGTATGTATGTATGTATGTATGTATGAATGTATGTATGTATGTGTGTATGTATGTATGTATGTATGTATGAATGTATGTATGTAGGCATTGTGTGTATGTGTGTATGTATATATGTATGTATGTATGTTAATATGAATGTATATATGTATGCATGTATGTACGTATGTATATATGTATGTATGTATGTATGTATGTATGTATGTAGGTATGCATGTATGTATGTATGTATGAATTTATGTATGTATGTATGTATGTGTGTATGTATGTATGTATATATGAATGTATGTATGTATCTATGTATGTATGAATGTATGTGTATGTATGTATGTATGTATGTATGTATGTATGTACGTGTGTGTGTGTGTGTGTGTGTGTGTGTGTGTATGTATGGGGTCAAGGGTCGCTGCTTAACTCAAAAGGTGGTGGCCCCAGTGGACGAGTTGCGTTGGTGGTGCGTGTAGTGGGGAACTCTTACAGCGCCTCCCGCAGGATCACCATAGTCTAGGGCCTCTTGGCCATGGTGAGGCACCCACGTGTGCAATCCTTCCGGACTAGCATAGCATCCATCTATTCTAAGACCGTCTGTGCGTGGTCCCAGGCCACATCCTCTCCGAGGTCACCCCAAAAACTGGACAGCACGATTCCCCAGGCTAAACACGGCGGATCTAGAAGAGAGAACCTCGAAAATAAATCATTGTCCTACTGCCTTGCAGGCCTGGCCGCTTGGCTGCGGAAAGGTTAAGGGAGGAAAACCCTGACATCAAAGCCCCGGTCTCCTGGGAAGATTTTTGAGCCAGAGACTAGGACAAGGGCAGTCTGATATAAAACCTACGACCCGAGGACCTCGATGCCACAGTCCCAGCTTGCTAGGCCATGGCAGACGAACCAAGGGTTTAAAGGGTGTGGCCAGTACTGCGCACACTGCACTCCACCAAAGAGCTCCACCGCGCAGACGTTAGGAAACGCCCACGGACCATGACACCGAACTTTCCAAGTCCTGTAGCGATGGGCAAGGGGCGAAACGGCAGGTGAAAGATGTCACTGGAAACCGCAGTCAAAAACCTGCATGCAGGCGGTTCAGGATATTGGTCGCCTGATGTTGACCTACGGATGACAACGTCACTCGGCACACCCTGAACGACCCAGCAGTCTTCTCTAGGGACAGCACTGCTTGCTCCACACGGAGAGGGGCCCAGAAAACGTAACCTAACCAAAGCTCATCCCCTCGTAACCCCATTTGGCTAACCGCGGTCAACGGGCATCTTCTCCTGCGCTCCAAAAACAAGAAAAAAACAACGGATCCACTTTCATGACGACCACGACCGGACTCAACGTAGCATGCTGGAACATCCGAACCATGCTCGACACAGCAGACAGCGGACGCCCTGAACGTCGCTCCGCCCTCATTGTCCATGATTTGCGGAGGTTAAACATCGACATCGCCGCGCTCAGCGAAGTACGCCTCCCAGAAGAAGGCAGCCTCCAAGAACTTGGCGCTGGCTACACCCTTTACTGGTCAGGCAGGCCTGCATCAGAAAGACGGCTCTCAGGCGTGGGCTTCATGGTTAAGACCCCCATTGCGACTAAGCTGGAAAACCTACCACCGGGTCATTCCGACCGCATCACGTCCATGCGCCTCCCACTTTGACATCAGCAATACCTCACCCTTTTCAGTGTGCACTCCCCAACCCTCCTGGCAGAGTCTGCAGCAAAGACAAGTTCTACTCCGAATTGCTCAGCCTCCTACAGAGCACCCCTGCAGACGACAAAGTCATCATCCTTGGCGACTTCAACACCAGAGTTGGTCAAGACTAAAGCCTGGAAAGGAGTCCTCGGCAAGCATGGCGTTGGGAACAGCAATGACAATGGCCCATGGCGATGGTGATGTCTCGCTTCGCACATTTGTCCACAGCACTGTGGAGTCGGTCGTAGAACTCTTGTTTCTCTTTCTCGACACTGTCATTAGTTGAGCATAACACTGGATGACTTTCAGCTTGATCTTTTTCTTGGTTCTAAAGGCTGCTGTGATAATGTTTAGCCCAAGAGTTTCCCAGCCCATCAGCGCTCTCTGTACCATTGGTGACAGCATGAATGCTACTCTTTCTGTATGGGGGGCATTGTCCTCTTCATGACCAGAATACAGAATCATCTCCCCACTTTAACAGCCTTTTCTGGCCAGACTGCGTCCAAGTTGCTTCACTGATACCTAGCAGGGAAAGGTTGTACTTTTGCATTTCCACTGCTATCTGGGCGGCCTTGCTGCTCTGGTACATGGTCTTGACATTCCATGTGCCCATGGTTGTGTCCCTGGATAGAGAGAGGCGGCTCGGTCCTGTGGCTTCTGAAGACTTCCGGCTTTCACCACAGGACGTCATAAATCTTCTGGTAGAACCTTCCTCCTGCAGGAAAATAATTGCTGTTTGTCTTTTCGTCGGCGTTTTTGTAGCTATTTCCTTATTTGCAGGGTGGGGAAGCTACCCCGACGCCCAACCCCCTTACTAGGAGGACCAGGGGTTTTCTGTCGGGGTCACCTTCCCTTATACCATGTTGGTTCACGTCACCTTATTTCATTCGGTGCACGCCTCTCGCGAGGCACCCCCTATCCACCACCCAGGGGACGCGCCTCAACGCCATATGGTCCCAGCGCGAGGCCAGACCTAAGTGCTTGAAAAAAAAAAAGCTAAACAGAGAGGTTGAAAGCACTTCAAGTACATGGAAATTGAAACAGCGTTTACGATCTGAGATGCTTACTGTGGTGATGTGGAAACAAAGCTGTAGGTTGTTGTCGTATCAGCAGAGGAAGCATCTCAGACACCAAAGGTTGTGTTTCATTGTCATGTACTTCACCCTGTTCATACTGATACACTATCGCAAGAATTAAATTTGACTGTGATATTTCAAGGGTTGTGCAGGAACAGCTTGACGCCTTGGGCGCCAAGCTATTGTGGCACCACCCTTGAACTTAATGCTTGATATATCTCTTCATTTGTAATGTACAGTTCACAGTAAAATAAGCAAGTTACAGCAAACCCAGACTCAGGATGTAATGTACAGTTCACAGTAAAATAAGCAAGTTAAAACAAACCCAGACTCAGGATGTAATAGGTTAAAAGGTTTTCAAACTCTTTTTACTGTTTGTCTACACTTTCACAGTAAAATAAGCAAGTTACAACAAACCCAGACTCAGGATGTAATGTACAGTTCACAGTAAAATAAGTAAGTTACAACAAACCCAGACTCAGGATGTAATGTACAGTTCACAGTAAAATAAGCAAGTTACAACAAACCCAGTCTCAAGATGTAATAGGTTAAAGGGTTTTCAAACTCTTTTTACTGTTTGTCTACACTTTCACAGTAAAATAAGCAAGTTACAACAACCCAGACTCATGATGTAATGTACAGTTCACAGTAAAATAAGCAAGTTAAAACAAACCCAGACTCGCGATGTAATGTACAGTTCACAGTAAAATAAGCAAGTTACAACAAACCCAGACTCAGGATGTAATGTACAGTTCACAGTAAAATAAGCAAGTTACAACAAACCCAGACTCAGGATGTAATGTACACTTTCACAGTAAAATAAGCAAGTTACAACCCCAGACTCAGGATGTAATGTACAGTTCACAGTAAAATAAGCAAGTTACAACAAACCCAGACTCAGGATGTAATGTACAGTTCACAGTAAAATAAGCAAGTTACAACAAACCCAGACTCAGGATGTAATGTACAGTTCACAGTAAAATAAGCAAGTTACAACAAACCGAGACTCAGGATGTAATAGGTTAAAGGGTTTTCAAACTCTTTTTTACTGTTTGTCTACACTTTCTTAGTAAAATAAGCAAGTTACAACAACCCAGACTCAGGATGTAATGTACAGTTCACAGTAAAATAAGCAAGTTACAACAAACCCAGACTCAGGATGTAATGTACAGTTCACAGTAAAATAAGCAAGTTACAACAAACCCAGACTCAGGATGTAATGTACAGTTCACAGTAAAATAAGCAAGTTACAACAAACCGAGACTCAGGATGTAATAGGTTAAAGGGTTTTCAAACTCTTTTTTACTGTTTGTCTACACTTTCACAGTAAAATAAGCAAGTTACAAAAACCCAGACTCTGGATGTAATGTACAGTTCACAGTAAAATAAGCAAGTTACAACAAACCAAGACTCAGGATGTAACAGGTTAAAGGGTTTTCAAACTCTTTTGAGTTTTTCTACACTTGAAACCCTGGCGACAATATGTTTACATCACAAGTCTTAGAATATAGTAGCAACGAATCCTATAAACAAACTAAATCAAACAAAGCAGCTAAAGCACAAAAACACAATACATCTAGTATCGAATCAACAGATTGATCAATAAATGTACGTATCAATTGTTAAATAAATTCCAAATGTAAAAAAAAAGTGTAACAGAGTCTATCGATCAATAAATAAACAAATGCAAAACTTCGTTGCACAAAAGAATCAGAATAGAAAAAGACTCGGTTACACGCTTGTCCAAGGTCAGCTTCACAGAGTGCTGGTAGAGTGATATTACAGTCACACCCCCAAAGTGGTTTTCCCTCAGTGCTGGTAGAGTCATATTACAGTCACACCCCACAGTGGTCTTCACAGAGTACTGGTAGAGTGATACTACAGTCACACCCCAAAGTGGTCTTCACAGAGTGCTGGTAGAGTGATACTACATTCACAACCTACAGTGGTCTTCAAAGAGTGCTGGTAGAGTGATACTACAGTCACACCCCAAAAATTGTCTTCACAGAGTGCTGGTAGAGTAATAATACAGTCACACCCCCACAGTAGTCTTCACAGAGTGCTGGTAGAGTGAATTTACATTCACACCCCACAGTGGTCTTGACAGAGTGCTGGTAGAGTGATATTACAGTCATACCCCCACAGTGGTCTTCACAGAGTGCTGGTAGAGTGATATTAGAGTCACACCCCACAGTGGTCTTCACAGAGTGCTGGAAGAGTGATACTACAGTCACACCCTCACAGTGGTCTTCACAGAGTTGTGGTAGAGTGATACTACATTCACACACCACAGTGGTCTTAACAGAGTGCTGGTAGAGTGATACTACAGTCACACCCCCAAAGTGGTCACCACAGAGTGCTGGTAGAGTGATATTACAGTCACACCCCCAAAGTGGTCTTCACAGATTGCTGGTAGAGTGATACTACAGTCACACCCTCACAGTGGTCTTCACAGAGTACTGATACAGTGATATTACAGTCACACCCCCACAGTGGTCTTCACAGAGTGCTAGTAGAGTGATACTGCATTCACATCCTACAGTGGTCTTTACAGAGTGCTGGTAGAGTGATATTACAGTCACACCCCCACAGTGCTCTTCACAGAGTGCTGGTAGAGTGATATTACAGTCACACCCCCAGAGTGGTCTTCACAGAGTGCTGGCAGAATGATATTACAGTCACACCCCCAGAGTGGTCTTCACAGAGTACTGTTAAAGTGATACTACAGTCACTCCCCCACAGTGTTCTTCACAGATTGCTGTTAGAGTGATATTACAGTCACACCCCCACAGTGGTCTTCACAGAGTGCTGGTAGAATGATATTACAGTCACACCCCCACAGTGGTCTTCACATAGTGCTGGTAGAGTTATATTGCAGTCACACCCCCACAGTGGTCTTCAAAGAGTGCTGGTAGAGTGATACTACAGTCACACCCCCAAAGTGCTCTTCACAGAGTATTAATAGAGTGATATTACGGTCACACCCCCACAGTGGTCTTCACAGAGTGCAGGTAGAGTGTTATTACAGTCACACCACCACAGTTGTCTTCCTAGAGTGCTAGTAGAGTGACATTACAGTCACATCCTCACAGTGGTCTTTACAGAGTGCTGGTAGAGTGATATTACAATCACACCCCCACAGTGGTCGTCACAGAGTGCTGGTAGAGTGATATTTCAGACACACCCCATAGTGGTCTTCACAGAGTACTGGTAGAGTGATACTACAGTCACTCCCCCACAGTGCTCTTCACAGAGTGCTGGTAGAGTGATATTACAGTCACACCCCAAAAATGATCTTCACAGAGTGATTCTACAGTCACACCTAAAAGTGGTCTTCACAGAGATCTGATAGAGTGATATTATAGTCACACCCCCACAATGGTCTTCACAGAGTGCTGGTAGAGTGATACTACAGTCTTACCCCCACTTTGGTCTTCACAGAATGATGGTAGAGTGATATTACAGTCACATCCCCAGAGTGGTCTTCACAGAGTACTGGTAGAGTGATACTATAGTCACACCCCCACAGTGGTCTTCAGAGTGCTGGTAGAGTGATATTACAATCACACCCCCACAGTGGTCTTCACAGAGTGATGGTAGAGTGATATTACATTCACACCCCACAGTGGTCTTCACAGAGTGCTGGTAGAGTGATATTACAGTCACACCCCAACAGTGGTCTTCACAGAGTGCTGGTAGAGTTATATTACAGTCACACCCACACAGTGGTCTTCATCGAGTGCTGGTAGAGTGATATTACAGTCACACCCCCACAGTGGTCTTCAAAGAATGCTGGTAGAGTGATATTACAGTAACATCCCTAGAGTGGTCTTCACAGAGTGCTGTTAGAGTGATATTACAGTCACACCCATACAGTGTTCTTCACAGAGTGCTGGTAGAGTGATTTTACAGTCACACCCCTCAGTGGTCTTCACAGAGTACTGGTAGAGTTATATTACATTCAAACACCGACATTGGTCTTCATCGAGTGCTGGTAGAGTGATATTACAGTCACACCCCCAGAGTGGTCTTCAAAGAGTGCTGGTAGAGTGATATTACAGTCACACCCCAGAGTGGTCTTTACAGAGTGCTTTTAGAGTGATATTACAGTCACACCCCCAGAGTGGTCTTCACAGAGTGCTGGTAGAGTGATTTTACAGTCACACCCCTCAGTGGTCTTCACAGAGTACTGGTAGAGTTATATTACAGTCAAACACCGACATTGGTCTTCACAGAGTGCTGGTAGATTGATATTACAGTCACACCCCCACAGTGGTCTTTACAAAGTGCTGGTAGAGTGATATTACAGTCACACCCCCAGAGTGGTCTTCACAGAGTGCTGGTAGAGTGATATTACAGTCACACCCCCAGAGTGGTCTTCACAGAGTGTTGGTAGAGTGATATTACTGCCACACCCCCAGAGTGATATTACAGTCACACACCCACAGTGGTCTTCGCATAGTGATGGTAGAGTAATATTACAGTCACACCCCCACAGTGGTCTTCACAGAGTGCTGGTAGAGTGATATTACAGTCACACCCCCACAGTGGCCTTAAATGCAGGTCTGTGTCGAGAAAGGTCTTGAAGGGCAAAAACAGACCAGCTGTCATTAATCCCTTCACTGCCATGGTACGTACATGTTTGATTCTGAATCTCGGTTCAGTCAACGAGGAAAAAGCCAAAGTCATTCACGAAACATGGAGAGAAACTGGTCTCAGCATGAGGCATAGATCCTCATGAGCCCCCGCAATCGCAGGTGCTCATGGGGATCTTTCTCTCTTGCAGTTGGATCGTGTTCACTTTTTCTAGTCAGTGAGGGGTTAAAGACCCTTATATGGGTGGCCAGTCACAGCCACATAAATGCTGGTCTTTATTTACAAGTGATCAGGGTTGCGTTTAAACCTTTGTCACACTTGCGAGGCTTTAGATTTGACATTTGCACCTTGCCCCAAACAAAATTGTGGTCTAGCTCGACCAGCATAACTTGAGGGGCCACTGACTGGCCAGCCTGTGGTAGAGGTATATGTGGTTATGATAACGGTAATGGTAACAGGACAGAAAACTGTGCACAACACAAATAGAACTCATGTATATATGTAGCAGAGGTGACAGTAATATGCTATTTTCCCTTTCAAATGACAGCATAAGAAACAATTTTGCTCACGAAAAAGAAAAAGCAAAGGACTTTCATACTTCACTGAAGTGAATCCGTTTTGTTTGGAGGGTGTCGGATCGATCCCATAACCAATTTCAATTTCTGAAAATTACCCCCCCCCCCCCCCCCCCCCCCCACACACACACCTTGTGCATACAGCCACCAGTACTGCAAACAGAAATGGCGGCCGCATTCATAAGAGGGATACAATAAAAAGCCCTAACAAGCTACAATGTGGATCGACCATAATAGTTCAAGGGTGGTGTGAGAATAGCTTGGCGCCTCCAGGCGGTCAGTCAGTCAATCAGTCTCCAGTCGCTAAGCTATTCCGACACCACCCTTGAACTATCATGGTCGACCTGTCTCCAGAACTGGGAGGTACACGTAATAAGGTATATCTCAAACAGGGTTTCTATTCACAGAAAATTCTCCATCTCTGACGGATGCATTTGGACAGGGGTGGAAAATTGGAAGGCTATTCATCACTGGGGCAGATAAGAGAAGAAAAAAAAAGAGTGACCAGTCATGTTAGAAACGCTAAGGCCGGTCTTGAGGATGTCAGCGTCAGACACACACGCAGATGTTGAAACTGCTGCAGTTTTGGAAAGGTTACGTGATGATGAAAACCTCACCCCAATACACCGTGCTGTAGGTGTGTACGAATGCAGCTTTCAGATCGGTACTGATGTACCACTACACCCTCCTGTAATTCCGATCGGTACTGATGTACCACTACACCGCCCTGTAGGTGTGTACGAGTGCAGCTTTCAGATCGGTACTGATGTACCACTACACAGTCCTGTAGGTGTGTATGAGTGCAGCTTTCTGATCGGTACTGTTGTAACACTATACCGTCCTGTAGGTGTGTATGAGTGCAGCTTTCTGATCGGTACTGATGTACCACTACACCGTCTTGTAGGTGTGCACGTGTACAGCTTTCCAAACAGTACTGATGTACCACTACACCATCCTGTAGGTGTGCACAAGTGCAGCTTTCCGATCAGTATTGATGTACTTATCCCCACAGTGTCTGAAGTACCCAATGGAGTGTAAAACACTTAGGATGTTTGTTATTGCGGCTGTGCATTGAGTTATATTCTAAATATGATAAATACGCCATATAAATACTATGTATTATTATTATTTTAATGCTGTCTGTCCTGATGCTGGGCGATTTAAAATCCTAGAGTAAAATCTTCCACAAGTCGAAAGTTTTCATCTTCAGAACTGAAGGAGCTGATTGGTCAGACAGTCAGACTACTACTAGTGTTTGGAATACTCCACCCAAAAACCATAATGGTCGTTTCATCTTAATGTCTTCATAGAGACTAAGAAAGAATAAATATTTCAGGGTAGTGCCTGATTAGCCCTACATCTTTTTAGACGCAATGCGACCCACTTTCAGAAAGGTGACTAAACAGATGTCAATGGGATGTGTGTTGGAGGAAGCAGGGTTTTCCTGGCTGAATGTTGAGAAAGGTGACTAAACAGATGTCAATCGGATCTGTTTGGAGGGAGCAGGGTTTTCCTCGCTGATGAGATACTGTGTGACGTGCACGTCCAGTTTAGATAACGCGGTCAGCAAGTAGAGCTTCATCTTTCTGGAGTTCTGCAAAACAAAAAACAAAACAAAAAAAACAACAAAAAAACAAAAACAAAAAAAAAATAGATTGCAGGCCAAAGTTTCCAAAGTCTGAGTTTCCTCAACAGAAGTGAAATAAAATAGGGTTGGCTTGTTTGCTCCATAAATCAGAGAAACATAAAAATAATAATAATATTTTTTTTTTAAAAGGGCAATAATGGGTGGCAGTACGGAAAACTGAAGAAAAAAAAACCTGATATTGTCATTAACCCTCATCATTCGGAATACACCAGAGTGTGAAATAAGTGTGACTAAAATATTTCAAGGGTAGTGCCAGAATAGCTTGGCGCCTCTAGGCGCCAAGATATTCGGGCACCACGTTTAAACTAAAGCCATTGGACTATATCCTTATCTTTAAGTACTATAATGTAGCTTGCATAAGGCAGTGTACAAACGTGAAGCTTTCAGCCTCAGTATGATAGGGTTAAAGACCACCATTTAACCCCTTCAGTTACCACAAAAAATGAACATCACCCATCTGCAAGAGATATAGATCCTCATGAGCCCCCACAGTTGCGGGGACTCATGAGAATCTATGCCACTTGCGGAGACCAATGTGTATCCCTCTCAGACAGCTGCGGCTTTTGGTCATTGAAAGAAGCCAGATTTCATAAACAAAACATGCGTCCAGTGGCAGGGAGAGGGTTAATTAAAGGTGGTCGCTTAACTCTTTTCATCCTAATACATGATTGATGGAAACATGTTTGACTATGATAGTTCAAGGGTGGTGCCAGAACAGCTTGGCGCCCAAGGCGCCAAGCTATTCTACCACCACCCTTGAACTAAAATGGGTGACGTATCTCCTAATCTGTAATGCAGCCATCATAGGACAACAAGCACGTTTTCCAACATCAAGCCTGGCGATTTAATGGGTTGACACAGGTTCTGTTGCAACAACAAATCGAGTCCCCTGGCCTATTTTGTGACATGTATATCCACACTTTGTCTGCAGGATTCTCACCCAGCTTGGCTGCAGCCTTTCCATACATATTATTCCATACACATTATCCCAGTTCAAAGTTCACAGCACACATTCTACCCAGACACACCACAGCAAGATAATGATCGACCATGATAGTTCAAGGGTGATACCAGAATAGCTTGGCGCCTATGGTCGATCTGTGTCCTGCACTGCAATGCAGTCTTCAGAGAACAACAGCAAAATTTGGGGATTTGGGTCTTGCAATTAAGGACTTTTCTTTTTTGTCCGGCATTTAACATGTAGCTCCGGGTTTTTTTTCCCCAGCGAACTGCTAACTGCCGTTTATTCTGATTCTGGATCTTATGTGACAGGGAAGTGGATGTAAGGTGTTGACAAGGGATGGGGTAGTTGAAAGTAGTGTATCATTGGGCGTGTGTCTGAGAGAGAGAGAGAGAGAGAGAGAGAGAGAGAGAGAGAGAGAGAGAGAGAGAGAGAGAGAGAGAGAGAGAGAGAGAGAGAGAGAGAGAGAGAGAGAGAGAGAGTGCTGTTCTGCATGCGCAGTGAGTCCAGTGTTTTCCTGGAGAACAGCGCTATACAAGAGCTATTTATTATTATTATTATTGTAATATATAACACCAAACTCAGTCTCCTTTTGGATGAAATGCCTTAAATCCCATGTGCTTTCAACTCATTCAGCCCGAAGGCCGCGTTTCCGAAATTTAGGAGACGTCATCCTTTGACTATGCACCAGTTGCAGGAGATGGATCAACCATGATAATTCAAGGGCAGTGCCAGATTAGCTTGGTGCCAACAGGCGCCAAGCTAATCTGGCACTGCCCTTGAATTATCATGATTGATTGTACATTGCTTAACATCCCGACGGCAACAAGACTTTCTCAGGACGCGCCTGCACTGCTTGTGACCAAAACACTAAACCGAATATTAAATGTATGTCGCCAGCCGATCCAATTCGTTAAATAAACCTACAACATGGGGCCTAAATAAACTTAAGACCATTTAGCAACACACAACCAATATCAAGAGCTACAGGCAGCGCAGACAGTAGGGAGAGTTTTAAAAAGGAAAATACAGGTGAATGGACCAAGGGTAGACAGAAACACACGCCCCAGAATAGTGTGGAAAACCCTGAGAACTAAAAAGTAGTTAACCCAACCCAAGTCCTCCAGGGCAGACCCGGGTGGGGGTTTGAATTATCATGGTGGATCCATCTCCTGCTGTAGTACGTCTGGGCTGAGTGGGTTACGTCCCCTGGATATAACTAGACATTTAGTCCCCTGTTGGACGGCAGAGATCACATCCACAGTTTGTGGACAGGACACTAACCCAGCTTGGCGGCAGCCTCAATGGCACGCACCTCCAGGTTCTGAGCATGTTGCAATTCCTGCAGTGTCAGCTCGCGTTCCTGTTTCATTTGATCCAACAGGTGATGGTGATGCTGTTTGCCTGATTCCATCTCTTTCTCTGTAAGCAAAAAGGGGTCCTTATACGCCTGAGGGAGGTAAAATAACCATTGTACCTCTCAGACGTTAGGGGTACAATGGTAACTTTTACCTCCCTTCAGACCTACGAGGGTCCGTGGAAAACCCTGCTACCAATAACGTATTTGTTTTCTCTCCTCCGCTATATTCATAAAAGTAGTCAAGTTGATCAAACTTTCAACGTCCGTGGCTTCTGCTGTCGCCTGTTTTTGACCTAAATACATGTTCTGCGCGAGCCCTGGTAGTTGCATGGGGTCACGATCATGAGCAAACACCGTTCTTGGTCGCAGCTTGTCAATTTTAGTTTGACTTTTGGAAACGCTTTACGAGCCGCAGTTTCTACATATTGTCAGAGTAATGCGATTTAACAGGGAGTACATGATTTCGCGACTGTTGTTCGTTAAAAGAGTAGTTCAGAATTTAATATTCAGCACTGAAGCGACGACCGTGTGACACTGACCTAGGTGCGCCATTCTCGATCCAGCGGAAGGCCTGCTCTATTTTTGTCTTGAGCGTTTTGACTGGAAATATTGTTGAAAATTGGATGCGGTCATCACAAAAAGACAACTTTAGAGTGCATATTCTTTTAAACTATGCTAAGAAACGTATTTATTTGGCATGTGTTTTTCTCCTTTTGATGAACAAAGCTACTAATTGCGAGTCGAAAATGACGTCATAATACGTCACACAGCGGGCTACAAAAAGTCCGCCATTAGTCCCCACAAGGGTTTTTAAAGCGAGGACACATGCTACTGTCTGCACTAAAGGGATTGGTCATGTGACGTAGGGATGAAAACAAACCCATTTAGCCCTCCCACAACACCACCAGTGTGGGCTCAACCACATAGTTCAAGGGTGGTGCTAGAAGAAGAGTAGAATGCTACCTTTAGAGTTCGAAATAGCTCAGGCGGTTACGCGTCAGAGCAGGAGAGGGAAGGGAATTGCCGGGTCGTGGGTTCGAATCTCTGTCCCGGCCCCGGTAGCTGGACTCGCAATCCAGGGGGGAAAGACGGGCTTGTTCAATAACATGTCCGTTGAAAGGTCCTGGTAATCAAAAGTGGCACAGTTGGAGTGCGCTGTTACGTGGTAAAATCGTGGTCGTAGAAATGATAACTACACCAAGCGCACACACGTAGAGTTCTTTTAAATAAACCTCATTCAGCTGGAATCCGTCACACGTGTCTTAAGGATATAGACAATACTGGAGTAACAGTTCCAACAATATTTTATTACAGCGATGCGATCTCCAATAAATGCGTTCACAATTGCACCAACAATAGTACAAAGTCTTCTCAGCTTTGATACAAAGCGTCTCTCATACAATGTACATCACCATTCACTGCATAACTCCGTTACTGACAATGAAGCACGATATCGTGCGTACTCTCTCGCAATGTCAATACACACTTCGATGACTTCGCTTGACTTCGCGAACGAAGATTTTATAGGAGTTGCCCACGACGTCTGCAGGCCGTGGACGTTTCCTAAAGCCTGCACACACTTCGATACACTGCAATTATACAACTGAACACTGTACCGCCGCTGTTACATCGCAATTTTACAACTGAACAATGTACCCACGCTGTTACATCGCAAATTTACAACTGAACAATATACCCACGCTGTTACATCGCAATTTTACAACTGAACAATGTACCCAGGTGCTTCCTAGCACGACTCTTTAATAGTGTTATGTTTTCCAGAAAAATCAAGCAAAATCGTACAACACAGCCAATCAAAACACAGTACGTAACTAAAACTCAAAGGTACATTCTTACTGGAACAATCTGTAAATATCTGGCTTCCATCTTCATACGTCACACAAAAGTAGGCCAGACAGGTCACGACCTTGCCCGCTTTAAAGTGATAAACACGCGATCAGTGCACTAGTACAAAAAGCCAAGCGACATGCTCGTAGTAAACAAATGAATCCTCGAGTTGCTTCTAGACTCTTCGTGACTCAACTCCGTGCGGCAACAGATAATCCACACCGCACTATTCGTAAGCAGAAAGTTCAAGGGTGGTGCTAGAAGTAGAATAGAACACTGCCTTGAGGATAGCGGTGGACGTGACCAGGGTTGTCCTTTGACTGTTACTGATGCGTAGTTATGTGTCTTTCTCACGCGGTACAAGCACTACTGTATCAGACATCAGAAAGTTAAAGGGTGGTGATTTTAGAAAAAGATGGTGAACCTAGAATGGCAGTGCGTCTGTTATTTGGTAAATACGTGCGCCGGGCTGAAAGAGTTCAGCCTGAATAGAACCGACACTGACGTCACAGAACATATGAAGACACATTTAATAGAACCGACACTGACGTCACAGAACAGATGAAGACACATTTAATAGAACCGACACTGACATCACAGAACAGATAAAGACACGTTTAATAGAACCGACAATGACGACACAGAACAGATGAAGACACATTTAATAGACCAATTTATATTAAATTAAATTCAGTTTAATTAATTTCGATTTCCTAGATTAATAGGTGTGTGTGGGTGTTTGTGTGTGTGTGTGTGTGGGAGATGAGTGTGGGTGTGTACGGTACGCTTTGGTTTGTGATATTAGTTGTTTAGTTTTAAAGTTTTTACAGTGTGAGTAGGGCATTGGATTTGTTTGATACAGTATTATTTTTTGTTGTTGTTGTTTTAATTGTGATGTTTGTAATTGTAACGACACCAACACACATTCCTATGCTTTATGTTCTTAAGGCAAATGGCAATAAACATATCTATCTATCTATCTACCTATCTATCTGTCTGTCTGTATGTTTGTCTGTCTATCTATCTAAATATCTTTCTATCTACATCTTTTTATGTGGGGGAGGGGGTGGGGGGTGGGGTGTTGGCTTATGGTCGGGTAATGAACCAAGATTTCCAAAGTAGAAATGTGAGTACCACGTACGTAGAGTGGCAGTGAAGTGATTAATTCAACACCGAACAACTCCAGCCATTTAAGCAACACGGAATCTAAGCGGTCTCAGCAAGAGGCAAAGATTCTCATGAGCCCTCCCAATTGTGGAGGCTCGTGACGACGCGATCTGTGTCTCTTGCAGTTGGATCGTGTTGGGGTTTGTTCCTCGGCGGTCAGTGGGTTGAACTGTGTTTTTGTACCTCGGCGGTCAGTGGGTTGAACTGTGTTTTTGTTCCGCCTCGGCGGTCAGTGGGTTGAACTGTGTTTTTGTTCCTCGGCGGTCAGTGGGTTGAACTGTTTTTGTTCCTCGGCGGCCAGTGGGTTGAACTGTGTTTTTGTTCCTCGGCGGTCAGTGGGTTGAACTGTGTTTTTGTTCCTCGGCGGTCAGTGGGTTTCGAGACCTCCAAGCAGACATCAAGAGACTGGGAACCACCTGGAGTAGAATCGAAGGAGAAGCACAGGACAGGAGTTGCTGGAGGTCTCTCGTCGACGGCCTATACCCGGGTATGGGTGACAGGCGGAAGTAAGTAAAGGTCAGTGGGTTGAACTGTGTTTTTGTTCCTCGGCGGTCAGTGGGTTGAACTGTGTGTTTGTTCCTCGGCGGTCAGTGGGTTGAACTGTGTTTTTGTTCCTCAGCGGTCAGTGGGTTGAACTGTGTTTTTGTTCCTCGGCGGTCAGTGGGTGGAACTGAGTTTTTGTTCCTCGGCGGTCAGTGGGTTGAACTTTGCTTTTGTTCCTCGGCGGTCAGTGGGTTGAACTGTGTTTTTGTTCCTCGGCGGTCAGTGGGTTGGACTGTGTTTTTGTTCCTCGGCGGTCAGTGGGTTGGACTGTGTTTTTGTTCCTCGGCGGTCAGTGGGTTGGACTGTGTTTTTGTTCCTCGGCGGTCAGTGGGTTGAACTGTGTTTTTGTTCCTCGGCGGTCAGTGGTTTGAACTGTGTTTTTGTTCCTCGGCGGTCAGTGGGTTGAACTGTGTTTTTGTTGCTCGGCGGTCAGTGGGTTGAACTGTGTTTTTGTTCCTCGGCGGTCAGTGGTTTGAACTGTGTTTTTGTTCCTCGGCGGTCAGTGGGTTGAACTGTGTTTTTGTTCCTCGGCGGTCAGTGGGTTGAACTGTGTTTTTGATCCTCGGCGGTCAGTGGTTTGAACTGTGTTTTTGTTCCTCGGCGGTCAGTGGGTTGAATTGTGTTTTTGTTCCTCGGCGGTCAGTGGGTTGAACTGTGTTTTTGATCCTCGGCGGTCAGTGGGTTGAACTGTGTTTTTGTTCCTCGGCGGTCAGTGGGTTGAACTGTGTTTTTGTTCCTCGGCGGTCAGTGGGTTGAACTTTGTTTTTGTTCCTCGGCGGTCAGTGGGTTGAACTGTGTTTTTGTTCCTCGGCGGTCAGTGGGTTGAACTGTGTTTTTGTTCCTCGGCGGTCAGTGGGTTGACCTGTGTTTTTGTTCCTCGGCGGTCAATGGGTTTAACTGTGTTTTTGTTCCTCGGCGGTCAGTGGGTTGAACTGTGTTTTTGTTCTGCCTCGGCGGTCAGTGGGTTGAACTGTGTTTTTGTTCCTCGGCGGTCAGTGGGTTGAACTGTGTTTTTGTTCCTCGGCGGTCATTGGGTTGAACTGTGTTTTTGTTCCTCGGCGGTCAGTGGGTTGAACTGTGTTTTTGTTCCTCGGCGGTCAGTGGGTTGAACTGTGTTTTTGTTCCTCGGCGGTCAGTGGGTTGAACTTTGTTTTTGTTCCTCGGCGGTCAGTGGGTTGAACTGTGTTTTTGTTCCTCGGCGGTCAGTGGGTTGAACTGTGTTTTTGTTCCTCGGCGGTCAGTGGGTTAAACTTTGTTTTTGTTCCTCGGCGGTCAGTGGGTTGAACTGTGTTTTTGTTTCTCGGCGGTCAGTTGGTTGAACTGTGTTTTTGTTCCTCGGCGGTCAGTGGGTTGAACGTTGTTTTTGTTCCTCGGCGGTCAGTGGGTTGAACTGTGTTTTTGTTCCTCGGCGGTCAGTGGGTTGAACTGTGTTTTTGTTCCTCGGCGGTCAGTGGGTTGAACTGTGTTTTTGTTCCTCGGCGGTCAGTGTGTTGAACTGTGTTTTTGTTCCTCGGCGGTCAGTTGGTTGAACTGTGTTTTTGTTCCTCGGCGGTCAGTGGGTTGAACTGTGTTTTTGTTCCTCGGCGGTCAGTGGGTTGAACTGTGTTTTTGTTCCTCGGCGGTCAGTGGGTTGGACTGTGTTTTTGTTCCTCGGCGGTCAGTGGGTTGGACTGTGTTTTTGTTCCTCGGCGGTCAGTGGGTTGAACTGTGTTTTTGTTCCTCGGCGGTCAGTGGGTTGAACTGTGTTTTTGTTCCTCGGCGGTCAGTGGGTTGAACTGTGTTTTTGTTCCTCGGCGGTCAGTGGGTTGAACTGTGTTTTTGTTCCTCGGCGGTCAGTGGGTTGAACTGTGTTTTCGTTCCTCGGCGGTCAGTGGGTTGAACTGTGTTTTTGTTCCTCGGCGGACAGTGGGTTGAACTGTGTTTTTGTTCCTCGGCGGTCAGTGGGTTGAACTGTGTTTTTGTTCCTCGGCGGTCAGTGGGTTGAACTGTGTTTTTGCTCCTCGGCGGTCAGTGGGTTGAACTGTTTTTTTGTTCCTCGGCGGTCAGTGGGTTGAACTGTGTTTTTGTTCCTCGGCGGTCAGTGGGTTGAACTGTGTTTTTGTTCCTCGGCGGTCAGTGGGTTGAACTGTGTTTTTGTTCCTCGGTGGTCAGTGGGTTGAACTGTGTTTATGTTCCTCGGCGGTCAGTGGGTTGAACAGTGTTTATGTTCCTCGGCGATCAGTGGGTTGAACTGTGTTTTTGTTCCTCAGCGGTCAGTGGGTTGAACTGTGTTTTTGTTCCTCGGCGGTCAGTGTGTTGAACTGTGTTTTTGTTCCTCGGCGGTCAGTGGGTTGAACTGTGTTTTTGTTCCTCGGCGGTCAGTGGGTTGAACTGTGTTTTTGTTCCGCAAAGAAATGTCCAAACTTCTCTGCGCGTGTGTGTGTTTTTATTTTAAAGAAAGCTCGGATGATGTGTTCAAATCGACAAAAACATTTGTCCTGCAGGCTCCAACTGCTTCCAGTGGGCACCAGCCAGCCCTCCAGACGGAGACACTGTCTACGCATGAGTAGGCGGATCTGATTCACTGCCTTGGGACTTAACTCTTTTAGCGGGAGAGGAGGTGGTGGAGGTGGAGTGGTTCTACGAAGGCCGGTCCAGGGAGTTGGTCGCCATGTCTGGTCATACGGGCAACTTCCTCTTTATTCCAACCTACTCCGGGCGCGTGCAGGTCTGCTGTCTGGCTGTCTGGGCCCCTTGTTTGAACACATCCTAGCCCAGGTCCGAAATCCCCCAAATTTTGAAGTTACCCTCTAAAAGGACTGTATTGCAAGTCTAGAGACAGATCGAGCCTGATAGTTCAAGGGAGGTGCCAGAATGCCTTGGCGCCTATGGGTGCCAACCTATTCTGGCACCACCCTTGAACTATCATGGTCGAACCATGTCTTGCTGTGGTGTGTCGGGGCTGAACTAGTTAACTTCCTTGTGCATACAGCCAGGGGACTGCAAACAGTGGGGGCATGGACGAGGAGATTGACTGCTGCTAGAGGAGTGTGGTCTTAACCCCTCCCCTGCCACTATACGTACAGTTTTGTTGCTGAAATCTGTGTTCCGTGTTCATTACGCGCCCAAAATCCACACACGTCTCATCAAGCCATAGATCAACATGAGCCCCCGAAGTCGCGGGGGCTCATGAGGATCTATGTCTGTGGCAGTTGGATCGTCTTCACCTAAGATATCCCGAAATCAACCTATTGCCAAACATTTGATGAAAGGCTGATATTGCCTGATCTTTCTTGGGAGGTTGGTGTTTTGGTTGGCGGTTGGTTGGTTGGTTGGCTGCTTGATTTGTTGGTTGGTTGGTTGGTCTTTTTTTTGTGGGGGGCTGGCTGGCTGGTTGGTTGGTTGTTTGGTTGGTGTATCTTGCTGTCTCGCGACAATAGATGTGTTTCCTTTCGGGGTGGTTTTCACTTTCCCTCTTCTTTGTCACAGCCTCGTATTTAACTTCAGCACATCGCTCCTTGTACATACATGTCTATGTTTTATTTGTTCCATTCAGTTGTGTCAGGTCACATCAGCTGTGCAACAAAGCGTGTAATCTGCAGGGAACATGAAACAGTGCTGTACGCAAGACAATAGACAATCTGTACGTTATCATTTGCCCAACTAGTTTGTGTGCGCACCTTTTTCGGATCCAGGCTTATCTATTTAGGACAGTCTGTCCGGCCATACTGTGACCCACAATGGTAAAACGTGCTTCCGGACAAAGAGTATTTGGGTCCTTAATTAACCCCGTGTCCCTCTGTACCTGTGACTGTAGGACTTGCTAGGAGCATCCGCATTTTCTTGCAACAAAAGAGTCGTTTTAACCCTATAAAGGTGCGGGGCAAGGCGAGCTACCTACTTGCAAGAGACATAACTCCTCTTGAGCCCCCGCATTCGCACTAACTTACGCAGTCGCGGGGGCTTATGAGGATCTATGTCTCTTGTGGGTCCTGAGTTCTGCGGGCCCATTTTGGGTCATTTGTGTTCTTCAGGCGAATGTCGGTCAGTGTGCCACTAGTGGCTTCAGATACGAAATCCGTGATCAGTGACAGCTAAATTAAAACTCTCTCTCTCTCTCTCTCTCTCTCTCTCTCTCTCTCTCTCTCTCTCTCTCTCTCTCTCTCTCTCTCTCTCTCTCTCTCTCTCTCTCTCTCTCTCTCTCTCTCTCTCTCTCTCTCTCTCTCTCTCTCTCTCTCTCTTGTTTTAAACAATTATCTCATTTACCTTCGCAGCCATAACTATCTTCAAGCTTTGCTCTCTATACGTAGATCTTATTGTTAGTAATGTACCCATTCTAATAATAATAATAATAATAATAATAATAATAATAATAATAATAATAATAAGCGCATTAAATAGGCGCTTTATCCCAATTGAAAATCGGCTCAAAGCGCAGCCGCGAACTGAACCCAACAAGCACGCTCACGAGAAACACGCGTATTCACTCACACACTGTACATAAACACAGAACTTTCACGTGGTGCTAATGGCAAGCTCAAGCGAGCTACTGTAGTTTTTGGAAAGTCAAAGTCGTTTGTATTTGAAATTTGATTAAGTGGGCTGAAACTGATACCAAAGTCTACTGCTGTGTATGTATAGTGCTGCTGTGTTGTTGCTTTTTTTCTTTCTTTTTTCTTCCTTACCATTGCTCCCCTCCCTCTAGCACGCCCGTAGGCGTTGGTCCTTTACATGTATTAATGTAATGTAATTGTTGTGTTTGTAGATGCAGCAACGGCAGATTTGAAAAATGGCATTGCCTCTGACATTGTTCATATCTTTACCATTGTAAAATAAAGATTCATTTATTCATTGACTCATTGATTTTCTCTCTCTCTCTTTTCACACACACACACACACACACACACACACACACACACACACACACACACACACACTTACGCACACACGCACACACACGCACACACATACACATTGACGCACACACTTACGCACA
Source organism: Semisulcospira habei (assembly GCA_036245525.1). Classification (NCBI taxonomy): domain Eukaryota; kingdom Metazoa; phylum Mollusca; class Gastropoda; family Semisulcospiridae; genus Semisulcospira; species Semisulcospira habei. Next base: position 96,557,221 of record BTPG01000003.1, on the reverse strand, counting down.
TGCAGACAGACAGACAAACTGGGAATTTAGGGAAACTTATAGTCAAAGTAAATAACATCGGAAGAATTTTTTTTTCTTTCGAAGACAAAGTTTTATACGAAACAATTTGTATTTCCTACGTAATCTTCGACCATACTTCATAGAAAATGTGCAATGGATAATAATAACAAACAACTACGATAAACCTATCAAATTACGTTTGTTTGTTGGTTTGTTTGTTTGATTCATTGCTTGTTGACTTGTTTGACTGCTCAGTAGGTTGCTTAGCAGGCTGGCTGGATGTTTGGATTGATTGTCTGTCTGTTTGTTTGCATGTGTGTTTGTCTGTCGTTATGTCTGCCATGAACACAAAAACGACTAATACTAGCTATATTCCCCGAAAAATAGACAGGGAGTGCAGTTCGATGTATTATGCCACCGCGAGGTTGATATCGGAGCCGTCTCGTCTCTGGCATCATGGTGGCAGATTCTGACCGTAACAGTTCAACAGACAACAGCATCAGTCTGGGTGCCGGGGAACTTTAGTCTACACTCATAAGAAAGCCTCCAAACCCGCTGTTGTAAGGATCCAGAGTTCCGGCACCCGAACTCACCACGTACACCTGGGGAAAACATTAAAAACAGTGTATGTGAACTTCCTGGCTAGGCGACGAGAAGAAATCGTTATTCCGCCGAACAAAAGAAATGCGATATTTTTTTAATAATCGAAAACACTTTAGTTTTTCCGATGATTCAAAATTGTCGCACTTCTTTTGCTTTTTATTTTGGGCTTCTGGCGAGCACAAAAAATTAGACATTAAAGTGTTTCCGATGATTCCAAAAATGTCGCATTTCTTTGGTTCGTTAGTGTATGTCCGACTGTTTTTTGTTTCGCTCAAAAGGCACGTGCGCTTGCTCACATGGATTGTGACAAGAAGTGTAGAAAAGTCTTAGTCGAGGCATGACAACATTGAGAACCCACTGTATTGGCGAATTTTAAAAGTCCAAGCCTGACGTGGCGCGGGTCGCTTTAACCCCTGTGCCGAGAACAAAGTGAACGCGCTCCAAGTGCAAGAAGCACAGAGTTTCATGAGCCCCCGCGACTGCTGTAAGTTAATGCGACTGCGGGGGCTCATGAGGATCTATGTCTCTTTCTAAGTCCACTTTGTGTCCGTCTTGTTTGGACAGTTGCGGGTCTTGGTCGGTCAGCGAAACACAAATGTACGTACGGCGCCTGGGAAGGGGTGGACCGCAGTGACAGATTTATCGACGTTCGCGCAAGAAGCGGTGTACTGAGGCTTCTCATTCTCATTCTGCCCGGGACACACCACAGCAAGGTATGGCTCGACCGTGATAGTTCCAGGGTGGTGGCAGACTAGCTTGGCGCCCATAGGCGCCAAGATATTCTGCCACCACCCTTTAACTATCATGGTCGATCTGTCTTCTGATTCGTAACGCAGTCCTCGGAGGAAAACTGCCAAATGTGGGTATCTCGTACCGCGGGCACAGTGAGTCAAAGATGTGCACCACTTGCATTCGCGCCTTGTGCTTTGTGCTCCGACAGCGAAGGGTTAAGGCATGACTAACCCATTATGCCTCGAAGACCAAATCCCCCACATTTCAAAATCGTCCTCTAAAGACTGCGTTACACTCCGAGAGACGGATCGAGCGAAATAGTTTTCAAGGGTGGTGCCAGAATAGCTTTCCTGACCATGGATGCCAAGCTATTCTGGCAAAACCCTTGAACTGTCCTGGTCGATTAATTATCTGGCGATGATGCGGCGTGGTTAAATGCGTTGCAAGAAACGAACTCAAGAAAGGTCTTGCTAGAACTTTTGGTTTTACTCATTCAGCCCGACGGCCGTATTTCCCAAATTTTGGAGGCGTCATCTAATGACTATGCACCAGTTGCAGGAGATGGATCGATCATGATAATTCAAGGGTAGTGCCAGATTAGCTTGGCGCCGAAACCAGTCCGGGGAAGAAGCACTAAAACCGTGCACCGCCAACCTATCTACATACATTTTTTATTCTTAATTAATTAATTAATTATTTTCTTGTGGTGGGTGGGGTGCTTCAGTGGGTGTAGGGTAGGTACTGACCTGATCTCCAGCCTTCAAGTGTTTGTAATCCCAGATGACGGACGACAAGAGGTTGGCTTGCGAGTCGTAGGTTTTGGCGTACTCCACAGTGGACGCGCCGCCAAACCCAATCAGGTCGTTGGACATTCCTGCCCACCACAACAACATCACATAATAGACACGATATATGACTAACCAACTAACTAACTTGCTAGCCACCTACCCCGAAGAAAAAACCCTGATCAGCAGCAGAAGGCGAGAGAACCCTAAGAAGAAAAAAAAACCTCATCAGCTACCACAATGCCAGAGAACCCGGAGGAAAACCCCTGATCAGCGGCATTCCGGGTTTTCCAGCTTTCACACCCGAGAACAATATGCAGGTTGGATGGCGATGCAATTTGGTAAAGTATATTTCTAACTAAATAATAGGTAACCAAATAAAAAACGTTAAACGTTTAGGGCTTAACGTTTGTGTTCCACCACAAAGATGATTTCAAAAGCGGGGCACCTAAAAGAAGCCTGTACAAATTTTGACCCCAGCTGAATTCAAACTCACGACCTTTCGGACGAGAGTCAAACACTCTACCACTGATTAAATACATAAATAAACTTACGAAGGACCGAACGAACGGTCAAACAAACAAACAATTTTTTTTTATAAAAGCAAGAAATAAATAAAAAGTAAACATATAACGGATATCTTTAACACAAAATAACGTATTGCTATTTGAAATTACTAAACATTACAAATGGTTCAAATAAATAAAAAAGTAACATTAAAATAAGAAAGAAACCAAAGGTGTATACAATATGCGATGTGCTTAAAATAGTCTGTAAAACAGTAGATGTAAGCGCCGGTCGGCTAGCGAGTTGCTGCTCAGTAGACAGTGACAATCTCACGCAGCAAATGAGGCGCGGGATCGATCCTCGCTTGCTCTTGTGACATGTCTCACGAAGGGGAGTTTGGGCTGCCTGCCCAGAGAAAGACACGTTGCCAAATTGCAGCGCCATCCAACGTACACATTTTTGTCCGGTAGGAAAGCTGGAGTACCCTGAGAGAAAAAAAAAAAACAACTGATCAGAGGCCGGAAGGCCGGAAGGCCGCTGATCAGGGGGTTTCTTTCAGGTTCTCTGGGTTTCGATGTTTTTCTTACGATTCTCTCGCTTTCCGGCTGCTGATTAGGTTTTTTTGGGGGGGTTCCCTGGCTATCCGGCCTCTGCTCAAGGGTTATCCTCAGGTTCTCTGCATGGCTTTCAAGCCGCTGATTATATTTTCTCTGTGTTCTCTGGCTGATCAAGGGTTTTCCTCCGGGTTCTCTGGCTGATCAAGGGTTTTCCTCCGGGTTCTCTGGCTGATCAAGGGTTTTCCTCCGGGTTCTCTGGCTGATCAAGGGTTTTCCTCCGGGTTCTCTGGCTGATCAGGGGTTTTCCTCCGGGTTCTCTGACTGATCAAGGGTTTTCCTCCGGGTTATCTGGCTGATCAAGGGTTTTCATCCGGGTTCTCTGGCTTTCCGGCCGCTGATCAAGGGTTTTCCTCCGGGTTTTCTGGCTTTCCGACCGCTGATCAAGGGTTTTCCTCCGGGTTCTCTGGCTTTCCGGCCGCTGATCAAGGGTTTTCCTCCGGGTTTTCTGGCTTTCCGACCGCTGATCAAGGGTTTTCCTCCGGGTTCTCTGGCTTTCCGGCCGCTGATCAAGGGTTTTCCTCCGGGTTCTCTGGCTTTCCGGCCGCTGATCAGGGGTTTTCCTCCGGGTTCTCTGCATGACTTTCAAGCCGCCTATTACAGTTTTTTTTTTTTTAGTATGTGTTTTCTGTTTTTTTCCGGCCGCTGATCAGGGGGTTTTCTGAGGGTTCTCTGGCTTTCCGGCCGCAGATTTAGGTTTTTCTTCATGGCCTCTGACTTTTCCGGCCGCTGATCAGGGGTTTTCCTTTGGGTTTACTGGCTTTCCCGACGCTGATAAGGTTGTTGTTTTTTTTTTAATCTCCGGGTTCTCCTGCTTTTCTAAACTAGCAAAAGTGATGATCTATTCCTTTTCCCGACCCCACGTTACATAACGTTTGTTTTTTTCTTTTTGTGGGACGGATCCGGTTACAAAGATTTCATTACACGACCTACGGTCAGTGGCAGCGAACGAGTTAAGCGATGGGGTGTCGGTAACTGTTTTTGTAGCGATAATTCCTTAACCCTTTGACTATCGGTAACGGGTATTGTCGCGATGGTTCCTGCAGGAATCAACGCTACAAAAACCGCCACCGACAGCCAAAGGATTGACATAGCGTGATCCAAACCTGCGAAAATCTCCGCCACAGCCGACCCGTAGAAGAAATAGATGCCGTTAACAGGAGCGGTGAAGACGCCTGTCGTCTGGTTAAACTGCTGCCCTTCGTTCACCAGGATGTGGGTGGGCATCAGACGATCACCAGGGCCCACCGTCTGCTTGCCAGGATCCAGGATGGCGAAGAAGCCAGTGGCGGAAACCCCACCTGGACAGGTTGATCAATGTCGTAATCACAAAGCGGGTAAAAAAATATAAAGAGGCACAGTTCACACAACCTACCCCAGGGCCGATAAACACAAATTTTGAAGTTGTCTTCTGAAGGACTGTGGTACAATTCTAGACACAGATCGAACATGATAGTTCAGGGGTGGTGCCAGGATAGCTTGGCGCCCATGGGCGCCAAGCTATGCTGGCAACACCCTTGCACTATCATGCTCGATCCATGTCTTGCTGTGGTGGGTCGGGGCTGAATGATTTATAGAGGCATGCTCCTGGCGATTTAGCACGTGGCACACCGATTTTTCTAGCAAACTGTTCATTGGCTTTAAAAAAAAAAAAAACGATACTGGTTTCGTATGTGACAGGGAAGTGGATGTAAGGTGATGGGAAGGGATGGAGTGGGATAAAGTCGTGTATGATTGTGCGTGAGTCTGAGAACTATGTGGTGTTGTGCGTACGCATTGAATCCAGTCAATTCCTGGAGAACAGCGCTTTATAACAGCTTATTATTATTATTATTATTATTATTATTATTATTATTATTATTATTATTATTATTATTATTATTATTATTATTATTATTATTATTATTATTATTATTATTATTAAACGTGTTATTGTTTGCAATATCTCTTTTGATAATACTCGTAACTTGTCATACGGGCTACGTTATGAAGGTCTGAATGTCGTAAAACAAAAGAATTGCTTGCTCTTTGTCTCCCCGTTACTCAGGAGAATTCCAACGATGCGTGTAAAAGGTAGCGGAATTCTGTCATGCTTGCCTACTCACACCAGACGGGGGAAAACAAGCTTTGTTTGGCAAGACTGTATTGATAATTATCTCATTCAGCCAGACGCACGTATTTCATAAATTTTGGAGGCGTCATCTAACGATTATTCGCCTGTTGCAGGAGATGGATCAACCATCATCATTCAAGGGCTAATCTGGCACTACCCTTGAATGATCATGGTCGACCCATCTCCTGCTGTAGTGCTTCAGGCCTGAAGGTAACTCATTTATTTGGCGGATTTAGCAATCAAAGCCTTACCATACAACTGACTCTGCTCTTCTCATCATCATCGTTGTCATCGTCGTCGTCATTATCATCATCATCATCATCATCATCATCATCATCATCATCATCATCATCATCATCATCAGCATCATCATCATCATCATCATCATCATCATCATCATCATCATCAACATCATCGTCACCACCACCACCACCATCATCATCGTCGTCGTCACCGTCGTCGTCGACGTCATCGTCATCATCATCATCATCATCATCATCATCGTCGTCGTCGTCATCATCATCGTCATCATCAGCATCATCATCATCACCATCATCATCATCACCATCATCATCATATTTTACTTTAGTAAAGCTTGTTGGCAGTGCTGTTTCTGTCTCCGTTAGCCCTGGACAGCCGAGAAAATGTCCACACCACACAACTGCAAGAGGCACAGATCCTTATGAGGGTCTATGCCTCTTGCTGAGACCACTTTGCGAGCATGTTCTCTGGACAGTCGTGGCTTTTTGTCGTTCCGAGTCAGCGCACACACACAGATTTTAGAAACCAAACTTACGTACTGTGGCAGGCAAGGGTTTAACTCATTCTACCCCAGACACACCACACAAGATAAAGATCGACCATGATAGTTCAAGGGTGTTGCCAGAATAGCTTGGCGCCTATGGGCGCCAAGCTATTCTGGCATCACCCTTGAACTATCATGGCCGATCTGTGTCCTGCACTAGAGTGCAGTCTTCAGAGGACAACGGTAAAATATGGGGATTTCGGTGATGGGGTAGAATGAGTTAAGTAAATGTTGTTGGTGTTGCTGTTGCTGGTGCTGTGCTTGTTGCAGCTGTTGTCGATGCGTTTGTTGTGTTTGGTTTTCTTGTTGTTGTTATTTTCGTTGTTTGTTTCTCTAGTTGTTCTTACCTGCAGATGATGTTCTTAGGATGCAGATGATCGTCTTGTTCTATACCTGCGTATTTCTCTGTGGGCTGGCGATTGGGTGCGTGATAGGCGGGGGCAGGGGATCTAACTGTTTGTCTGTCCAGCGCTGAGTGATCCCCCTTGGTTTGTGTACAATTCTGTCAGCGCTAGCCTCACATATCTGGTTTGTGAGTTCTTACCTGCGCATGTCTTGTTGACTTCGGAGAGAAGGCGCGCGTTTTCCTGCCTCAGCTGCTGAATCAGTTGCTGTAATCATACATCGCGTGCGTCCATCAGATCATCTGTGTTCCTTGTTAACCTATTCAGCCCCGACGCCCTGAAGCAGGTGATCGATCGACCATCGTAATTCAAGTTTAGTGCCAGATAAGCTTAAATCATCATGCTTGATCGATCTCCTGCATGTGGTACATAGCTGTTAGGTGACTCTTCCAAATTTGGATAATTTGGCCGTCGGCTTAAATGGGTTAAAAATTAAGTTTTAACAACAGCACAAGTTTTCATCTATGGAAGTGAAGCAAGTCACAGATCATAAGTAGGTCAAACAGTGCACGGACTCTAAAAATTGATTGGATTGGTCCAGCCTGCTGCGTCTCTACGGGGCATATATGCCTTGCTTTGCCCACAAGGAGATGCCTCGTTGATATCCACAGTTTGAGAGACTTATCCGGTTTTAACAGTACGACTGTAACGAGGACGCATGCCACAGTCATCGGGGACGGTTAAGCAAAACTGTCCCTCCAGTCCTTACTATGCAGGGGTTCAATCTACTGTCCTTTATCTGATTCTGATTAAAGAATAACTCTTAGTTTAGGGATACTGAAAATATCCCACGAGGAAGAAAGAAACACGCTTAGAAAAGGCAAGTACATCAGAAACAATAACAAGACGTGTGTTGTATTTGTCGTTGCCTAGTCGTGTGTCTTTTTCGTTGGGATTATTTTTTTCATTTCACACGTAAACCGTTTTGGGCATTCGTCGACATTCGTCACGACACACCCCAGTAGCAACAGGTCTTCGGGCCCACGACGGCCACGGCAGACCCGCGCACAGCCATGAGAGCGCCCACTGTGACCGTCGTGCGCCCGAGGACCTTTGCTCACTGGGAAAACACTTATCATAACGCGTCACAGTTCTTCATACGACACTTAGGATAATACGTCACATTTCCAATGACACTTTGCATAACGCGTCACAGTTCTTCATACGACACTTAGGATAATACGTCACATTTCCAATGACACTTTGCATAACGCGTCACAGTTCTTCATGCGACACTTAGGATAATTCGTCACATTTCCAATGACACTTTGCATAACGCGTCACAGTTCTTCATATGACACTTAGGATAATACGTCAAATTTCCAATGACACTTTGCATAACACTTCAAAGTTCCTATGACACTTAGCTTAATACGTCAAATTTCCTCACGACACTTAGGGTAATACTCCAAAGTTATGACGCTTAACATAATACGTGAACATTTTTTATGACACTTAGCTTAATACGTCAACGTTCTTCATGACACTTAGCATAATACGCCAAAGTTATGACAGTTAACATGTTACGTACAAATTCCTAATGACGCTTAGCTGAATACTTCAATTTTTTTTGGGGGGACATTTAATAATACTCAAAATTATGACACTTACATAACAGGTCAAAGTTTCTTATGATTTTGACGTCGTGATGTATGTACAGTCTTCAAGGGTAGTGCAAGATTAGTTTGGCGCCCTTAGGGTGCCAAGCTAATTATGCATTACCCTTGAACTGCCATTGTCGTTATATCTCCCACAAATGGTGGAAAGTGGTGGCCAGCGTTTTCGTGATACCTTGTCATAGTCTCCACCCACCCACCCACTACTCTAATCCTATCTCTCTGGAGAAGAAGAAGAAAAAGAAGAAGAAGAAGAAGAAGAATAAGAAGAAGAAGAAGAAGAAGAAAAACAAAGAAGGAAAGGCACAACAACAACAACAACAATATGGAGCAGAAAAAGAGCTGAAGTAGATCTGCTAAGCACACCATAACAAGAACATTCGGTTGCCAAATAACCCCCCCAAATAATGTGCTAAAAACTGCCGGCTCAACAGCCCATTCCGGAAAAAGTTAGGTAAACCAATACCTGCTGCCTGTCCGGGAACGGTATCGTCTCCTCGCGCAGGTGCGAGGATCTGGGTAGACAGGCTTTGCCGGGCTCGGAGGAGGGGATGGTGCAAGTGAAATTACCCCCAGGGACGGGATCTGGCAGTCGCAGGATGAAATTGCCGTCCTTGTATTCCGAACTGATCTGGGTTTGGCCTGTTGGTGTCTGCAGGAAGGTTAAAACATCATCGCTAACCAGCTAAGTGCCTTTAAAAATTGAACACCACCCAAATGCAAGTGGTATAGATCCTCATGAGCCCTCGCAGTTGCGGGGGCTCATGAGGATCTATGCCTCTTGCTGACACCATTTTGAATAAACGTTCCTAGGACAACCAGGGATTGTCGATTTTGAACTGACGAAGACAGCAGAAACGCAGGTTCCGTCAACGGGCACTGAGCCAGTTAAACAAGCATCAAAATGACGAAGGAAAGAAATTCGGAAGTAAAAAGTAAAAGAAAATGAGAAAAAGTAAAAATGTGAAGGTTAATAGTCAAAGGTAAAAGTTCAGAGGTAAAGCTTGAAGGTAAAATATCGAACGTAAGATCTCAAATACAAACTCAAAAGTACAAGCCAACGGTAACAGTTTTTTTTTTTTAAATAAAAGGTGAAAGCTACTGATAAAAAATTCAAAGGTTCACATGAACGGTAACGGTAACAGGTAAGAAATCAAAGGATGAAAACCGAAAGTGTTTTTTAGAGATAAAAAACAAACAAACAACCAACAAAAAAAACAACCAATAAACAAATAGAATCCCCAACACATTATGATTGTGCTGAGTATGGATGACTCAGCAAATGTTGCTTCAGAGGCTACCTTTGTCTGCCTCGCGTCACATCAGTAGACCACTTCCGGAAAAAAAGAGGGCACAAAAATGGCTTCTGTTTCAAAGAAAAACAGTGGTTTAAAAGCCCGGACAAACATGCGATATCGCATGTTCGTCCGGGCTTGTAATCCCTTGTATATGTCGAAACACATGCAGTTTGGCCTGTTTGTCCGTGACTGAGTGAGTCTTTATGGCTGCTGTATCTATGAGCGTTTGTTTCATGCATCAATAGGACGTTCAAACCAGCTGAGGTCACATGTTGTTTCTCGGAACTCTACGACTTAACAACGTGGAAACGGTATGTCCCGAAGTGTACCTTCCACCGCAGTACAATGACGATATTCTACTCTCCCCGACATTACAAGCTTCTATCTATGAGAACACTAACATGACGCTAAGTTTATGTTGATGTGACTTCAGGGGCGGATCTGGCGGGGGGATCTTTGAGGCACCCCCCCCCACACACACACACACACACACACAAAATAAGAAAAAAGAAAAGAAAAAAAAGAAAAGGTTTAAAATGTTATTATGGGCCTTTGGACACCCCCCCCCCCCCCCACACACACACACACACACACACACACCACTCTTTGATTTTTTTTTTTCGAGTTTTAACATACACACGCTGCTCCACCTCCTCCCCCCTTCCCCCGCTTCTCCCCCGTTGTTGGATATTTTGACGAGTGCCGAGAGTGTTGATACACCATCTCCCCCGCCCCTCTCAGATCCCAGATTGTTTAAAATGCTAGAACATAGTCCCTTTTGTGAGTATTTGGAACCACCACCCCTTCCCATTTGAATTTTGTGCGTTTGGACACACACACAGTACTTCCCCCCCCCCCCCCCCGCCCCAGCCACTCCCCCGCCATCCCTTGTTTGAGTGGCGAGAGTGTTGCCACACACAAGCCTCCTTCCTCTACCCCCCTCCCCCCCCCCCCCCCCGACACACTCTTTGTTTGATTTTTCGGCCACTGGAAGAAGGTCTAGCGTCGGGGAGAGGGGGGGGGGGGCTTTTGTGTCAGGTTGAAGATCCCAAACAAAACGTCGTTGTACTCCCCCCACCCCACCCCACCCCCCGCTTTCCGGGTAACTGATCCTTCCCTGCTTCAGTGGGTAGCAGACTTCCACCCTAGCGGTTCTGTCTCCCTCTGTTCTCGTCCACCGCTGTGAGATGGCCGTAGTCGCCTGCTCGGCGTTAAACGCAAATAACCAACCAACTCTGTGCTCGTCGGAAAATTGACCTCTTCCCTGCCAAAAAAGGTGAACACGATCTAACTGCAAGAGACATAGATCCTCATGAGCCCACGCGATAGGGGGGCTCATGAGGATCTATGCCTCTTGCGGAGACCAACCTGTGTCCAAGTTCCGTGGGCGGCCCTGGCTTCTGGTCGTTGAATGAGCCAAGATTTCAGAAAGGAAAATGTCAGTACGATGTACGCACAACGGCAGGGGAGGGGTTAACTCACAGGCTCTTGACAATGTCGGCCTCAAATCAAAACCCCCTCACGGCTAGTGCTCGCAAGGTTGTGTTTCTGACATCTTGGTTCCCGCAAACGCCAAAGATCACAAACAAGCCAAGAAACGAAGACACAAAATGATCTCCGCAAGAGGCATAGATCTTCATGAGCCCCCGCAGTTGCTGGGGCTCATGAAGATCTATGCCTCTTGCAGTTGGCTTGCGGTCACCATTTTTCCGCAGTCACGTGGCTAAAGCGTTTCCGGTTGATCACTTGACGACTTACTGTCCACAGCACTTGCACTGGGGGCTGACCCAGGTACTTGAATGTGCCGCATGTGAGCGTGAGGTACCAGCGGTCTGTTGCGTTGTCGTACACAGCCACTGGCTCTTGCGTCACTTTTAGCTCATCTCCATGCGTCACCGGAGGCTCTGTTTGATGAAATAAGTGACGTCACACAGATTAAAAAAAAAAAAAGATGACGTTTAGAGCCAAAAATACAATGACGTCATTTGCCGATGTCAAAAAGACATTATGAGCAAAGACTGAAATATGCGGACACAAACCAACGTCCGAAATGCCGTGTTTGGATCTTTTGATTCAAAGACATGTAGTACCACATTTCCTGGTAGTACATCTTAATCAAATGAAATTTTGTGGATTTTCAGAACAGAGGCAGTAGACCTTTGTCCACATCAGTCCTTAAAAAAAAATTCACATGTAAGAGGAGAAGGGTAACAAGAGAAAATAAAAACTATTTCACACACACACTCACACACACACACACAAACACACACACACACACACATACACACACAAACACACACACACACACACACAAACACGCACACACACACATACACACACACACACACATATATACACAAACACACACACACGCACGCACGCACACGCACACACACGCACGCACACTCACACGCATTCGGATGCAAAGCCCCAGTAAGCAAATGTCCCCTGGCCCACTGCGGCCGGCGTGAGCCCAAAGACGTGCTGCTACTGGGGGCAGCACGAGAGTCATACGGGCAGGCTGAGGGTGGCGGGCAGGGGTGGGGGTGGTGTGGTGGGGGTGGGGTGGTGTGATGGTGTCGATTACCGGCCATTTGCACCTCCACCGTGGTGGTCATCTTCAGGTAGCTGCCTGCGCTGTGGGCGTTGACGGTCAGCGTGTAGTTGCCGGAGTCCTGCTGGGTCATCCCGCTCATCAGCAACCCCGCCCCCACGTGCTGGATGCGCTGGTTGTAGTCCCCTGCAAGCGGAAATCCACTAACCCCTTCACTGGCGAGAAAAAGGCGAACCTGCTCCAGGCGCAAGAGACATAGATCCTCATGAGCCCCCGTAGTCGCGAGGGTTCATGAAAATCTGTGCCTCTTGTGGAGATGGATTTGTTGGCATGTTCTTTAGGCGTCTGTGACTTTTGGTCTGTGAACGAACATCCCCGTGTGATGACCTGCGTTAATAACTCATTCTGTCTGCGACACACTACAGCCAATTATAGCTCGACTATGATAGTTCAATGGTGGTGGCAGAATAGCTTGGCGCCGATAGGTTAATCTGTCCCCTGTCCCCTCAGAGGATGACTCCAAAATGTGGGTATCTCGTACCTTGGGCATAATTATTTCAAACCAAATAACTAAAATGGGAATAAAAAAAGATGTTAGAATCCCCGGAGAAATTATATATATAAACTGGGAATAAACAAAGATGTTAGAATCCCCGGAGAAATGATATATATCAACTGGGAATAAACAAAGATTTAGAATCCCAGGAGAAATGATATATATAAACTGGGAAAAAACAAAGATGTTAGAATCCCAGGAGAAATGATATATATAAACTGGGTATAAACAAAGATGTTAGAATCCCAGGAGAAATGATATATATAAACTGCAAATGGGGAATAAACAAAGATGTTAGAATCCCAGCTGGGAATAAACAAAGATGTTAGAATCCCAGGATAAATGATTTATATAAACTGGGAATAACCAAGATGTTAGAATCCCAGGAGAAATGATATATGTATAAACTGGGAATAAACAAAGATGTTAGAATCCCAGGAGAAATGATATATATAAACTGGGAATAAACAAAGATGTTAGAATCCCAGGAGAAATGATATATATAAACTGGGAAGAAACAAAGATGTTAGAATCCCAGGAGAAATGATATATATAAACTGGGAATAACCAAGATGTTAGAATCCCAGGAGAAATGATATATATAAACTGGTAATAAACCAAGATGTTGGAACCTCAGGAGAAATGCGTCCAGCGACAGCCGTCCCAAGAGCGTGGATTCAAAGTGGTGTCAGCGAGAGGTGTAGATCCTCGTCAGCTCACGTAAACGCGGGGGCTCATGAGGATCTATACCTTTTTGTCCGTTGGGTTGTGTTCAATTTTTCTATGTAGAGAAAGGCTTAACCCTTTGGCTGTGGGTGGCGGGTTTTTGTTGCGATGGCTCCCGTAGGAGGGGTTAGAGTCTGATCCTGCAGGAATCATCTCGACAAAATCCGCTAAAGACATCCGAAGCGTTAACCCCTTCCAGCCAATGTACGTACGACATCTTTCGTTCGTTCAAATACCAAAAACCACAACCGTCCCAAAAACATGGGCACAAATTGGTCCCAGCAAGAGACATAGATCATCATGAGCCCCCGCTGTCACTGGAGCTCATGAGGATCTATGTCTATTGCAGTTGGATCGTGTTGTCAGTGTTTCTGGGGACAGTACTGTCGCTGTCGCTGGGGCTCATGAGGATCTATGTCTATTGCAGTTGGATCGTGTTGTCAGTGTTTCTTGGGACAGTAATTAAACATACTTGTGGGCAGAAATTCATCGTTAGCAAACATGGCCATCATCTCGTGCTTGGAGGAGCCGTCAAACCGCCATTGAATGTCCACGAGCTCCTCGTTGGGGTCAAGGATGAGGTTCCACGGCAAGACCAGGTCCTCTCCTTCGCACACGTACACGATCTCGTGGTCCCGTAGTGGCGACATCACGTCCACGGCCAGCACGCCTGGAAAAATGAACGCATGTTTCTGTGGCGGAGTTTGAATGACGCTCCAGTCCCGCTGGAATCTACGTCATATGTAATGAAAATTGTAACAGAAAAAGAAAAACGCTTACATTAAAAAGTACAATTACAACCGATTTATACAAATTTCGGATTATGTAATCATTTTTTTTAAAACTATTTTAACCTTCTCTTTATTTCAAAATGGAAAATAAATGGTAACATCCTTTGTTAAATGGATTTACAGACCACAATGCACATCGTGTGTGTGTGTTGTATGGGTGCGTGCGTGCGTGCTTGTGTGTGTGTGTGTGTGTGTGTGTGTGTGTGTGTGTGTGTGTGCGTGCGTGCGTGCCTGCGTTGGTGCTTGCGACTGAAGGTTAACCCTCTGTGCCCTAAGACCGACTTCCCCGAATGTTGGTGTTGTTTTCAGAGCACTGTATTACAATGAAGGAGACAGATCGACCATGAAAGTTCAAGGGTGGTGCCGGAGTAGCTTTGCGCCCTAGGCGCCAAGCTATTCTGGCACCACCCTTGAACCATCAAGGTCGATCCATATCTAGTTGTGGTGTGTCAGTGTTAAATAAATAAATGCATCGCCAAAGAGGCCCTGTCAGGGTTATTCATTTCTCCAAAGAAACAGACGGCAGCGCTTTGTATTCTAGTGTATGTTTATATAAACCCTTCTCCAAAGAAACAGACGGTAGCGCTTTGTATTCTAGTGTATGTTTATATAAACCCTTCTCCAAAGAAACAGACGGTAGCGCTTTGTATTCTAGTGTATGTTTATATAAACCCTTCTTCAAAGAAACAGACGGTAGCGCTTTGTATTCTAGTGTATGTTTATATAAACCCTTCTCCAAAGAAACAGACGGTAGCCCTTTGTATTCTAGTGTATGTTTATATAAACCCTTCTCCAAAGAAACAGACGGTAGCGCTTTGTATTCTAGTGTATGTTTATATAAACCCTTCTCCAAAGAAACAGACGGTAGCGCTTTGTATTCTAGTGTATGTTTATATAAACCCTTCTCCAAAGAAACAGACGGTAGCGCTTTGTATTCTAGTGTATGTTTATATAAACCCTTCTTCAAAGAAACAGACGGTAGCGCTTTGTATTCTAGTGTATGTTTATATAAACCCTTCTCCAAAGAAACAGACGGTAGCGCTTTGTATTCTAGTGTATGTTTATATAAACCCTTCTCCATTTCACTCATTCAGCCCGACGGCCGTATTTCAACAAATTTTGGAGGTATCATCTAATGACTATGCACCAGTTGCAGGAGCGATGGTACGACCATGATAATTCAAGGGCCGTGCCAGAATAGCTTGGCGCCGATAGGCGCCAAGCTAATCTGGCACTGCCCTTGAATTATCATGGTTGGGGTAACCCCATGTTCGTTTCTGAAATCTTGGTTCATTCAACGACCAAAATCCAAAAACGACCGAGAAGCACAGATACAAATAGTTGGTCTCAGCAAGAGGCATAGATCCTCGTGACGGGGAGGGGGCACATGAGGATCTATGTCTCTTGCGGTTTATCGGCAGTAAAGGGGTTAAGAAGGTTTTTTTTAAAAAAAATATTCTTTTAATAACGGTTCAAACTATTTTGCTGTTAATGTCCTTTCTGTACGTGCATCTTTCTGTGGTGTGAGTGTATTTGCATTCTACGCCCTTAACTCATTTAGTGCATCTTTCTGTGGTGTGAGTGTATTTGCATCCTACGCCCTTAACTCATTTAGTGCATCTTTCTGTGGTGTGAATATATTTGCATTCTACGCCCTTAACTCATTTAGTGCATCTTTCTGTGGTGTGAGTGTATTTGCATTGTACGCCTTTAACTCATTTAGTGCATCTTTCTGTGGTGTGAGTGTATTTGCATCCTACGCCCTTAACTCATTTAGTGCATCTTTCTGTGGTGTGAATATATTTGCATTCTACGCCCTTAACTCATTTAGTGCATCTTTCTGTGGTGTGAGTGTATTTGCATTGTACGCCCTTAACTCATTTAGTGCATCTTTCTGTGGTGTGAATATATTTGCATTCTACGCCTTTAACTCATTTAGTGCATCTTTCTGTGGTGTGAGTGTATTTGCATTCTACGCCCTTAACTCATTTAGTGCATCTTTCTGTGCTGTAAATGTATTAACTTCCTTTACTCTTTTACCCCCACACACCATAGCTAGATAGTTCAAGGGTGGTGCTAGATAGTGTTTGACCATGAGAGTTCAAGAGTGGTGCCAGAACAGCTTGGCACCCAGAAGGCGCCAAGCTGTTCTGGCACCACCCTTGAACTAGCATGGTCCATCCGTCTACTGGATGGTCAATGCGGCCATCAGAGGGCAAACCGAAAACTTGGAGAAATCAGTCTTAGGCTACAAATGGTTAATAAGTGTACCCTCTTTGGGTCTGGATTGTCAAGTCAGGCTTTTCTTGCATTTCCCTGGGAAGGGTTATAATCCCAGGTCATGAAGTATTAGCAATCCAGACCAAAAAGGTGACTGCCAAACGTGTAAAATGCAAAGAAGTACCCAACGGAGAAAGAAACACGCTTAGAAAAGACGGGTGCAACACAATTTATTAATATTTCGGGTAAATACCCTTTGTCAAAATAGACAAACAAACAGAAAGAACAGCCGCTACTTATCTTCATTCGCAGAAGGAATGTGGCAACTTCAGTTGCCACATTCCTTCTGCGAATGAAGATAAGTGTTGTGTTAATAAATTGTGTTGTGCCCGTCTTTTCTAAACGTGTTTCTTTCTCCGTTGGGTACTTCTTTGCATTAAGTATTCGCGTTTAACTCATTGTGCCCGAGGTACAAAATCCCCTCATTTTGGAGTTATCCTTTGAGGACTGCATTACAATTCAGGAGACAGATCGACCATGATAGTTAAAGGGTGGTTCCAGAATAGCTTGGCGTCTATAAGCGGTCAGTCAGTCAGTCAGCCCATAGGCGCCAAGCTATTCTGGCACCACCCTTGAACTATCACGGTCGAGCCGTATCTTGCTGTAGTGGGTCGGGGCTGAAAGAGTTAAGGTGGAAAATAAAAGTGAGGGTGGGTGGTTGGGTGGGTGAGGGTGGTAGGGTGAATGGTTACCCCCCCCCCCCCCCACCTCCCTTGTGCATGCAGCCTCAGGACCAGTCTTTCCTAGGATTAGTCTTTCCTATGACCAGTCTTCCCTATGACCAGTCTTCCCTAGGACCAGTCGTTTGACTGAGTGAGTTTAAACCTTGGTCATGCTACTCAGCAAGGTGATCTGCATTCGCTTAAATCCTGCGCATTCCACTCAGCAAGGTGATCCGCTATAGTGGTATGCGTACGATTTAAGCCCACCGTGCAACTGGGCCCTGGAGATGAAACTGTACTCAGAGAGCGATTACGTATTTCTACTGCACACATACCTTGCAACACGAGGCAGACAACAGCAAATCCGATCATGTCGGATGCAGAAAAACGGACACCCATAGTGACCAGTAACTCGTATCCTGGACCCTTTGCCTAAGCACCACAAATGCGACGCGTATCAGACTAACGGTCTGGAGAGAAAAGGAAGATCTGTCGGCAAAGGTCGCACTTCCTGTGGCCCGTGACCTGAAGTAACCCACTGAATGGATTTGGTGTGTACTGTGAGAAGAAAAAAAAACGAGGCCAAAACGCACTTTGCTCTGGTATCTCTCAGTCTTTGACGCGAGGCCTGACCTCCTGTCAGAGTTGGACACACAGTGGTCGGCTTCACTGTAAGTCGGACGGAAATCTCGTCCACCCCTCCGTAAAGCTACAGCAGATTAAGAACGCGCGCTTTAAAATTCGCATAGTGCGCTGCAGAGTTTATGATTAAATGACATCCCTTGCGCATCCAGCCAGTGCTACTGTCCAGTCTCGGTAGCTGCGTGCACCGTTCAGTGCCCAGATAATTTAACCACCGTTCAACTGCAAGAGATATAGAACCTCATGAGCCCCCGCAGTTGCGGGGGCTCATGAAGATCTATGCCTCTTGCTGACACCACTTTGAGTCCACGTCCCTGGGAGACATAGTGTTAAATCAAGAAGATTGCCAAACCACATTCTGTTTCAGCTAGCACTGAAAGGGTGAAGCTATGACGCCGCAGTGGTTAAAACCGATAAAAGATAATCATTAACCCATTCAGCCCTGACGCACTACAGCAGGAGAAGGGCCGACCATGATAATTCGGCGCCAAGCTACTCTGGCACTGCCCTTGAATTATCATGGTCGATTCATCTCCTGCAACTGGTGCATAGTCATTAGATGACGCCTCCCAAATTGAGGACATGCGGTCGTCGGGCTGAATGAGTTAATTTGACACACTTTGATGTTGTAGCGTCTCCCAAGCAACGCAGCTCAAAGCCAGTGCTGCTTACTCAAAATCACCCCAGGCACAGACCGTCCATACAACAAAATGTGCAGTCAAACCACCAAATGGAATCCAGTTTTCCAACAATGGACAAAAACAATAACTACCCCCGAACTGCGCTGGCAATTTTTCTGACCATGTGCGCGTGTCCCGTATGTAGCGCCCGTAATTACCAGATATACAACACCACGGTTTTGACACCTGGCATGACACTTGCTGCTGAGAGCTATATCAAAAACACATAAAGCAAAAATCATAGAATTGTTTCTACATGAACCATTGTCACCGATTGCCGACCAGTGATGATAGAGTTTAATGTCGGAGGGAAGGGGCAAAAAAGGTTGGTGGTGGTTAGGGGAGGTGTAGGGAGAGAGTGTCGTTTATAGCTTTAGACATTTCACTCGATGCGCGCTGGAAGGTGGAGGGGGGGGGGGTGGTGAGTAACTGCAATGCGTCATAATCTGAAGTCACGTGAATTTTTCTTCTTTTTCAGTCACCACGCAGAAATTCTATCTCTCGGCTGCAATGATCCCGCCCACAGTAGTGCGCAATGGTCCCGCCCACAGTAGCCCCGCCCACTGCAGCCGACCTCACCCCGATGACCTTTGCGTAATTGGTATGCTGTCCAGTTATGACATAAATTGTTTGTCTGCTCTGCCTGCAGCTATTAGCGCCCGTGTTGATGCCAATCAAAACCTATCACTGTACAGTACTGACCGCACACAGAGAAGGAAACGTTTCACTTTGACCACGTTTAGGAATAGGTTTTTGTTGAAGCGCAATCACGTATTACTGACAGAATCAATAACTCATTCGAGATGTGCAGATTCCGGATACGCGGCTTATGCCTGCTCCATGTATACACCCGGCTTATGCCGCGTATCTGGAGGCGGCAAGTCTCGAATGAGTTTACTCAATCTGCTGTACGGCAGGCTTGGATGGCTAATATTTACCGGTGTCATTGTATCCCATTATTGTCATCTCAAACTGAAAAGAAAAGGGGAGAGACTGCCAGTGCTAATATTTTAGGAAGGTTACAAAGTAAAGTAGGTTATAGCACTGTCAGGGGAGAGAAATGTGCATGATCGACCAGTGATCGTAGATCTACTGTGGCCGAAGCACAAAAAAAAAAAAAAAAAAAAAAATACTGGAGGAGGCAGGAAATTCTGCCTACCTGCAATAACAACCACATTTTACTGTGGTGTCTGCAGGGGCATACATTCCATGCCACCACCTAGAGTTAAATTTCCATGCACCCTAAAAGAGAACCTAAAACATGTGCAGTCGATATTGTAGTAATAAATGAAAAGAAAAGGGGAGACTGCCAGTGCAGATATTTTAGGAAGGTTACAAAGTAAAGTAGGTTATAGCACTGTCAGGGGAGATAATAATAATAATAATACCGTTATTATATAGGCGCTTTTTCTCAATTTTGGGGAAATCGACTCAAAGCGCCGCGCCTGAAACCCAGCACACACACTCACGAAACAGACACGGATTTACGCCATTTAAGACAAACACAGTACAAGACAAACGAAGGGCCAGTCAGCTACTGAGGTTACAGAGATTTTTGATCGCTTGTATTTGAAATTTGTAAAGTGGCCTGAAACCGGTACCAAAGTGGGAGGGGGTGGAAGAACCGGAGTACCCGGAGAAAGAACCCCCGACGGTCCGCCCGAATTAACGGTGACACTTACCAGAGGAGAAAAGTCCAACGCCGGAACCCGGTATCGAACCGCGCACCTTTGGCATTGGTGGCAGGCGCCCTAACCACTGCGCCACGGACCGCCCCGGCTGTTTCGGTTTTGGCACATTTCTCTCCCCTGACAGTGCTATAACCTACTTTACTTTGTAACCTTCCTAAAATATTAGCACTGGCAGTCTCCCCTTTTCTTTTCATTTATTACTACAATATCGACTGCAACCCCTTCCCCCCTTTTGGTAGGTTCTCTTTTAGGGTGCATGGAAATTTAACTCTAGGTGGTGGCATGGAATGTATGCCCCTGCAGATACCACAGTAAAATGTGGTTGTTATTGCAGGTAGGCAGAAATTCCTGCCTCCTCCAGTATTGCCGATGGTGTGCTGAAGAGGTCGCCAAGACCGAAACAGCTGTCCACACCGGCTAAATATCTGGACCCCCCTTGGGGGGACCTAGATTTAAATTTCCATGAACTGAGTGGCTGGAACAGTGGATATGTGATACGCCCCCCTTCGGGGGGGGGGGGGCCTCCATATGCATTGCTTTCGGTCACTTTCTTAGCGCTCCCTCTTTCCTATCTCTTTTTTTTTTTTTTTTTTTTTTTTTTTTGTGCTTCGGCCACAGTAGATCTATGATCACTGGTCGATCATGCACATTTCTCTCCCCTGACAGTGTTATAACCTACTTTACTTTGTAACCGTCATCTCAAAGTGTTGTACACTTACTTTAGCAACCCATGTGAGCAGCAACCCATCAGTGTGAACAGGTAACTTTACCTAGTTCGACTACTAACTGACCTACTTAGATACGACGGAAACGGACACTTGAACTTGGGCCCACAACAGCATTGATCAGGCATCAAAATGGGTAGCACACGAAATATGTAGAGCGATGTGACAATGGAATTTCTTTATTCACTCAGACACGGATGATCGTAGTGCAATTACTTAATAGCACCGGGATGATATATTAGGACAAAACAAGAACTGGTTATGAGTGCTTGCGGAATCAACGCCACTGTTATTAGAAAAGTGTTTATTGGTTTGGTGTAAAGAAAACAGATCAGACATGGGAAACAGACTGGAAAATGAACGTTTTTTTGGGTTTGGCTTTTTCTTCTGTTGTGGTTGTTGTTGCTGTTGCTGTTGCTGCTGGTGTAACACGAGGTGTATCAACAGCTAAAGCAACCACCCAGCCAGGCAACCAGCCAACCAACAAACTAATTAACCAACCGCCCGCTCGCCCATCCGATCAAACAGATCACTAACAAGCAAACAAACAAACAAACTAACTAACTAACTAACTAACTAACTAACTAACTAACTAACTAACTAACTAATAAAAGGGCGCAAATAATAAATAACTGTGATCATTGGAAGGAGTGTTTGACCGAACGAAAGAATGGACAAACGCACGATCGAACAAATGAACAAATGAACGAACAAATAAATACATGACTGAATCTTGATCCCAAACTGTCGTGAGGAAATGCCGTATCCTGTTAATCGTGTCACACAGTCATGACTTTGTCCTACTGTCTCAAAACGTGACGTAGGTAACAGTGGGTCGCTCGGCCATGCCGTCCATCTCCAAGAGGCATAGACTCACCTAATTCGCGAGTTTCTCGCGGGATATTGAGAACTGGCGCGCTATGTTTAATGCACAGTTGGGATATTGAGACCTGGCGCGCTATGTCTAATGCACAGTTGGGATATTGAGACCTGGCGCGCTATGTCTAATGCACAGTTGGGATATTGAGACATGGCGCGCTATGTCTAATGCACAGTTGGGATATTGAGAACTGGCGCGCTATGTCTAATGCACAGTTGCGGGTACAGTTACAAATGACCTTATTTGTATCTCAACAGATTTACAACGAATACGAGCGTGCTTGCGCATGCGCTCGCTTGCGTTCGTGCGTCTGTGTGTGTGTGAGTGTGTGTGTGTGTATGTGTGTGTGTGTGTGTGTGTGTGTGTGTGTGTGTGTGTGTGTGTGTGTGTGCACATTGCATAATTACACACATGAATCACCTTTGTTGTGTTCGTTGTTCAAAAGTAATGTTTATCTGTGTCTGGTTGGAGTATAGATAAGGCTTAGAGTTTCATCAGCCCAATCGTGAAGACACGTTTCTCACCACCCCACCCTCCTCCTAGCCCCCCACACCCTCCTTCACTCCCACTTCAATACCCTCCCCCCACCCCATCCTCTTAATAGACACACACACACACACACACACACACACACACACACACACACACACACACGCACACACACACACACACTCTACACACACACACACACACACACACACACACACACATACACACACACGCACACACACACAATCTAGAAACAATCACAGTTTTGACACAAACCCCAAAACACGCGCGCATACACACACACACACACACACATACACACACATACACGCACACACACACACACGCCTCCGGGCCATTCCTTCCTCCACCAGTCCATCGCCACCTTCAGTAGTCAAACCCCCTTCACTCTCCCCCCCCCCCCCCACCCCCATCCCTTGACTTCTGTCTACCGCAATACAGCCTCAATGATACAGTTTGTTTTGTAATTCGAAATCGTCCCCGGTGACCTCATGGAGTATTATTCTTTTCATGTTTTGTTATGAATTTAGGACCAGTACACTCAAAACTGACCGGTACCCAATGTGCAGAATGGCCATTGGGCTGACATCGGCTGCCGTTGGCCCGCGAACGGCCGTCGTCGGCCCAATGGCCTTTCCGCACTGCAAAGTGGCCATTCGTGATAAAAAAGAAGAAGAAGAGAACTAGCGGTAGGTTATTGACTCATGTACTCAGGGTGTATGCAAGAGGCACAGAGTCTCATGACCAGCTGCCTTGCAATGGGTCATGATTATCTCTGCCTCTTGCTTGGTCTAACCGGACTCTGCAGGTCACCACAAAGACTTGCTTGGTCTAACCGGACTCTGCAGGTCACCACAAAGACTTGCTTGCTCTAACCGGACTCTGCAGGTCACCACAAAGACTTACTTGCTCTAACCGGACTCTGCAGGTCACCACAAAGACTTGCTTGCTCTAACCGGACTCTGCATGTTACCACAAAGACTTGCTTGCTCTAACCGGACTCTGCAGGTCACCACAAAGACTTGCTTGCTCTAACCGGACTCTGCAGGTCACCACAAAGACTTGCTTGCTCTAACCGGACTCTGCAGGTCACCACAAAGACTTGCTTGCTCTAACCGGACTCTGCAGGTCACCACAAAGACTTGCTTGCTCTAACCAGACTCTGCAGGTCACCACAAAGACTTGCTTGCTCTAACCGGACTCTGCAGGTCACCACAAAGACTTGCTTGCTCTAACCGGACTCTGCAGGTCACCACAAAGACTTGCTTGCTCTAACCGGACTCTGCAGGTCACCACAAAGACTTAAGTGTGAGATTAGTGACGTGTCTCCCAGAGATTAGGTTTTTGAGCAAGGGAGCTAACTTCTTATCCCGTAGCTAACTTCTGGAAGGAAATACTTTCTTAACAGAATTACGTCCCCGTGTAACCGGAAAAGCTATATACAAAGCTTACTGGACATTCCGTAGCTGTTGCTTCAGTAAAATATTAATTTTGGGGGCGATTGTGGGTATGTAGATGTAGGTCAATAGGTGATCTGTACACTAATGGCTCCACGAAGGGGCGGATTCAGGGTAGAATTTCTAGGCGGTTCCCATCTCGTTTGTCTACCATATTGAACATACTGTAAACTTTGAGATTTAGGTGGTCGGGGCCACGTTTACATTACCAGCCCACACGACACAAGGTGTAACTGGCACAAAGCGTCTCTTGTCTGTCTGGGTTTGTGTGTGACAGCGTGCGGATCGGAAGGTAGGGTGGGGTAAGGTGGGTTGGTTGTACATTGCTTAACGTCCCGACAGCCACAAGACTTTCTCAGTACGTGCCTGCATTGCCTGTGAAAAAGCAAAAATAAACAGAATATTGAATGCAAGTCGCCAGCCGGTCTAATACGCTAAATAAAGATAAGACCATTTAGCAACACGTCCAATATCAAGTGCCACAGAAAGCGCGGACAGTAGGGAGAGTTTAAGAAAGAAAAATACAGGTGAATGGACCAAGGGTAGACAGAAACACATGCCCCAGAATAGAGGGGAAAACCCACCCTGTGGGGCTGACCAGGGTGACCCTGGGAACTAAAAGGTAGTTAACCCCACCCAAGTCCCCCAGGGCAGAAACGGGTGGGGGGGTTAAGGTGGAGAGAGATGGATCAAAAGATTCAAAAAAGAAACAACTCTAAATGTTTTTAACTCATTCAGTCCGACGCACGTATTTCCCAAATTTTGGAGGCGTCACCTAACGACTGTGCACCTTTTGCAGGAGATGGATCGACCGTGATAATTCAAGGGTAGTGCCAGAATAGCTTGGCGCCGACAGGCGCCAAGCTAATCTGGCACTACCCTTGAATTATCACTGTCAAAATCAACAGCCACACTCTTCTCTCTCTCCAACAAAGCAAAGGCTTTCAACCTAACACTGGGCAACACCCCACTGCGGTATGATGACCAACAGACATACCTGGGCGACACCCTTGACAAGAGGCTGACGTGGAAGCCGCACATCTGGAACGCAGAAGCGAAAGCTAGAAGAAAGCTGAACATCATGAGGAAGCTGGCTGAAACACAATGGGGAGACAATGAAAAGATCCTCAAAAATGTATATCAAGGCACAGTGAGATCACACCTTGATTACGATCCAATGCATGGTTGACGGCAGCCCAGTCACACCAACAGACCATTGACAGAGTTCAGAACCAGGCACTGCGTATCATCACCGACGTAATGAGATCCACACCAATGGAAAAGATGGAAGAGACAACAGGCATCCCACTCCTGCGCATGAGAAGAGATTGCAAAGTCTTGATACAGTCCACAAAGGTTAAGTCTTCCAAAGACCATCTTATGAATGCCAGGATGAAACAGCCAACCTCAGGGAGATTGAAAAGTTCAATCTTTGTGAAGGAGATGAGAGCTCTGCAGAGAAAACACTAGGCAAAGCTCCCTGCGCAGGTAGAGGCTCTGAATTCTGCTAGTGACCTTCCACCCTGGGAAAGTAAGCCAGAAAACATCACCATCCCTTCCACGGTACCCTACATCACCACGAAAGATGAGCACAGCACTGTGAGCAAGAAAGACCTGACACTGGCCATGCTCGAAGAAAGGTATCCCCAGAAAGCATGGATACGGGCATACTCGGATGGATCAGCCACAGATGCAGTTTAGAATGGAGGGGCTGGGGTGTACATTCAGTACCCAAACGGAAAATGGCAGGCAGAGGCAGTACCAACAGGCCTTCACTGCACAAATTACAGAGCGGAGGTGGAAGCCCTGGTCCGTGCTGCAAACACCCTTAGTGGCACTGCAGACCCTGATGCCCAGATTGTCTTCCTGACTGATGCCATGTCTGTCCTTGATGCAGCAGCAAGCAAACTGCCACGTCTACAAGAGGCACTGCAAAACATCAAGTGCACCAGACTGGTGGTGCAGTGGATCCCTTCACACTGTGGCATCTACGGCAATGAAGAAGCTGACATAATGGCAAAACGTGGGCGCAGAGAAAGAACAAGACGAAAATGGAGTCAGCTTCACAGAGATGAACACCATCATTAAGTCTGTGTACAGAACAGCACAACGGCCCCTAGACAGTTACCATCAGCTATCCAGACAAGAGCAGGTGACCATCTTCCGTCTGAGGACCGGGCACAACCGACTCAATTCCCACCTGCACAGACGCTTTCACCTCGAGCCATCTCCCCTGTGCCCTTGTGGAGAAGCAGAGCAGACCACAGAGCACATCCTCCAGGACTGTGGGAACCTCCAGCTGCTGAGGGAGGAGATATGGCAGAAGCCCGCCACTCTACAAGAGAAACTGTACGGGCCTGTGGAGGCGCTACAGAAGACCACAGATTTCATTTTGAGAGCCAAACTCGAAGTGTGACGGCGTTCGAGAAGCAGATCACGGTCGATCCATCTCCTGCTGTATTGCGTCAGGGCTCAATGGGGTAAAATAAAAACGCTGTAAAACAACAGGGCAGGCCTGGGGGGAAATTCTCATCTAACATCTTCTTTTCTTGTCATCATACATTAGAATATTAATAATAATAATTATTGTAATAATAATAATAATAATAATAATAATAATAATAATAATAATAATAATAATAATAATAATAATAATGTGTATTTATATAGCGCTTATTTCAACTGGCTTTAAGCGCTTTACAATTTCAACATAGACAGTAAACATTTATACATAAAATGAAAATTCACAACAAAATATATTGGGACATGCAAACTAGACATCAACACATATCACATCACATAATCCACAATTCCAAGCAGTTATAATGACAGATTAGAAACAGCAAAAAGAATAAACAAGATCTCAAACCCAAGGCGCAATAGGCCATCGGGCCGACGTCGGTCTTTACCGCATTGGAAAGAAATTCCTGTTTTTTCTTTATCCTTGTGAACCATGTCTCTCCAACCTGACCCACCCTCCCCTCTGATCCAAACACACAAACCCAGACAGATACACACCCGGCGAATGGACTGTCATCCTGAAGAAAAAGACCAGAACGAGCAGCAAAATGACGTCACGGTAAGTCTGACGTCACGGCATTCTTAGTCCCACGACAACGTATACTCAGTGATGAGATTGCTGTTTTACTTCACTTATCATTCCCAGCACTAACATTTACGTATAGGAGGTTTAAACTTAGTTCTTTCCCAGCTGACTTTCAAGCCTTTAACTTTTATAAATTGCAATTTCACTTGCTCTGAACGGACTCAGCAGGTCTCTACCACGACAAAAACCACC